>WBNM01005712.1:80565-166876 GCA_013399055.1 Ramphastos sulfuratus
TGGGAATAAATAAAAATGTAGACTTTATTTGTAAATTCACCAGTCAAATGAAGAGGTTTTTTGTTTGTGTTTTTTTGGTTGGTTGGTTGGGGGGGGGGTGGTTGGTTTTTTTGTTGTTTGGTTGGTTTGGGTTTTTTTTTGCATTCAGGTTAGTATTATATAAAATAATACCTTAGGTACAAATTACCCAAATAATGTGAATAACTGAAGGCTTTGCTTGGTAGCCTCTCTTGCTTGATGTCACCTCTTCTTTGAGTCTCTTACTTCTGGCTGAAAATCTTTCTGCTGCTCTTCTGCCAACACTGCCTTACAGCACAGGCTAATCATGTGCTGTGCAGTAAGGAGTTAATTGTGAGGTTGTCTAGCTGACTTCCACACAAGTGTTCAGCTGATATGAAATCTGCAGACTGCTGTGGTGTTGGTACATAGATTTCTAAGGTGTGTTTAGTCTTTCTTCACTTCAGGAGGCTCTGTTGATTAGAAGATGATATTGGTTGCAAATACATCACTAAATTGTGGTAACAGCTGGGATATTAGACAACTTGAAAGGTATTTTTTTGGCAATGTTAACACAAAAGATTGCAGCATTACTGCACGAATTGTGCAGCAGGAGTGGCTTGCCTTGGCTCTTGAACTGTTTGTAACTCTTGAAAGATCTAAAATGCAGCACCTTCCTTGCTAAGAGCTTGGTGTTCCTAGCACAGGGACTGTTAGGTGACCCAAGTCTCTAGGTGTGGGAGACTACAAATGAAAGATTGCCTAGACCAGGATTATACTGCATGATTCAAAACTTACCAGCATGCAAAGCAGTGCTTCATCCTACAAGAGGTTAGCATGGTATCTGGAGTGCCATCGTCTTCTCCCTCTCCCTTTGAAATCTCAGGTGTGTCTGCTTTGGCTGTTGGTCCTATGAAGGTATTTGTGGCTTCTGGAAATACTCAGTTACAGTAATAGCACTCTGGTTTTTTTGGTGTGTTTTGTTTTGATAGTCTGTTCATTTTGAAAGGTTCTTTCACAAAACTTTGCAAGATTTATTTGAGATTTGTCAGGTGTGATTCATGTGATCTGTTTTCCAGTCCAATGCTAGGATGTTTCCATGTAGCTAAAAGCTAAAATTTTAAAGGTGGTGTTTTATTGCACAGCTTAAAATGTTAAATTCTTTCTCCTCCTCTCTTCTCATCTGAAGGAGGCGGTGAAGGGAGGTAACCAGAAAGTAACCAGAAACCCACATATTTAAAAGAGTGAAGGCTTGGAGAGGTGACCTCTCTTGTAAATCTTGCTGTGCTGGTTTTAGATGTTACTGCCATTGACTGCCTATCCTCACCCTACTGCTGGAGGTTTCCAGAAATGCAGAGGAACATTTTCACTAACATATTTTCTTCATTTTTCAGACGTTCTACCTAGGTTTCTCTTTGTGGAAGGAGATGGGAGAGAATTGGCTTGTTAGAAATCAAACTGGAATGCACAGAATTGATTTGTGCTGGACAAACATTGTTCTTACAGACTAAGGTATCCTAGTTGTGTATTTCTTCAGCTGCAGGCAAGTCTGAAAATAGCCTTTGATTTTCATTTCTACCTCCCTGATTTGGTGCTTGAGCTAGAAAACAAGACCATGGACTGGCTTATATTAGAGCTGTGCTTTCCCCTTCTGCCAACTTCCCTGTTAAGAGGCTAGCAGCATCTAGAAGCTGTAGAGTTTGTCAAAACACTGAGTTCAGTGACTTTTTTGCTAATTCATGTCTTCAGTTTGGGGCTTGTTCCAGTGAGGCCTATGAATGAAGCATGTTAAATGATGGTCTGTTGATAGTAAGAGTCAAGAGGATGATTTGACCTGTCCCTTAATGCATACTTCAGTGCTGCACTGATAGAGGTGATCGGAATTAGTAAACTTTATGCAACTTGCTGTAAACTATTAATGTGTGCTTCAGAGATTTGCATGCAATGTTTGTTTAATAAGTTAGAACTAAATATTTAAACTGAGGTAGTAATTTCTGGTCTGTGTGAATAACCTCTGGTGATGAGTCCTTGGGCATGCTTCTGTTTATCTGCATTTTCAGGCCCTGCAATTACAACTTAGCATCTAAGTCTAGACTGTGAAGATCTGTTGCATTTTAAAAAAACTAAATTGTGAGCAAACAAGTTTTCACTAACTATATTTTGAATGAAGCTTTATGCTGAGTGAACACAAGGAAAGTGATCTTTAAAATCATGATTTTAGACTTCTGGTGAGTTTTACCTAGCTAGATGGTAATTAAAAAAATGCTTGTTCACACACTTTTAAAAATTAAAATAATCCTAAGACAGTGTTTTAATAACTATTAAGAGGAACTCAAAGGGGCCATATTAATTTACAGCAGAGACTTGTAATCTGATATATTGTTCATTCTGCATACTTGCTTGAGGAATTCAAAGTAGTATTGCTGTTAAAGAAGCAGTGTCTTGGAAGGAACATGTGTGCTGTTTCTGGAGAAGGGATCAGAGTAACAAAAAACCAGACTAAACAAATACAGTAAGTCCTCCTCTCCCCTCTAGTTCTAACTTGCATAACTTGACCGTGTTTGTCAGGAAATCATTACTTGATAATCCATGACATGCAATGGGACTTGTAGGAGAGAGCTTTCTATTGCTCACTAAAATCATTGCAGCTGACTTGGCTTAGCAATTGGAAATTGCTGCAAGAAATGATTTTTGTACTTCATCTTAGGGAAAAGCTGTTTGTAATCCCTTTGCTATTTCAAGGCAGGACGTTTTAGAGGGGAGATTTTAGAAATGATAGTGAACTTCATAGAGAGTTCATTGCAGTATGATTTAAACTTTCTCTGGCAGGTGGGTTGGACTGGATGATCTTTTGAGGTTTCTTCCAACCCCTAACATTCTGTGATCCTGGGACTATCTCCTTTGCTTTCTAAATGAGCTTCACTCTCAAGAACACATTCTGCCATCGCATGAGATTATATTCTCAATACTCTCTCTCATGTACAGGCCAACACATTGTACACCTGACAAGCATATTTGCAGCAGAACTGGACAATGTTGACTTGGCCTGAGTTGCAGTGGATAAGAAGCACGTGGTAGTGTCTGGTCATAATGAGCTTGCTTGTTCATGGGCTTGTGCAGTGTGTGGATGGGAAGAGGAATGCTGAAGGAAAAAAAAAATCGTGTTTCCTTCATTTAAAAATCAAGATAGGATTGCTTGGTTGTTTGTGGACTGTGTGCCCTTTTCATCCTCAGTGTTTTGGTAGGTGACTGGAACATGTACATTTTAAAGTTTGGTCCAAACTTCAGACCGAGGGATTTGATCTGCATTGCAGAAAATGGAGCAGGAGAAATTGTGCCTGCTGGAGGAAGCTGATTGTTGAAGTTGTGTTGTTGACAGAAAAGACTGATTTATGTCTTATTTCATGCAAAAAGCTGATAAGTCTGCTTGCTAGCATGATGTGAAACATACTGATATTATTCTTTACATAAACTATAGAGTGCTTAAAAATTGAAAATCATGACTCTCAGTTGTATGGAAGTTTGATACCATTAAGAAAGAAAAAAAAAAAACTATAGAAAAACCATCTTAGTTTGGCTGCATTCCTGGAAAAAATAAGTCTATCCCTGTGGAGAATGAGTGTATTTCAGTACTGTCTTCTCTGTGGAGTGCTCAGATGAAATGTCATGGGATAATATATAGTACAGAGGGCATCAAGCAAATGCACCTTTTACAGTGTAGCAGGGACATAAATTGTGAGGTGCCCTAATGACATACCTAAGTTTCTAGAACTTGTGCGGTGACCCCAGGACAGGAGACTCACAGGATGGCTTAGGTTGGAAGGGACCTCTAAGATCACCCACACCACCTTCCAACTAGACTTGGCTGCTCAAGGCATCATCCAACCAGACCTTCAGTACTCCCAGGGAGAAGGCAGCTACAGCCTATGCCAGAGTCTCGTATTTGGTTTGCATAGCACTTAGCATGCCAGAGTTGCCACTTGGACCTGTGTCTGAATTGGTACAATTTTACCGTTTCAGGGTCTGCGTATAAAAGACTTTTTTGTTTCTTTGGTAAGGGATGTTCTTAAAAGATTGGGCCAGTTGTAGGTGTTTCGTGATAAAAACAAGCAGTAGAAAAAACTGAGCTTTGGCTGTGGCAGCAGTCACTTCAGTGATGCTGTTCTGCAGTAATGCTCTAGATTTTAAATAGTACTTTAAATGCATATGTGTGGGTGAGAATGTATATGTAATATGGATTTGTGGTGTCTGTGTCTACTTAATTGTATCTTATACTTGAAATATTCTAATTATATTGTACCTTAAAACTTAAAGAACCAAATACTTCTCCTTTCCCCTCACACAAGAAACTCCAAACAAAGCCCAGCAACAAACTCCAAATCCCCACAGATGTGGAAAACCTTTGTTTTTCCTCCTTGGACTAATGACTAGAAATATATATAAAAAAAATTAACACATTTTCTGGACCTTAATGCTTTAATTAGAATCCTTCTAATAACACTTAAAAAAAGAGCATCCATGCTGGGCTTCTCCCCTCCACTGCCGCCTTTCTTTCCCTAGGGTTGTTTAACACATACTTTACATTTTCATTTCTCATGGGAACCTTTTAGTTTCTCGCTTTTACATCTTAATTCCATGTTTCAGCATAAGATATTACTTGTATTAAGTTTTCTCCATCACGTTGAGCAAGAAGTGTTAAAGATAGAAGATTATGCAGCTAAAAGCCCTGTTAAGTCAGAGAGCTTTTTTCCCCTAAATAAATCTAAGTGTGAAATTTATTTTTCTTATTTAAAGGCTAAGAATGATCTCTGCTCTTATCAGGTTGTTCAAAGTTAGCCTAAAATTAAGGAAAACTGGCTTACAAATGAAGCTGATGTAGTCCTTTTGCTGTGGATTGCAGTAACGTATAAGAATATCTTCAATTCTTGAAGAGAAGATTCTTCTACTGAAATTGCATCTGCTTGCCGCAGCATAAAACCATCTTATGTCCTTGTCTAACTCATAGGTTAAACTCTGGCAAGCTTCTAAGTAGGCTGATAACTTGGTTTTTAGGAAAATTGTGGAGCATGTCTAGGGAGGTTCTTCTCCATCTCTCCTCTGCCCTAGTAAGACCACACCTGGAATACTGTGTCCAATTCTGGGCTCTCCAGTTCAAGAGAGACAGGGACCTGCTGGAGAGAGTCTGACAGAGAGCCATGAGGATGACTGGGGAACTTGAACATCTTCCCTATGGAGAGAGACTGAGAACCCTGGGACTGTTTAGTCTGGAGAGGAGAAGACACAGAGAGGATCTAATCAATGTTTATAAATATCTGGGGGGTGGATGTCAAGTGGTGTGCAGCAGTAAGACAAGAAGCAATGGATACAAGCTTGAACATAGATTTCACCTCAATGTGAGAAGAAACTTCTTTATAGTGAGGGTGCCAGAGCCCTGGAGCAGGCTGCCAAGGGAGGTTGTGGAGCCGCCTCCTTTGGAGACTTTCAAAACCCACCTGGATGTGTTCCTTTGTGACCTGCTCTCGGTGATCCTGCTCTGGCAGGGGGAATAGGACTGGATGATCTCTGGAGGTTCTTTCCAAGCCCTAATATTCTGTGATTCTGTGAAATGTGATGAAGCTTGAGCAGCTGGTAGCCATGCAGAGCTGTCTGGTGTATTTTGTCTGTGTATGTTGATAAACTGGTCCTTCACCTGATCATGAGATTCACACATGTTCTGGTAATGGCATGACATACAGATTATGCATTGACTTTGCTTCGCTTTTCTGATTAAATGATTTGTTGGTTTAGTATGATAGTCTGACATAGAATCACAGAATGTTAGGGGTTGGAAGGAACCTCTGATGATCAAGTCCAGCTCCACTGCCAGAGCAGGGTCACCTATGGCAGATCACACAGGAACACATCCAGACAAGTCTTGAATGTCTTCAGAGAAGGAAACTCCACAACCTCTCTGGGCAGTCTGCTCCAGGGCTCCAGCACCATCACAGTAAAGTAGTTTTTCCTCATAGTGAAGTGGAACTCCCTGTGTTCCAGTTTGTGTCTGTTGCCCCTTGTCATATCACAGGGCACCACTGAAGAGAGACCTTTATTCAGAGTAAGGTCCTTTCTCAGTCTTTTCTTCTCCAGACTAAACACCCTCAGGTCTCTCAGCCTTTTCTCATATAACAGATGTTCCAGTCCCTTCATCATCCTTGTAGCCCATGCTCTTTTTAACATCCTTTAATAATGTGCTGATTGTGGCCAGAAGTGATGACTGAGAAACATTGCTGGATGTGGTGGTTAAGCCAACATGCACTGTCAAACTGGCAGGCACAGGAAGGCTTGGCCATATAGTCAATAGCTAAACCTTAGATTTGTTTCACTAGAGGTCTGATCGCTGCTCATAACCACTAAAAGCTTTAGAATTAAATAAATTACATAGTCGCGATCAGTGTTTTGTAGCTACAAACCAAATGTGGATATAAAGAGGTGGGTACTATGAAAGGAAAGCATTCTTGAGGTTTGACAGAGATGAGTTACTTAACTAGGGAAGAGCTGTCTCCTTGCAGAAAAATGTTCTTCTCTTTCAAGGCAGAAATGACTCAGAAAACTGTCTTCTTGAAAACCTGTGACATCTGATGAGCATCTGTAACCAGAGTATTTTACCCACTGTTGAGTAAGCATCCAAAGAGCAGTCTTTTTGATACTGTGTAACATAGAGGCTCTTTGCTCCCAGATTCCCTTTAAACTGTGGCACATGGCCCTATTGTTGCATTTTTTGTCTCTGTATCCCCCTTTATATAAAGTGGGTACTATCAACTGGTGTCTCACACATATAATTAGCCAATAAAGGCTAAAAAAAAAGAAAAATCCAAATCAAAATGCAAAGGATTTCTATACAGATGCAGAGGCAGAAGTCTTGTCACTTGCTTCAGCGAGAGCCAAAGGGCCACCCATGTGACAGAATGGGAAGATTAAGATTCTTGAGCTCTGGTTCCTATTTAAGTTCTTTGTCACTATTCTCCTTTTGAGGCCTGGCCCTCTTCAAACAACTGCTAGTAATCTAAAGTTGACATCTTCAGAGCTGAATTTTTCATGTGTGGCTGTGAAAGTATTAGTTGTCTTCTGTGATTCTCCAAAACAAAGCATGAGATGGCCTCTGGATTAGTGTAGTTCAGGACTCCTTCCACATGTTTCTGCTCCTGACCTGCATGATTTGCCAAATCTCCCAAGGCTTCTTGTCCATTCTCTTCATCCTCTATAGAAATGACATATTAAAAGCTCCCTTAGAGAATGTGACACCTAGAAATAGATAACCTCAGCCAAAGCTTTGAATAAAGAGAAGTAGCTTTGTAAAGATAGTGGATTACTTTGGCCACATGTGCACACATGTGGCTGTTGCCATGTATGGGCATATCGTGTATGTCAGGTTCACCAGTGTAAACCATGGACAGCACATACACCAAACAATCTGAAAATGCCTCAAATCTATTGCAGAGTGGAGTTACAGAAAAACTTGGGTGTGTTGGTCTCTCAGAGGTTTAAAGTCTTTAGACTTATCTGGGGACCCTCATATGCATATCATAGAATCACAGAAAAGCTTAGGTTGGATGTGACCTTTTTATGCTGGGAACACCAGAACTGAAGGCAGAATTGGAGGTGGAGTCTCATAAGCACAGAGTGAAGGGAAGGAGTTGTATATTACTTGTGACTGCTCTGGTGATCTTGACAGCACTGCTCATTGCAAATTGAAACTATATTTTGCAGGTCTCAGACTGAATATTCACTTACCAGTTTGTGGTCATGGAGCTGAGACTGTCATAACAATCAGTATGTTTGTGAGGATGAAACAATGGAGGAGAAACTTCTTCAGATACTCTAAAAGAAACTTTATGAAAATGAGAAGTAAAACTTTTCATAAGGGGGGAGAGCTGCCTAACAACTGTTTTATAGACTGGCAGAAATACTATATTAAATTAGACAAAAGGGAAGAAAGTGGCCCTAAAAAATTAAGTAGGCTTAAAGAGAACATTCCTGAAATGAAGTGGAAGATCCTTTATGATAGTTACTTTGTACTTAAACCATGTCTTGTGTGCTTCCTGTCATATTACAGATTGAGAGGTCTAAATTTTGGCTTTTGGTCATGAATGATTTGGTTCTTCTATTGTTCATTTCCAAGACAGAGTTTGTTTGGGGATTATCATTCCTGAATTCACAATTGCCTGCTCAAGTAAGAAAAAAATAGTTATTTTGTGCCAGTGAAAGAATCTGCAGAGTCAGTTAGCTGTAAAGGACAATTATGAAGTGATTAAAGGGGGGGAAGGGGAAAAAAAATGTGAATTAATGTAACAGTTTAGTAGCATTCTGAAAGTAATTGTGCTAAGTGAAGTTTCTGCGTTAAAAAGGATACAAATATTTGCATTTGAAAGTGGAGGAATATGAGACTCAAAGTATTTTATTAATCAAGTATATGCATTTATCAAGATTATTGGGTTTTTCTTTATCACATGTTTATCAAGAGTCTCTAACTTTGCCTTTCTTTTCTCTCTCATCATCCCCATCCCCACAACTTGCCTCCACGAGATACCCCTTCCACTTTTCTGAATTTTGGTCTTCAAAGTATGCTTTATATTCAGCTTTCTGAAAGACAATATTCAGCATATTCTCTGGAGCTGTGGCTTTTAAGCATTTTTATTTTGAGGTTCTATTTGCCAAAATACCATAGAATCCTAGAAAGGCTCAGGTTGGAAGGGACCTCAGAGCTTATCTCCTTCAACCTTCCCACCATGGGCAGGGACACCTCTCAACTAGTCTCAGATGCTCAAAGCCTCATCCAGTCTGACCTTCAACACCCCCAGGCAGGAGGCAACCACAGCCTGCTTGGGCAGCCTATTCCAGAGTCTCACCACCCTTATACTGAAGAACTTCTTTCTAAGATCCAGTGTAACCCTGCTCTCCTTCAGCTTCAAACCATTCCCCCTTGTCCTGTCTCTAGACACCCTCAGGAAAAGTCCCTCTGCAGCCTTCCTGGAGGATCCCTTCAGGTACTGGAAAGCAGCTCTAAGGCCCCCCCAGATTTTAAAGATAGTTCTTAGAATCTGTTTTTTGACTGCCTGGTTTTTCAGACTGGTCTGTTGTGGTAGAGCATGGAGCTCAGATAAAATCACAGCATGAGCAGTTATTTTGCTATAGCAATACAGAATCTGCTGGTTAGGTAGAAAGCTGTGGTTTTGCACCAGGAGTTTGTGGCATTCCAATGTCCAGACTTAAATGATTGTTTTCTTAGGGCGGGACCTAAGTGCTGATATAAAACTTGCATTCAGGAACTGATGAATATTAACTGCATGTTTTTTGTGGGTTTTTTTTTTTTTTCCCTTCAGATGATAAACAATGTAAGTAAGCTTAATCTGTGTATTTTTTCTATTAAGTAAGGAAAGCCCAAAATCACATTTAAAGCAGTGTAAAGGATGAAAGCTCCTTGTTATGGAAGTTAATAAGATGGAGTTCTGCTGAGCATTTGGAAATGCACAAGCTAGGTACTGACAAGATTACTTCTATGAGAGAGCATTTTTTGTATTTTTAGTGAAAAGGATTTTAACTTTTTTCTCTTACATCTTCTTGGCAAATAAATTGTTCTTGCAACTTGCCACTTTCACCTTTCTCTGTTGCTTCTAAAGTTTCCTTTGGTGTGACCATGGTCATGAAGTTCACATGAACGTTAGGACATAGCTGGTCAAACATGTTCCGTGAGTGTTTGACTTATGTTTTCTGATAGAAAAAACATTAAGAAAAATCTATGGGAAGAGTTAGCATTTTTATGAGTAACTTCAAAGATGTTACATGACTTGTTTCTTCATTTCAGCGTGTTCCTCTGGAGTTACAAAGTCATCAAGTTCTGGCCTTTATTCTGTCAATACTGTTGAGAGCTCTGTATTAATCTTCCCAGAGCTAGCTTAGTGTTTTCTTTGTGTGGCTAGCTGTAGAGTTGTCAGTCTTTAGAAAATAAGAGTAATTTAATGCTCCAAAATCATAAAATTATATGAACAATTGGTGCGAGCCAACAAAAAGTTCTACTTAAACTATGTACAGAAGAAGCCTTTTGACCCTAAATAATTTTATTTCACCTAGTGTTACCCTCTTTAGTGTAAATGAAGACAAGACCCTTTTAAGTTAGTTGTGTTTCTGTGCATGACAAGAATTCACATGAGTTAATAAAGTAATAATTTATGGCCTGGTTCCATCTCCCCCTAAACATCTGTAGGATGAGTTCTGTAATTCACACGCTCTGTTGTGTAGTTAATTCAATTACAGTACTTTATTCAGTGCTTCAGCAATAGAACTGTTGACAAGAATGGCCATGTCTAATTACATTTAAGAGTTTGTCCAAGACCTTTTTTCATGCACAGGTTTGTTACCCTCTCTAGGATTTAAGGTGCTTGATGTTCTCAATCCCTGAAATTCTCTGTAGTCAGCAGGTGAATTCAGAGACAGTAGCAGGCATGGGCAGCATTCTGGCTGGGGCTCAGAGCTGCCCTTCAGCAAAGGTGACTGTAGTTCAGTCGTGGAAGAGATTTATGGGTTACTTCAGAATTCACTTTTATTTTAGTCTTTGTCTTATTTTCACAGTTTTGACTGACATGGAGATTTGTGTCTAACACTGTGAGATGGGGTACTCTGACTTAAAAATGTCTGCTAGGGAGGACAGTGTGGCTTGATACAGTGTCTTCCACAAAAACACATGAACAGCAGGCTCTGATTTTCTCTTTCCTACCACTTCTTTGCAACTGAAATGTTTTACTACTATTATTCTTGTCAGAAGCAGGGTTGGTGTCACATATGAAAGGAAGCAAACTTTTTTTGTTTTGCCAATCACTTTTTTTAAGAGCTCTTCTGCTTTTTCAGCCTTTAATCTGCATTGTAGTCTTGTCTGTGACACTCCTGACATGCATCAGAGCACATTGGATGAATTTGTTTAGAGAAGCAGTTCTTTTGTTTCTCTTTAGAAGCACAAGAGTGGGCAAAGTGTGTCAGCAAAAGTAATCTGAATGATCCTGCAGTCAGACTCCTGTTGCTGCCAGAAGCAAAAATCCCCTTCAGTTGAGCTGGCATTTTAATGGTAACACTGTGTTGTAAATCATAGTCATAAAATTGTCTTTGCCAGTCTGTGACAACTTCTATGTGACTGTGAGTGGGGTGAATGTCCTCTACTGGGATATTTTTTGATAGATGAGACTTCTGTAGGGGCTTCTTAAAAAAACCAAACCAACCAAACAAACAAAAAAAACAGTTTCTTTTTGCATAGAAACACTTAAGTGTGTGGGTTTTTTGAATGATTGTGTGAATAATGTATACACCAGCACTGGAAATGGTAGCTGCTAGGTTGGAATTGAAGTCTACTTGGAGACATCTGTTATTTACACACTTGGTCATTTGGTGGATAGAGGTTGTGTGCACACCTATGGCACAGAAATTTTCAGCTGGCTCTTTCTAGTTGTGTTGAACTGATTGAACAGCTTCACATATAGAATTATAAAATGGATTGGGTTGGAAGGGACCACCAAAGGTCATCTAGTCCAACCCCCTTGCTGTCAGCAGGAACATCCTCCACTAGATCAGGTTGCCCAAAGCCCTGTCAAGCCTTACCTTGAATATCTCCAGGGATGGGGCCTCAGCGACCTCTCTCGGCAATATGAAATGGCCTGATCTGATCTGTGTAGTCTATAGGGACTATAGTGTTCAAAATGCTGATGTCTACAGGCTCAAACAGTGTGGTTTGAAGATGGTGGCTTGAAGAAATGCAAGGTGCGTGCTCTTTCATCTGAATCTTGCATGCTCTGCTTCTTTGAGATGGCAAAACCTGCTGCAGCCAAGCCAGCTGGTATTTTGGTCTTGTCATCTTGTAGTGCTAAGAAAACTTCCCAGCTGAACAAGCAGCAGCAGGTTGCATCAGCTGTGTGGTGGTATGGCAGTGACGCCAATTACCTGTCTATGTTGTATTACATAGCTGGGCATGTTGTGAGAGCCCTGTGGTAAAACAAAGTCACTCTACAGAACATCAGTGTGGCTGTTGTGGGGTATGTGCGGCTTATTTCTATGGGAAAGGTTTGTCTTCTTTCTCTAAGCATGGAGAAGATAATCCAAAAATCACAACACTACCCAAAGCCTAGAATAGGCAGGTATTTAGAAGAGTGTTTAATTGATGATCCCTGGAGCTTTTTAAGGCCAGGCTGGGTGGGCCTCTAAGCAACCTGATCTAGTGTAAGGTGTCCCTGTGCATGGGAGTGGGATTGGAACTAGGTGATCCTTGAGATCCCTTCCAGTCCTGACAATTCTACAATTCTGTGAACTCTAAGGTACCTTCCAACTTAAGGCATTGTATGATTGTCTGTAGCAGCATGAGCTGTGAGTTTTCAGCACAGTAAAGACCTAAATGTAGCCTGTATCCAGGAATCAGGTATTTTAGAGAAGAATCATACGCTGTTTAATTTCCAGTTAAAAGCTGTCAAACCACTTGCATAGATAAATGTGCACCCTGTCAAGGGGGAAAATTTCTCTGGGTACTAATTCTTGGTACAGAGAAAGCTCAACTCCTGTGTTTAGAATAAGAGCAGCCCATGATAAATTAATAGGCATCCACAGCATGGTCATTCTTAAAATGGCACCACTGATTTATCATCAAATCTTGCAGAGTTTATTTCTGCTGCTGAGGAACGTTTGTGTGCAGATTTAGTCAGAAGACTTTATGCCCTTAAATAGTTACAAGCATGTAAGGTCACAAGAGCATTGCATGTTCAGTGGTGTAAAGGATCTAAAAAGATGAGATTCGGTGGTGGGGCAGTTACCTTATCACTCTAGTTGGGTGGGCTGATTGGAGTATGACTAAGCAAATGCACTGCTTACCTGCAACACTTATCAAGGGATGAATGACACAAAGGTTTTGTTTCTGAGTCTTTGTTGTGTAGTGTGTTGTGATCTTGTTTGGTTTGATGAGAAATCTTGGGCAAATCACTATTCCTGCTGTAACTTTTTTCTCCAAGACATTTGGTGTTACTTAGCTGGTTTGTGGGCACAGCACAATATTCTGTTTTTCCTTTTGCCTTCTTCCAGTCCTGCAGATGCTGGAAGAGGAACTAAAGTTCCATTTGCCTGAATGGTGTAGGCCTGGACCAAGGCTGTGTCAGCCTTTTGTGATTGTGTTTTAAAACCTCAGAAGCAGCAGCTGTGCTGTTGCATATTTATTATAATGGCACTGCTTGTCAAACAATTCAGGTTAATTAGAAGGAGAGAAGGAAAAAATGTGTTTCTAAACCTAGCATAAGTATAAACACTTTGAGGATCACTTTGAGGGGGATGTTGAGACAGACTCAAGGAAATGCTTGTGATAAGAGCTCTCAGTTCATTGCTGCATCCCCAAATGCAACAAACCTGGTGCTAATGTGCTGATGAACTGTTTACAAAGCAAGAGGTTCTGACCTGCCTTCTTAACTAGTGGAGATAAGTTATAGAAACTACATTAAATGGTGAAGTAAGAACTAATACTTTCATTAAAGTATTTGCAGTTAGTTGAACTTGGCAGGGGAGTTATCTGGCAGTTTATTTTGGTGAAAAATAAATGCCGTTTAATCAAAACACAAATGTTTTGTGGAACATTTATTTTGACAAGTTTTCATCAGGTTGTCATCCTGGTTTGCATGGTTGGAGCCTTAAGCTTCCAGCTCTGGTACAATCATCCCACAGTAGCCAACTTGTACACCAGTAAAACAGCTGAGGATTTTCAGCTGTGGTAGTGTTAAGATCTTCTCACTGTTTTTAGCTGTTTCTATCCAGATAGATCTTTCAGTTTCAAAGGTTAATGCCAAGTCTTACTCCACTTCAGTGATACCTTGTAAACTTGGGTTTTGTTTCATTGAATACAACAGGACGAGTGAAAACTAAATGCTTTCTGCCAAAAGAAGCAGTACTACTCTTTGCACGTTCCCTCTTCTCATTCCTTTGTTAGCTCTTTTTCATCCTGACCCAGTGGTTCTTGCTACCTTGAATATTGCCTATGTAGAAGGTAGGAGTAATGCATATCTGGGTCACAGGAGTTTTGATTCCTGTCTTGCAAACCCTAGAAAGCAAGAAGGTGACAAGAATATAGAAGAGGGGGAAAACTGATTACCTTTTTATCAGGAGACAGGAGCAGAACAGCTGAGGAGAGATGGAGTCTCTTCCCTTTGTCAGAACTTTTAGCTTCCTGTGGTCTTGGCTGCAAATTCTGGTTATCATATAGGAATGCTAATTACCCATTAACTGTTTGCAGAGGCAATCATGTAATTTTTAAAGGCATTCTAAGCTGCCTATCAGCTTTCTGGCTTTTGTTCTCTAAAGCGATTATGAATTTTAAGACAACTTCTCAAGGTCTGTGTCACCTGTATTAAAGGTCTTGTTTTCATGGTCTATTCTATGAAATGCTGAAGCATTTTTCTTGTCAAAAGTATTGCCATTAAATTTCAGCCCCAAGCCTTTTAATTCACCCTGTGATTTGATCATCTTCTGTCTGAACACTGAGTGGTTTACTTCATGACAGTTGTAGGAGCAGATGCAAAAAAGGAAATAGACATTGTTGCTTAGCAGACCCTTTTTATCACTCAGTAGATATTCTTGATCCATCACCTTCCAGCACGTTCTTGCTTCTGCAGGTAAGACTGGGAGGATACAAAAGAAGTAACAGTATTACACTGGCAATAAAATAGAAGATGAGGCCCATGAAGTACTCCAGTCTCACCAAGACAGCTGTTAACCAGATGTATCAGCTGCGTAATGGCATGGGGATTGGATCACATTTTAGTAGGGCAGCATAATTAGTGACAGGTGGTGCTGCATAGTAATACCTCTTTTCTCTGATAATTTTGGCTTAAATACACATAGCTCAAAAGCAGCCCTGGCACAGCGTAGAGGTTTTAACCCTGGGTTCAGTTGTGGGCACCTCAATACAAGAGGAATGTTGAGGTGCTAGAGCAAGTGCAGAGGAGAACAGCGAAGCTGGGGAAGGGCCTGGAGAATAAATCTTATGAAGGGCAACTGAGGGAGCTGGGGATGATTAGTTTGAAAAAGAGGAGGCTGAGGGGAGACCTCATTGCTGCCTACAGATACCTGAAAGGATGTCGTGGAGAGGTTGGTGCTGGTCTCTTCTCACAGGTGTTCAGTGACAGAACAAGAGGGAATAGCCTCAAGGTGTGACTGGGTGGGTTTAGATTGGACATTAGGAAATATTTTTTTCACAGAAATAGTGATCAGGTATTGGAATAGGCTTCCCAGGGAGGTGGTTGAGTCACCAACCCTGGATGTGGTTTGGATGTGGTGCTTGGGGATACGGTTTAGCGTGAACCTTGTAGAATAGGGTTCTTGGTTGGACGTGGTGATCCTGAGAGTCTTTTTCAACCTGCATGTTTCTGTGATTCTGTGAAATGAGTGATCAGCTGAAGACCTCATGTTTCTCTGTATCAGCTTTACCAACAGCTCTGCGTGTTTTATGCTATGAATGTTTGGTGTTTCTTCTTACCTCTCCCAATGCAGTTGAATGCCAGAAATTGTTAGGAGTGTGGGCGAGTTGGTGATAGGTGGTTAGTTCTACTCCTGACCTTGGGTCATATCTGCAGGTGCTAAGGAAAAGGTTGCAGCAGGATTTTGCTGCACTCTTAATGAGCTCCTCTGAGGTTACAGGTTTATGCATCTGAGATTTGTGTAGCTGAGAAGAGCAGTGTTCACAGCTCTTTATACTAAGTATATGAGCTTGGGTTATATTAAGCTAGCAAAGAGCTAGCACACACACCAAAATATGCCTCCAGGAGCTGGCTGTAGCTTGAAAATACGGACAAGCATTATTTGTAGCTAATAGATAAGATGCTTGGGTGAATACTATATCTGAGCCTGAGACAGAAAATAAATCTCAAACTTAAATAAATCTTTGGAATTCGTTGCTCAGTCAAGTCAGACTCCAAGTAGGAGCCCAGCGGCATCATGCAGGTCTGTAACAGGACAGTGACATGGGACAGACTTGTTCCAGATGCTGTAGCAGCTGGATGGACTTGTCAGTGCTTCTGTTTCCATTAGACTTCAAGGAATCTAGCCATGACATACCTCTGTCTAGAGGAGCAAGTTTTCTTAATTCCAGTGTTCACAGAGAAAATTGAATTGTTAGGAGTACTTTTTCAGCCTTTTAGTCACCATTAGAGTGCTTGAGTCTTGTCCTGAAAAGAAAACCAAAGCCAGTCTCTGCCTTAACAAAAATTTAATTTATCTTTAGCAGAGACTGGGTCATTTTTTCAATGCAAAGAACAAACAAACTTTTCTAGATCACTTAAACTTTCCACTGGGAAAAGCCTTAGTCTCTTTGGCAGAAGTTTCCTATTTCTTTAGCAGGAGCTACCTACCAAGGAAGAGATGATGTCCCTTCTGAAAGAGCAGAAGTTATTGCCTTTACATAGTCCCAGATAAAACAGCTTCATTGGTCTCAGTTTGAGCTGGTGACTCTCTGCCTCTGAAAAGAAAACCCTTTGGAACTGTATTGTAAAATCTAACCTTACAATTAATGCCATGTAACCTCAGAGGAAAAAATCATTATTTGATTGTGAAACGTGGTGAGTGCAATTGCTTCCATGGACTGTAAAAAGCAAGGAGGCAAAAATTAATCTTCTCCATCCGAAAAATGACTGCAATTGAGTTAAAAATGCCCCCGAAATAAAACAACCACCATTAATGTTAACATAAAGGTTGCCCAGGGAGATGGTTGGGGTCCCATCCCTGCAGATATTCAAGGTAAGG
Source organism: Ramphastos sulfuratus (assembly GCA_013399055.1). Lineage (NCBI taxonomy): Eukaryota > Metazoa > Chordata > Aves > Piciformes > Ramphastidae > Ramphastos > Ramphastos sulfuratus. Next base: position 97,348 of record WBNM01005712.1, read on the forward strand.
CTCGACAGGGCTCTGAGCAACCTGATCTAGTTGAGCATGTCTCTGCTTGCTGCAGGGGGGATTAGACTGGATAACCTTTGACGGTCCCTTCCAACCCAGACCATTCTATTATTCTAATGTGAGTTTATTTGATATTTTTTTTTTGTATGATGTAAAAGGTTGAGTAAAAAGGGTGTCTCTCTTTCCTATTCCAGTGTAAGAAACTAGAGCTTCTTAGAAATTCCCACACTGGAGGCTCCCTGGTGGACATAGACCTTGATTCAGTAAGGCAAGACTGACTTGCGGTCCCTTGTGGTATTTAAAACACCATCCTTGCTTAAACTGTGATGAAGACAAGTATCTTTGTATTCTGTCTCCTTCAAAATTAGTGACTTAACTAGGAAGCAAATTGAAGCCTTTTACTCTTTGTTGTTGTTTATCCTTTTAACAGAACTCCTCATGCTTGCAACAGAATTCATTTCCAAAGCAAAGTCAAAAAGTCTTCTATTAGGCATTGCAGTCCAGCATAGAAGAGCACCGAAGGGCTCTGAGCAGAGAAGATTTTCATGCTGAAAGAGATGATAAAAAAGCCACCAGTATCTACAGCTCTGTAATTTTATCTATTACTTGAAACTTCAGCTTCTTTGCTTCTCTGAGTACAAGGCATGGTATTGAAAACAGCTCAAGTTCCTGTTCCAGAAAAAGACTTGTTTACAGAAAAATTCTTGCTGGCCTGAAAAAACCTTTTCTGAAGGAGTTCTGTCAACTCATTCAGCTGATGCTGAAGGCATTAGAAAATTAAGACTCCAAATGGAAAAATATATCCCGAGACTCCCACCTCGTTTCTCCAAACATCTAAGTTGTGACTTAGGGATAGGCATTGTTATTGATGGAGGAAGGGAGTTGGTTAGCAGAAGGTTTCAGCAGCTAGGGTGAGCCCTACTGCCCTTGTAAGTCCTTTTTCTTTTCACATGCTAAGGAAGAGCTGCAGTGCCTATTTTCTTGGCTTTTTAATGAGTCAAGTGAAGGTAAATACACATTAGTTTTCAATTTCAAGCAACACAGTATCTCCTTCTGGTCTAGCTATTGCTTTTGTGCAGTTGGCCTGGTTCTGTCAAGCTGTCATTGTTGGGTGCCATCGAATCCCAGTCTTGCCTGGCCTGTCCTGTGTGCCCTGCCTCCTCGCTATTACCAGTGTGCAAAACTAACTTACTTTGGCAGCTCACAGTGCGGTCTACAAACAAACCACAGGAGTAAGGTTCTGAAGAGTTAAAAGTCCCCTGAATAAATTCACCATCTCTGTTTCTTACACACTTGGGGGAAAAGTCTTGCTGTCATCACATCTTGTGTGTGTTGTTAGCTCTTCTTGTTTGAATTACTCAATTTAATTCTTTTCCAGTGGTAATCCCAGGCTTCTCCCCNAACCCCGGCCTCCCCCCCCCCCCCCCCATCATTTACAGAACTGGAGATCCATTTTATTACAATCAAATTCAACTCACACAAGACTAGTTAAACAGTAATTGTCAATAATGCTGATAAAAGCCTTTGGTAAAATTGGATAACAGGCATGAAAGGATTACTGTTCCTGACTTACAACAAAAGAAAGTATTGTTGCTTTCTTTTGCAACCCACAGAATGGACAGGCTAACTCTGACCTGATGTGAAAGCACCACATTCTGTTTAGAACAAAATGCCCTTTTTTTTTTTTTTCCCCTAAAGTTTACCCAGTTAGATATTTTTCAGGAATTGTTGCACTTGAGATCTGAGTGCATCCCTGATGTATGCAAACTCAAATCTTGGGGGAAACAAAAAAACCAATACTGAAATTATAGGCATACATAATCTGGGATTTACTTGCCTTTTGTTATGAGTACTGGCTGATGCAAAACATTGAGGGCTTGAGTTGTATAAGCATTTTCCTGCAAAACATAAGCCTCAAGGAAACCCCAGAACATAGAAGAACTAATGGCACTTGGTCTTGGGACAGAAATCAGACACAGGGAAACCTGGGAATGATGCGTGGCTTTGACACAAGCCTGAAGCTGTCATCAGTCCTGCTTAGTACTGTCACTATGAATAAAGCTATCTTTTGACCCCAATCTTTCCCATGCTTAAGATTTTAGATGTGACTCTGAAGAGTTTTTTTTAGTAAAAGTGTTTTGTCCTCTTATAAAACAGGGCTAGTAATGCTGTCCTGCTTCAGAGTTCATTGGAGTGATAGATAGTTGATGAGCTGGATGCAGTGTACAATCAACTTCAGAAAGTCTTAACTGAAGTTAAGTAATAGTGGAGAGGAGAAATAGTGTTACACCAACTCCCCAGTCCTCTGTTTTTGGGTGTCCAGGGGTATAGTGAGGGCAGTGGTAGAGAATTAATAATTAGAAATCTTGAAGTATAAGGAGTGCAGTAAAAGAGGTACTTCTGAAACTTTCTTCCTCCTCTCTTGCATCCTCTTCAAGTGGGGTTAGTGCCTGAGCTGCCTCTGTGCTGCTCACTTTCAATCAGTTGATGTCTCTGTTTCATAGCAGGAAGACGCTTTCCCCACCTGTAGGTGTTGGCTTTTGCTGGGTTGAAGTTTAATGTTCCCAGCTCTTCTTTTTGTGCCTTTTTCTCTGCAGATTTTTGACAGACAAACTGTAGTGAGCAGAAAGACAACAATGAATATTAAATCTGATCAGAGTGTGTTTAAGGTGACCATTTTCCATTCCTGCATGGAAAGTTGCAGCTTTCTCATATAAAGCACCTGTGTACTTAGAAGCATCTGTCATAACCTGGGACACCTCTGCTATGAAGACAGGCTAAGGGAACTGGGATTGTTCACCTTAGAGAAGACTCGACTCTGGGGAGACCTTAGAGCTGCCTTCCAGTACCTGAAGGGATCCTACAGGAATGTTGCAGAGGGGCTTTTCATGAGGCTGTCTAGAGACAGGACAAGGGGAGATAGTTTTGAAGCTGAGGGAGAACAGGGTTAGACTGGATCTTAGGAAGAAGCTCTTCAGCATGAGGATGCTGGAATGGGCTGCTCAGGGAGGTTGTGGCTGCCTTCTCCCTAGGGGTGTTGAATGCCAGGTTGGACGAGGCCTTGAGCAGCTCAGTCTAGTCGAGAGGTGTCCCTGCCAATGGCAGGGAGGTTGGAATAGATGATCTCTGAGGTCTCTTCCAACCTAAGCTGTTCTATGATACCTAACAGTGAGTTTTTAAAGTATTGGACTGTAAATTCACAGTATCTTTAGATATAGAAAAGATATCCATTTGTTTCAGAGGTTTCTCCTTATGCTTGTTTTACATTTATTTAGCATACAATTTACTTTGTATGTGGGTAGTGTTTTGTTTACTGTGACAGCTGGTTTTGAAATTTAAATGCAAAACACCATCTCATTACTTTCTTAAAATACAGTTGTATGGATGTTGCTATATAGGAGGCATAGCTTAGTTTTCTCCCCTTAGTGTAATAGTTCAGTCGGCATTTTCTTTGTGCCTTGTTAGAAAATGTCTCATGGGTGAGGCCTGTTCTTGGAGAAGGATTTGAGATGTTTTTCCCCCTGTTTTGATGCATCTCTGTGGCAGAAATAATTTGTACACAGGGTGCATTGTGAATGTTGGCTCTTACTAGATGAGCAAGTAAATGACCTGCTCATGATCTGCCTATGGCAGAGGGTTGAAACTAGATGATCCTTGAGGTCTCCTTCCAACCTTACCATTCTATGATTCTATGAAAGAAACTTGTAGAGAGGGATGCTAATTACTTGGGTTTAAAGTTTTTTAAATTGATTTTTAACTTCAAAATTCCAGGTGCATAAATTCTAGAAGTGGAGTTGCTGTAGAATGCATGGCTGCTTTTTCCATAAAAATTGATCCTAAATACTTTCTCTTGGGCTGTTTAGATTAGAAAATAAAGTAAAAGCAACCTTAATTCTTAAGCTGAGAAAAAGATCAAGTGAAGTCTCTGACATCTCAGTTATTTGAGTGTTTTCAATCTAAAAATGAAGGAGCGTTTGTTTCATCTGAGTCTGAGGCCTTTGCCAGGTATTCAGATCACATTTAGTGGGTCTTTCTAAACACTCTGTGAAAACATTTCTCCCTCTCTATTAAAGCTAAGCCCCCCTAGGTTTGTATTTCCAGAAGTAGGGCGTGAACCAATTCTCCAGTGTAATGCAGCCTGTCTCATTCTTCATTAATTACACTGTTTCTACTCTTTTTACCCTCCATAGAGCAATCTCTACTCTTTCCCTTTGTTGTGGTATTTTTTGTTTGTTTTTTTTTATTTGTTTGTTTTTGGGTTGGGTGTGGGGTTTTTTTGTTTTGTTTTTTTTATTTTGTAGTGAATATCCAGTGGCTTTTGATGGGTTAGAAATAAGGCCTTATCTTTTGGTAATTTTGTGATCTGAAAAGACTAATTGGTTCTTGCTACTTTCTTACAGGAATGTAGCGATGTACTGAGTCTAGTGGGTGATCAAAATATAGAAGGAAAAAAAAAACCAACAGTCAAGGCAAATAAAGCCACTGCAAAAAAGCTGAAATGAATGAATTGCCTGCCTTGCAAGCCTTGCTTTTTTGAGGCATTAGGTTGGTTTCCATATCAACAGAACGATAAACAAATGACCAGGACAGGAACTGCAATGCAAGTGTACTGAACTCCTAAATGACAGTATGAATGAATTAATTTCAACAAAATAATAATAATTTTAAAAAGGCTTAAGGAATTATGGACACATATAAGTAAGCCTGATTTATATACAAAGCAATAGGATGGGAACTATGAGAAAATTAGCAGAGCACTGGAAATGTGATATGGGGGAGTAAGAGGCAGATTGGTTTGGTAGAGCACTGCAGCATATTAGAATTTCTCAGAGGAGTCAAAAATCAAAACCATAAAAATAATCCATTTGTAGCAGTGTACTGAGAGAGGATCTGAGTAACAAGGAGGTGTTTTACTGATGAAAGACATACTTGGGATGATTAAAAAAACCCCACAAAAACTCACTAAGGAAAAATTGCAGAAATATCTTCTGGTACTGAACATGCCATTCCCCAGATGATGGAAAACAGGGCAACTGCCTGGCAGTTTTCCATCTGATTTCAGCTAACCTCTTGTTCCTGGATGTGCCATCCTGCCTTCTCATGTTTTAGCGTAAGTGCCACTGGATGGTGTGGTAAGCTGCTGCAGGAAACTGATTGGGCCTCAGCTTAATCCAGGAAAAAAGATAATAAAGTTGTGAATAGGTCTTGGATGGAAACTTACTGCTGTAAGTTGCATCTGCATGAAGTATTGCTAGAATTGCAATACCAGCAGATTCCTTTGAGTGAGAGTGGAGCTGGTGTATTTGAGAGTGTTCTCTGCACAGTCTGTGACTTAGTCTTGCACGGTAATGTACAGTGAGGTGACTGTGACATGAGCTCACAGTGTGAGCTTGCAGCCCAGAAGGAAAATGGCTTCATGGGCTGCATTAAAAGCCGTGTGGCGAGCAAATGAAGAGAGGGAATTCCGCCCCTCTGCTCTGCACCTGCAGTGCTGCTTCCAGTTCTGAGCCCTCAACACAGGAAGGATCTATGACTAGATGTTTGCTTTTAAGAAACAACCCAGCCTGGCAAATGGCAGATTTCTCCCTCTTACCTTCATTCACTTGGTGACACAGTTGGAATATGTGACCCCCTTTTTTGCCATGCAGAGGTGGCTCCCTAGGGCTTCAAGGTAAAATACAAATATAGGAAAGGTCTTTCTCCATGTCCTGTGTTCAGGATGTATAGGGCAATAAGGAGAAGAATTTCCCACACTTTTTAATTGAAAGGTAAGAAGCAAGTTTGATTATGACTGAACTGAAAAGATCTTTGTGTGTCAGAGTAACTCATTTGTTTAGTTTTGGGCAGAGGCTCTTTGAAATTACTGAATTCTACCTTCTTATTTACAAACTAAATGCTTGCAGTGCAAATGTTTGTATTTTCAGTCCCTGTAAAGGTTCAGGTTGTTTTTCATTGTCCAAAGAATTTGCATTTCATCTGGGCAAGATGACGAGCAGTGATGCCATATTTTTCTCATTGCTCTCCACCACTTTTAGGTTTATTGGACCTAAATATTCTTTTATAACTTTCAACTTTTTGTTCATTTCACAAGTGTGTAGATCTGCACTTTGTAAGAGCTGTTTAAAAGGGCCGGTCTACCTGGACTTTTCCAGGGCAATGCTGAGGCACAGCCAGGGCAGATCTCTGTGAGACATCTCAGCTTTGAAGAGCTACCCAGTGGCAGTCCACAGTCTTAGCTCAGTTTCTTTCCTGGTCTCTTGAGGAAAGATTTGTTGGGGTTTTTTGTTTACAGTCTTTTGGAAGCCTGTCAAAACCAGTAGTTATTTGCTTTCCTCTGCTATCTTCCTGTAGTTGGAGAACCAAGGTAGGTTGAAAGGCAATAATTTTCTTTGGTAATTTGTTTATCTTGTGTTACATTAACTTAGGTTTTAGTTTTCTCTTGGCTTACCTGCCACTAAAAAGTTGGGTGAACTTCACAGGCTCTGGTGTATTACTTCTGGAGTGATTTCTGTCCAAAGGGCTGGCTGAGGCCTTTCAAAGAACATTTGCCTCTTGCATCCATCTTTTGCAGTCGGCTGAGTTCTAGGGATGGTGTTAAATAGAATAAATTTCTCCTCTCTGTTACCTGTATTTATTTGGTTTAAACTGGGAACTTTTTTGTTCCAAATACTGTTTTAAAATGCTACTAAGTTCTTAGGAGTTTTATTTCCTGCTTGCTCTGGGAGAAACCAGAAAATGCTTTCTGTTTTCTGTGGAATGCATGTTGTTAGACCTTTTGTGTTTGGAGGTTGGAAGGTTAATTTACAAATTTAAGGAGTAAGAGATCTTTCCACATGCTCAAACAATTGGAATTGTGCCTTTGTGAGCATTCAGCAAAAAAAAGCTGCTCCTTGGTATTTAATGAACCTATTTCCCTTTTTCCTTGGGATCTGTGACCAAGAGGACAACCCATATGCATGTGACTCTGCACTCTAGCAGTGGATGTTTGACATTGGAGTCAAATCTGCCCTCCTATGGACTGTCAAAAATGTCTGAGTGAAAATGATAAACAATCTTAGTGGTGTTTTTCCTTGCCAGATTGCCCAGCTTATTCTTTCAGCCATAAAATCTGAAAGCAGACAGCAATGATGACTAAGAGATCATCCTCCATAGCAGGTTGTTTGTCTCTGGTTAGGAGATGAGAATATTGTGAAAGTTTGTGCTTCCACGCTGATTTCGCAGGGAGGACTTGCAGTGTTGTTGCTAAGGTATTGTTTTTAGGGCTTGTGAAAACCATCTCCAAAATTTCCTTCTGGTTTTCTTGTTGATTCTGAGCTACAAACAAAACATCAGCCTCTGATCATTTCATAACTGTTTTTCTTCTTTACAAAACTTAAGTGTTTGGATTTATCTCTTATTTTAGAAATTAATTCCAAGATAGTTTTCTTTCTTCTGCTAGGTAAGATCCGAATAGTAGACTAAAGTCAACTCTAAATCCTCATATTGCCATACTGGTGGGTCTTTGCTTAATTGGTATACTGCCTAATGTCCTAGGATAGATACAGTCATTTGCAGAGAAGTACTGTCACCAGGATACCTTCTTCCTCTTGAGGGAACCAGCATAGAGGTTACTGGGAAAAATACTTTTATGTCTTAAGGTACCAGAACACTTTTTTTTTAATATCTGGCTGTTGGGTCTCATTCTCTGGTTACACTAGCTAAACAGGACAAAAGATAAGGGGAAAGAAGCTGCCAGCGAGAGAGAGGACAGTTAGGACATCTGCACTTTGTGGGAGTCAGGGAGATAAGAGGTAGCTGTGTGAACTGGAAGGCTGGGAACTTTGGAGAGAGTGAGAAAGTCTCAGGAACACCAGCTGCATGTAACCAAGGGGAGAGTGAATAATGTGTGGCCAGACAGTTCTAGTCCTGTATAAGTATGTGCTACTTGCTGCAATAAAGGGGCAATCTTGGATGTATCATATTGGTATTGATGGTCTTTTCTCTCGCGTCATCCTTCACCTCTTTCCTGGCGGCCCCGGGTGTGCGAATAACTCCGACATCTGGTGACCCCAACATCTCATGACTCCAACATCTGGTAGACTTGCACAGAGAGAATTTTGCCCATTGATTTATCTCTATTACCTTTCAGAATCCCTGTCTGATCAGCCACGAAGGCTGCAGTAGTAGTTGATGATTACTGCACCTTGGTTTCTGCACAAGGTTACTGCTTTGCTAGCATCAGTGGCAGAATGAGATGGACGTCTTACAGGTCATTCTGTTACAATCACCAGACAGATTTATGTCTAGTTTTGATGGTCTGAGCAGTAATAATCTGGGCTGTGAAATGGAATATCTAAGTTGCAAGCACCTGTGGAATCCTGCCAGTCCTGCAGCCTTCACCAGGACACTGGGGATGGGGATAGGGGAAGTCAAAAAGGTGCAGATTGGTCCACTGGTACTTGCTTGCTTATCAAACACACCTGGATTATTCAGTCATTTGCTAGGCTATGAATGCTTTTGACAAACATAAAATTAAAAAAGCTTGAAATCTTGTTTTGTTTTGGTATGGAGTATTTGACAGTACTTAAGATAGATAGTTTTGAGCCAGCTATGTCTAGATGATCAGAGAAACTGCAGCTTCATTGGGAACCTGCCGGCTCCTAAAACCAGTTTAAGATGAGATTGTGTGTTAGGGTGTCAGTAGCTCACTACTTACTTCATACTCGTTCCCTACATAACTGGTCCTAGTGCATACAAGAGTGATGTTGTAGAGGAAGCTGTCAAGCTGCATAGAATGAGTTAATTCACATGCAAAATGCTCGAGTGCCTTGAATGTTAACATCAGAAGTTACTACAGAGCACCTCTGAAAGTGACATTGAACCAATGTCCATGTTTACTGATTCACAGAGACAAGCTGCTGTAAGAGAGGAGAGTTCTCAGCCAGCCAAAAATATCTTTTCTCTCATGCTTATCTTGATTGCATCCCAAAGGGGTATTTCTTCCTCTCTTTTATGAAGAATTATCTCTAAATTTATGTGCATTTTTTGCTTCTTGTGGAGGACCAAAAAGATCTCCTAGATTTGCGTTTGACTGAGAAACTTTGTACTGAAACCTTCCCGTGTAATCTTTAGTCTCCGTATTTGAAAACTCTTCTGCTGTATCTTTCAATACTTTATATTCTTCTGCATTCCAGTTCCCATCCCTCTGTGAACCCACCCCAAGAAATTTCTAATAACTGAAAGACCACTTGATTTGAATGTCTTGTCTTAAACTACTAAAAGACCATGAACATTTCTTCTCCTCAAGCCAAGAGCTATTTTCAATAACCAAACACATTTGTTGTGCGTCATTTTCCTGAGCTATCCGGTGCCTATCATTTCACTTTGTACTTCTTCATTAGGTGAGTGCCAGTCCTGCCACTGCTGGAGCTGGAGAGGCTGTAAGCTCGCTAGGACCACTGCAGAGCTGATTAGCTCCACAGGGGTTGCTGCACTTCTGAAACCTTTGTGGGCTCTGAAGTTTGGCGGCTATTTGGGTCCCTATAGAGCTCAGAGGTTCTTAGGGGCCAAAACGAGCATAATTGCAAAGTTGGAGCATTCACCGTGAAGGACCTCACCAAATAATTGGCTGTCCCAATTAAGCAGGTGTTCTTCCCACTGAATAATGTTCAGGAAGGTAAACGATTGCCTGCCCTGTGAGGTGTCCCAATTAACTGCCTTAAAATCATCTGTGTCATGTGGGGTATCTCTGCTCAATGAGTGAAACAGTTGCCTGCATCTCGATGGGGGCTGGTGTTTTAATGATGTTCCTAGCAGGAGCCTAGTGTGGTGCAGGAGAAGATGATCTGCTGAAAAGATCTGCATCGGTGTTGGGAAGCGGTACGGATCAGAAAGTTGCAAAGGCGATGGGTGCTGGCATTGAATTTCTCTCCCTCTGTGCATACTGTTGGAAATCTCTGCTAAATTAGTGTGTTTAATATGGGTGGTTTGTACTAGGAAAGCTTTTTTCTGTGTATGGAGAGTATTCTGCCTAGACATCTTGATTTTTTTTTTTTTTTTTTTTAAAAGGCAAGAAGAACTGTTATTTATTACATTTGTTCATTGCACAGAATAGAGCCAAGAAAAGCTGTTTGCTTTTTGGCTTTTGCCGTGACAAAACGTTTTAATTTGGAACAACTCAAATACCTGATGATCCAGCTGTAAAATGCAGAGTGATTTTGGCCAGAAGGCAAATTGTGTCCTGGACTGCATCCAGAGGAGTGTGGGCAACAGGGCAAGAGAGGGGATTCTGCCCATTTGACTATGATCTGCTGAGACCTCACCTCCAGTATTGCCTCCAGTTCTGGTGTCGCCAGCATAAGAAGGACACAGAGCTGGTGGAGAGAGTCCAGAGGAGGCCACAAGGGCTGGAGCACCTCTGCTATAAGGATGGGCTGAGGGAGCTGGGATTGTTCAGCCTGGAGAAGAGAAGACTTCTGGGGGACCTTAGAGCTGCCTTCCAATAGCTGAAGGGGTCCTACAGGAAGCCTGCAGAGGGACTTTTCCTGAGGGTATCTAGAGACAGGACAAGGGGGAATGGTTTGAAGCTGAAGGAGAGCAGAGTTACACTGGATCTTAGAAAGACGTTCTTCAGTGTGAGGGTGGTTGGATTCTGGAATAGGCTGCCCAGGGAGGTTGTGGCTGCTTCCTGCCTGGGTGTGTTGAAGGCCAGGTTGGATGAGGCCTTAAGCAGCTGAATCTAGTTGAGAGGTGTCCCTGCCCATGGCAGGGAAGTTGGAGTAGGTGATCTCTGAGGTCCCTTCCAAGCTGAGCCATTCTATGAATACTTGTGTTGATCAGCTGTATTTCTGGCACAGATACAGCCATGCATTAAAAAAAAACACACTGTAGACATGAAATTTCCTGACTTTTCCAAATAAATCTTTGCCAAGAATAACTTCATCTGCATTTTTTTCTTAATGTGTTGCACATTTGTTTTTCTTTAAAGGATGGGTGGCCAGGCCTCTTCACATGTGGGCACCATACAGTGTCATGGTGTGGTTGTCTGATGAGCTGAGTTAGTTTAAAGGTTTCAGATCCTTCCTAATCTGGATGGTTTGGACTGAGCCAGGTTAGGGAGCACAGATGTAAACAAGCAGGTGTACTGGCAGATGTCATGAGGTTATGAGAAGCAATTTAAGACAGTAGGCTTCTTGTCTGTCCCAGCTGCAACAACAAAACAGGGCAAGCCCCATGGACACCCTTGTCTGATCTGTTTATATTATGTTAGTTCTGTTTAGTTATGCATTCTGTTAACACAAAAGTAAATCCATTTTCTACAACCTGTAGAAAAAGAACAACTATTCTTAACCCTCTGCTAGTTTCCAGCCATAAAAAGAAGTGGTTTGCTTTGCTTCACCTCAGACTTAAGTACAACTAGATAACTTCCTTCCCCCACTACCTGCTAAGCAGTGTTTAAACATGTGGCAATGCATGCTAACGTGTTTTAAACTTGCTTCCTCAATCTTCACATTTTTAATGGAGTGTTTATCTCCATCACTGCTTGTAAACATGTCGGCTTAGCTGCCTGCCTCTGAGTTTCTCTGGAAAGGAAGGGCAAGAACTGGTCTACCATCAAATCTATTTCCCTGCCTTGCCTGTAACTTGTGATGTCTACTCTAAGTTCACACCCCTTCTTTTTCAGTTTCCTCCATCCCCAGGGTTCTGACCTGCACTAAAGAAGCTGTTGTACTTTACTGACAGCCTGCAATCTCTCTTCAATATTTTCTGTTGAGTTCTGAGATTGTCGAAATCCATTGGTTATTCTCAACTTCCTCACTGTACTCTTGGAAAGAATAAAACACATGGAAGTATGACCTGTCCTAGTGCTGTGGGTTTGTCTGAAGTTGTTTTTCTTCAGCATTTTGTTAAATAACTTGGTTCTGTTGTGATTGACATGCATGTCCCCTGCATGTTCTGTTTGTAGAACAGAACGCTGCAGACATTGTCTCTGCAGAACAGAGGGCCTTTGCTTTTGCTGAGAGATGTAGGCAATATTACAGCTGTTTAACTGAATTAAACTTTCTTTATTTTGTTTTTCTGTTTTTAGGTTCATGTATTGGACAGACTGGGGAGAAGTGCCAAAGATAGAACGTGCTGGGATGGATGGTTCAAGCCGCTCCATTATAGTTAACACGGACATATATTGGCCAAATGGACTGACGTTAGATTATGAGGAACAGAAACTTTACTGGGCAGATGCTAAATTGAACTTCATCCACAAGTCGAATCTGGATGGAAGTCATAGGTAAGATTTGCTTTTCTTAGATGTTGCTTAAGATGTTATGAGACTTGTGGCTGGGAATTGGCACATTAGCACTCACAAACAGTTCAGCAAACTAGTGCAATGAGAAACTTTTATCCATCCCTGCCATGAAGTTGAACATGTGCTCCTCTTTTGGGTATCCTGTACTTCCCACTAAATCTTTTCTCAAAACCAGTCCCATAAAGAAATTCTCGACTCCTGTCCTTAACTGCGTGAGAGCACATAGCAAAACTGTCCCTTTTCAATAGGTCTTCTGTGCTTCATGTTTGTGGTGTTGTGGTGGGTTAGGAACTGTCCCCTGCCACTACTGAAATTTACCAGGCTAGCTCAGACGGCTTGGAAGTAAGATGAAGCTGTATTTACAGCAAAGCAAAATTTACAAGCATATATACACAATATATGTACAGGTATTTACAACTATATACAAATTAAAAATCATACAGAAATTCAAATTCCCTCGTGGACAAAGAAACTGCCTAGAAGGAGCTCAAAGCTACCCTCTCTTTCTTTACTTTCCCAGGCAGGCAAACAAAAACAACCAGCAAAGCTTAGATTATTTTGTCAGTGGAGAGATTAGAACAGAATGATAGATAATTGAATAGAAGCGGCATCACAGAACAGAGTGGGAGAAATTGTTTACATTTTGGCTTTTCATTCCTTTTAGCAAACCAATGAGTAATACAGACTTCACCATTATTTTCTTTTCACAACTGTTGATCTTATTTCTCTCATTGGAATATTTTAATTAGTCTCAAACCACCACAGGTGTTCAAAAAGGAAAGAATCTGGAAAAAAATGGATCATGCGAGTGCTTCAGTTTCATCAGTCTGGAGGGCGGGAAATGAGTGGGAAACAGTTTACGGAGAACTGTGTTGAAATTATTGTTTTCCTGTAACAGCTTTATAGCAACGATGTAATTCTTTTTGATCCAGTCATGGCTACTTCCTGAAGGATATGAGTGGTACTTTGTGTAGATGGGTTTATCACTAACTGAGCTAAGACCCTCTTCATACAACAAGATAGCTTTGACAAGTACTGTTTGCTCACACAGTTACTTGTGCCCAAAGTATCCTATAGAAACACGGATTCTTTTGAGGTTATTCTTTGCAAGTTTTTGTGATGCTTCAGCTGGTTTATCTGACAAATATCTTCTGCTCTTCATTCTGACTTCTGGGGACCTGTCTCTTCTTTCACCACAAATGTTAATTTAGCATAAAGAAATCGATCATATTGATGAGGTAGATGTTTTGTGTGGACTTGTGAGTAGGAACATAGCACTCATAAAATGTTTGAGTAGGAACACAGACATATCCACTGTCTTCATGGGATATTTATTTTAAACTGCAGTTTCTGGTAACACTGCTTTGAATAATTTTGTTCTTAAATTATCCCTGTTTGTTCATAAGAAATAACAGGAGTTGGCTATAAAATAACTAGCTTTGTTAATTCAGAACATGGAAACAATTGATATCTATGTCTTGGCCAGATCAATCCCAGGCACAAATCCAGACTGGGTGCAGAGTGGGATGAGAGCAGCTCTGAAGAAAGAGTCTTAGAGGTACTGGTTGTTGAGAAGCTCCCCATGAGTGGTGCCCTCATGCAGCCCAGAAGGCAGCCCTGTACTAGGCTGCAGCCAGAGGGGTGTGGGCAGCAGGGCAAGAGAGGAGATTCTGCCCCTTGACTCTACTCTGCTGAGACTGTCAGCAAGACCTCATCCAACCTGGGCTTGAAAACCCCCAGGGAGGAGGCAGCCACAGCCTCCCTAAGCAGCCTGTTCCAGAGTCTCACGAACCTCATACTGAAGAACTTTTTCCTAAGATACACTCCAAACCCACTCTCCATCAGCTTCAAACCACCCCCCATTCTTTGCAGTTCTTGCCTTACTGGTGCTGTGTTGCAAAGGAGTATTGCAGTTTTGGTGCTTTGTTTTTATTTTCCTGGTGTTCGTTCCCTGATCTGCCTTCAGCTAAGCTGGAAGTGATACCTTCTAGAGATGAGGCTGTGAAGGTGCTGGTCTTTCTTGGTACAAGGGGCTGATCAATGTTGTTTGAATGCAGAGAGCTGCATCTAACAGCTGTTTCATGACATAGAAGTGAAGTCACCTGGGTCCCAGCAATTACCTCGTTCATTCCAGAGCAAATTCTCTGTAATTGGTGAAACCTGTAATGAAGACCTGTATAGACAAGAAATTTAGATTTTTAGATCTGCCAATACTTTATAACATATTCATAAAAGCAAACAAAAAAAACTCCACAGTCTAATCTTTAAAGTTGTTTGGTTTAATTTCTAAACATACTAAAATGTATCAGAAATATTTCATGTCAGGAGGCTAAACATTACCATTTGAAGGGGAGAAAGGGAAATCATCTTTAGAGAGGAAAGCACATGTGACTTCCCTTAAGCACTCAGAAGCAAACAGCACTTTTAACAGCACCTGTTTTTCCCTAGGCATGTGAGAAAGTTCTGAAGCTTCAGAAAATAGTCAACATCTGTGTCCAGCTTTTTTTTTTTTTTTTTTTTTTTTTTTTTTTTTTTTTTTNTTTTTTTTTAATTTTTTGCAGTTACATCATCAGGAAGGGGGGAAAATGAAAGAATTGCAGAAGTTCTACAGTGGAATTTTGTGGGTTTTTTTTTCCTCTGCTGTAACCTTATAGCCTCTGCCTGTCCTAAGAAAAGATTTTTCTGAGTCTGAAGCTGTTCTTTCCTGTTAAATACTGTCAGCTATTCAGTAAATTCACTTTTATCAATGTATCTTGCAGATGTAATTCTGGGTTTTGGTTCTTGATTATTTTTCCATATTTTTTAATAACTGATTTTCTAATACTAAAAAATAAAATAATTTCTAATGCTGCAGCCAAAGAAAACAAACAAAAACCCTCAAACCAACCTTGAGATCTTCCTCCAAAGTGGAAAAAACCTCAACCAACCATCCAAAACCAAACTCCACCAAGCCTTCAGTCTTTTCTCCTAGTCATTGCCCACCCTGCAAAAAAAACCCAAACAAACATACAAAACAACAACAACAAAAAAAAAACCCCAAACACCCAAAAAACCAAAACCCAAAAAAAAAACCCCAACATAACCCAAAAAAAGGCGAATGAGGTTTTTCTATGAAGAGTGGAACTAATAGCATGTGGCTTTAGAGGTATTTCCACTCTGCTTCTGCTCCAGCACCAGTCCCTCTGGCTTCTCTCTCTGTGTTCCTCCTTTTTTTTTTCTTCCTTGTTCTTGCCCATCCCATGACTGCTTAGATTTCTTCACCCAACATTATCCCTTCCTGCTGTCTCTGTTCCTTGGTGCATGGTTTCTGGATCTGGCAGCTAAACAGAGTGTTCTTAGGCAGCTTATTTCAGCTGGGTCGAATGCTTGCGTCCTCAAGACCATCCATATGTTAAGGCGAAGTTGTAAAAAACAAAAATAAAAATATCTTTGTTATCTCTGCATTCCTGAATGTTTGGCCAAGACTTAGAAGAAGTGTTTGGTTGTGGAGTTGAAGGAGATAGATAATGTACAGACACAGCTATAATGATCACCCTGTGCAAAGGTTACATTGTGTGATTACCCAGCTGCTCCCAACTTTTAGAGTCTCCTTTGAGCAGGGCCACCTTTAGAGCAGAGTGATTTTTTCTTCAGAGTTAAGAATGGGGGAAGGCAAGATCATTATCTTTGGATAATAATGCATAATCCACCTTAAAACAGATGTTTTGGCATATTAAGAAACTGCTAGTCTTCACAGAATTACGTAATATTAGAGGTTGGAAGGGACCTCCAGACATCATCCAATCTAACCCCCCTTTCCAGAGCAGGATCACCCAGGAACACATCCAGGTGGGTTTTAATAGTCTCCACAGAAAGAGACTCCACAACCTCCCTGGCAGCTTACTCCAGGGCTCTAGCACCCTCACAGGGAAAAAGTTTTCTGTTCCCGTGGCACCTCCTCTGCTCCAGCTTGTCCCCCCACTGCCCCTTGTCTTGTCATTGGACATCCCTGAGCAGAGCCTAACTGTCTTCCCCACACTGCCCTTCATATCTTTATCAACATGAATGAGGGCAGTACTCAGGCTCCTCTGCTCCAAGCTAAAGAGCGCCAGCTCCCTCAGCCTGTCCTCAGTAGGGAGATGTTCCACTGCCTTCTGCATCTTCATGGATTGTTGTTGCTCTTTACACCATTTTTCTAAGTGCTCTTTCGTATTTCAAAAATAAGGGGTTTTTGTTATCTAAATTTGTCCTTATTAAAACAGGGCTGTTCTTTATTCTTGCAAAGTGTTAGCAGCTTTACCTGCTTCAGTATGTTTGGGAGAATATGCTTCTGGAAGCTGGAGCTTATTGAAGGAATGAAAAATGCAACCAAGTTCTTGAAAGATAGGCATGCCCAGGGAGGTGATGGAGTTGCCATCCCTGGAGGCGTTCAAGAAGCTGTAGATGTGGTGCTTCAGGATATGGGTTAGTGGTCATGGTAGTTGGGTTAGTATTGAACTTTATGATCTTAAAGGTCTTTTCCATTTTCAATGATTCTGTGATTTGTAAAAATATGATGTTCTGAATCTGAATAACTGTGGTAACTTTCAGCAAGGTAAGCAGATGAGTAAGATTTGACCTGTCTCAAATCTTTTGGTGTTGCCTAAGACGAGATGGGAAAGAGTCTATAGCAGATAAATGTGGTTGTAAAAGCTTAATGCAAAGCAGGGTGACACAAGTTTTAGTTGCTTTGAGGGAAGTGAGAAGTATTTAGCAGGAACTAACATCTTCATATCAAGAAGGAATTCTAGGTAGTTCAAATAAAGTGCTTTTGTGATTTGGATGGTGAAAGAAAATACAATGTAAATAGGAAAATATTTTATTTACTGTCACTGGCAGTATGAAATTGCTGAGATTCAGAACTCAGTGTTCTAAAATTTGGAATGAATGAAAGGGGAATGTTCTTGTCATGTTTCTAATTCTGTAAGAAATCCCTAACGCCTTTTGTATTTCTATTCCTGTAAGACTGACTATCACATCTCTACACCTGGTGCTACACAGGAATTAAAATTTAAACGTTTTTATGTCAGAGGAGGACATTGATATGCATAGATGCTTTGCTTCTTACTTGCATGAGTACAGCAGGCAGGTGGGAGGAACATGCAGGGGGAGAAACAAAGGAGGCCTTGCTTTTTAATTGCGCTTTTTTTTTTTTTCTTTTTTGGTCACCTCTTTGGACAGGACCGGGATAAGCTCTCTTTGGAGGTGCTGAGCCTCCACATCAAAACTAGTAAGCAGCATGACAGCACTGGCAGTAGCACTCAGTAAATATGTAGCAGAGTCATAAATTCCTGAGGAAACATCTCCAGGAGATTTTGCAGGGATGAGGTATCATCGTTACCTGCTAGCCCTGGGATTTATTAGCACTAGCTACTGCCGTGATGGACTCGTTAGAATCCAGGGGAAGAGCTCAGAAGTTGATGACTAATGCCCTTGGTTTGCCAGAGAGAGAAAGGACTGAAGAGAATTTTCATGTCAGAATGCAATAATTAAACACTGAAATTGGTGCACAGAAGAGATGGTTTTGTTTTCTGCAGCGCTCGCTCCTCTCTTATCAGAGTGAACAGTTGCTTTTTGTGGGACTAATTAAACAAAACTGAATTGCAGACAGCTCTCCTGTGAGTAGAGTACCCGAGATAGGTTGGCCTGCTAAGGCAGCTCTTGAATTAATTTTCTCTTCCTTTACCCTGCAGCAGCAGTTCTAATTAATAAGTTAACACATTACTGGCTGAAGGGAAATGCACTTACAAGGTCCCTCAGGAAGTGTTTGTGCTAATGAGATGGGTTTTGAGGGTAAGAAAACATACTTTCAGCAACTGTCAGGAAGCTGGGAAGAGCTTTCAAGGAGGTGAATGTCTTAAGTTTGCACTCGAGCATTGATTTTTTCCCAGTTTCTGTTTTCAAGCATCAGCTCATGTCTGTCTGCCAGATGATTAGTTGCAGGTTTGATGAAACACTAAAAATACTGTGTCTCTGCATCTGGCAGGGTTGCTGTTTTCATTCTGTGCATGTAACGCGTGCAGCAAATGACATTATGTGGAAGGGATAAAATACTGTGCTCTCTGTATAGCCTTGTGTGTGTTTCGATGAGGTAAAAATGCTAAATACCCTCAAGCAGTGAAGAGGAACTAGGCTATGGTGAAGCCTCAGCAACACATTACAGACCGGTGCAGAAGATGAATTCTACTCTAATTAAAACTGCTAGAGAAGCCTGCCTAAGCAGAATTAATTAGCCTCTTTGGACGCAGAGCTAGGGTGAATTTCCTGGTTCTTCCCCAAGGTGCTTCTGAAATAAAATGGTGGAAAGGTGGAGCTTCAAAGCTCTGTGATGGGCTGTGTGTGAAGGACATGCACTGTGTGTATAACCAGGCACCAGGACACAACTTTCTGCATGTTTGTTGCCTTTAAATAGAAATCTGCAGCACAGAGCCAATAGCCCGAGTGGCTCAGTGGAGCAGCTTATCGATACCACTTCCAGGACATGAGACAGCAAATGCAGCATGAGTGCAGGATCCCAGCCCTGCTGAAAGCGAAGGAAGAGGAGTGGGGGTTAGGAAGCACACAGACCTCTTTGTGTCACTTTAACCCCCCTCCTGTCTCCCTGCTGGCTTCTCAGCTCCCTCTCCTCTTTCCAGGGGCTTTTCATCTGCACCACCTGTCGTGTGGTGGTTGCCTGAAAAATGACCCACAGAGTGACTTAATTTCTCAGCCTTGGTTTGAGTTCTGATTGACTTGATCAGACTTTCATTGAAGATGGGATTTGAAATGTTGTTGCTAGTCCTGTTAGATGCTAAATACATTTTCTGGCAATGTCACATTTGTGGCTTAAAGAACTGGCAAAAAATAAAATTTGGCTTTAACAGGCAGTATTCTCTCCTACAAGCCGTGTTTCCTGTTTGCTTTTCTCAGGTAATTAGAAGCAGCCTGATGTTCTAACAAGTGTTTTGAACAAGCGTTCATGGTAAAAATCCAGCTTAGTTTTCCATTTGCTATACAATTGCTTCCATTAGGTTAGCAGGAGAGGAATCCTGGAAGCCTCTGAGGGAGCTGCAGGTGCCAGCCCTCCGTCTCTGGGGCATCTTGGTGCATCTCTTGGTCATCCACCTGCTTCATTTGATAGTGTTTAGGATTTGTGCTCTTAAGTGCCTCAGTCACTTGCCAGTGTTTCCAACTGCCACAAGCCAGAGTTGTGTAATTCTTGGGATATTCTGAGTGTTCAGGTATTACGTCATCTGGAGAAGGAGAGAAGGTTTTTGTGTAAAATACTCTTGTTTGCATCAAGCAATCATGTCTATTACAGAATAGTAGGGGTTAGAAGGGACCTCTGGGTACTATCTGGTCCAACCCCCCTGCTTTCATTTGTTCAGAGCAGATTGTAGAGTAACCCTGGTGGGTTTCGATACTCTCCAAAGAAGACTCTACAACTTTTGGGCAGCCTGTTCCAGTGCTCTGGCAGCCTCACAGGAAGTTTAGGTGGACCTTCCTCTGTTCCAATTTGTGCCTGTTGGCCCTTATTGTATCACTGAGCACCACTGAAGAAAGACTGGCCTCATCCTCTTGACACCCTCTTGTAGATATTGAGAAGTTTTGATCCCCTCTCAGTCTTCTCCAGGCTGAACAGCCCCAGGTCTCCCGGCCTCTCCTAAGAGGGGTACCTCAGTTCTCTTGTCATCTTTGTAGCCTCTGTCAGACTCTCCAGTAGCTCCATGTCCCTCATCATAGAATCATGAAATCATTTAGGTTACAAAAGACCTTCAAGATCATTGTGTCCAACCATTAACCCTACTCTACCAAGTCCACCACTAAACCATATCCCCAAACACCCCATCTACATGGCTTTTAAACGCATCCAGGCTTGGTGACTCAGCGACCCCCCTGGGCAGCCTCTTCTAGTGCCTGTCAACCTTTTCAGTGAACATTTCTTTCCTCTGTATTTGCTTAGTTACTTGCTTTCTTTAACATGATGAGCACTAAAAGCAAGGTTCAGAGGACAGATATTTTTGCTTTTAATCCTTCATGAAGGAATATTTAATGGGAGTTGCAGCATAACAACTTCCTATTCTGTTTTTCTTGTACTAAGAGGTAAATAATAATTTTAAAAGGCCTGATAAGAATATATCCCTCAATCTGTATTAATTGATCTAGTATAGCATAAAAAGGAAAATGAAATAAAATTGAGTAAACATAGGTTTGAGCACCTTGTCAACAATATATGGACTTGTCAGAAAGCTTTTACTATCTCTTAATATGCCAGTCTGGTAGATTTTGACAGTGCCTGTGAAGTTTCCTACTATTGCACAATAAGATACTTTCACAGAATCTTTCAGGCTGGGAAAGCCCCTCAAGATCATGGGATCCAAGCATTAACCCTACTCTGTCAAGTTCACCATGAAACCATAGTGCTGAGCACCACATCTAAACAACCTTTAAACACACCCAGGTATGGTGACTCCACCGCTGCCCTGGGCAGTGTCCTCTTGCTGGGTCCAGTATGGACCCAGTACAGACCCTTGAGGGACACCTCTCTTGTCACTGATCTCCATCTGGCCAATAAGCTATTGACCGAGCCACTGCCCTTAGGATGTGGACATCCAACTGGTTCCTTATCCACTGAACAGTCCAGCCATCAACTCCATATCTCTCCAACTTAAAGAGAAGGATGTTGTGAGGGATTGTATCAAAGGCTTTACAGAAGTCCAAACAGATGACATGTGTCTCTTCCCTTGTCCACTGATGTAATCACCCTGTCATAGAAAACCACTGGGTGGGTGAGGCAGGGTAAAGCCATGCTGGCTGTCTTGAATCACCTCCCTGGCCTCCATGTGCCTCATCAGAGCTTCTAGGAGGATCTGTTCCATGATCTTCCTGAGCACAGAGGTGAAGCTCATAGTTTCCAGAGTCCTTATTTCAAACCTTTTAAAAAATGGGTGCAACAGTTCCCTTCTTCTAGTCTCCAGCCACTTCACTTGATTGCCAGGACTTCAAATATCATAGAGGGTGCCTTGATAACTCCATCAGCCAGTTCCCTCAGGACTCTGGGCTGCATCTCATCAGATCCCGTAGACTTAGGTGTGTTCAGGTTCTTCAGGTGGTTATGAGCCACCTCTTCTCTTACAGTGGGAGGGATTTTACCCTCCTAGTCTGCATCTTGTGGTTCATCAGCTCAGGAGGAGTGTGGAGAGAGGTTGATAGTGAAGACTGAGGCAAGCAAGTGGTTGAGTACCTCAGTCTACTCCTTGTCTGTTGTTAGTGGCTCACCATCCTTCTTCATCAGGAGCACACTTTCTTTTAACCTTCCTTTGCTGGTTGATGGGCCTGTAGAAGCCCTTCTTGTTGCTCTTTGCATCCATTGCCAAATGCAGCTCCAGCTGTGCCTTGGCCTTCTTGACGTCATCCCTGCACAATAAGGCAGGGTTCCTGTGCTCCCCTCAGGTTACCTGTCCCTGCTTCCACTGTCTGTGCAGTTCCCTCTTGCTCTTTATTTTGACCAGAAGGTCTCTCTCTACTCAGCCATGCTGGTCTCTTCCCTTCCTTGCCTGATTTCTTAGCCCTGGTGATTAAGAGCTCTTGTGCTGTATTGGAAGCATCCTTAAAGATCCGCTCACTCTGCTCCCCTGTCCCAGAGGATCATTTCCCAGAGGGTCCTCTTGACTAACTCCCTGAGTAGCTGGAACTTTGCTTTCCTCCTGTCCTGAAAAGCAGAAACACACATTGATTCTTTAGGCTCTAGAAAGAGACCCTTGGGCAGTAAATGCAGTGGGTGATTTATGTAGACTCTAAAAGTTCATTTCCATTTTCTGTGTAATTGTGCCTCTGTACCTTGCTGCTGGAGAATTGGATTAGCTCTACAAAATGAAGGCATCTCAGAGCAGTGGAAATGATCAAGCAAACACCAGGCACTTGTGTGCTTTCTGAATAGACCCGTTCGGTGTGGTGGTTGATCATCTCTGGCTCAAGCTGTAGGTATTCATCCTGCTATAGACCTTGTCCCACTGGTGGAAAAGGTTACTGCTGTGAGCCTGTCCTTAGCTGTTCAGTGTGGGCTAGGCACTGCTCTCTACTCAGGCTACATCACTGAGTTGTCCATGTACACAGTGTCTCACTAACTGATTGCCTTTAACCCTTCATTTTCCCTGTGTGTCTTTACTTACCTTTCTTCTGTTGGGTGTCTGGAGTTTAGAGGCATAAGAGGGAGCTGTAATACAGGTTTATCTCTTCTGTTCACTCTTTGCTATTGAAAATACAGTGTTAAGATGAATTACTTGACTTCTCCCCTAGTTTTCACAGTTGTATTTGAAATGGGATTGCAAAGTCTGGTACAGCAGTAGATTTATTGTTATTTTTGTTTCCACTCTGTGGTTGCACAGGAGCAGGGAGTGGACACAGGATCCTCCAGGGGAATGTGGAGAAATGGATTGAGATATGAAGGTGAAAATTCTTGAACCCTGCCCTAGAGATTGAGCTCAAAGGTCACCTGAAAGGCAATTAGCTACTGTGAAGCTGGCATGTTAGCGTTTTAGAGATGTACAGGCCAGGATGTCTGAAGTGCCCCCTGTTTTCTGCAATTGTCTGTTCACTTTTTGGGACAGGAGAGCTGTAATGCAGCCAGAGCAGAAGGGATGTGGTTAATGGGATGTGTACGCTTCGTTTCTTTGTAGAAATGCTGTTATGCTTGGATAGAAAACATTAGCTGATAAAATTCCAGGGAGGGAAAAAAAAATCATAATTCTGATGATATTTTAAATTTCTATTATTTTGACTTTTGGTGGCTTGATTTTGGTGGGAAGAATTCTTACATTTCATAGTTGTCAGTGGACTCATCTGATTCACTTGAGGTGGACTCAATGTAGGGGCAGGGATCCATCCAGAAAGATCTTGAAGGATTTGAGAAGTAGGCCAGTGGCAACTCCGTGAGGTTCAACAAGTCCAACTGCAAGGTCAATCCCAGGCACAAATCCAGACTGGGTTGCAGGGTGGGTTGAGAGTAGCCCTGAAGAAAGAGACTTTGGAGGTGTTGGTTCCTGAGAAGCTCCCCATGAGCTGGTAGTGCCCTCATGCAGCCCAGAAAGCAGCCCTGTGCTGGGCTGCATCCAGAGGAGTGTGGGCAACAGGGCAAGAGAGAAGATCCTGCCCCTTGACTCTGCTCTACTGAGACCTCACCTCCAATCCTGCCTCCAGTTCTGGTGTCCCCAGCATAAGGAGGGCAGAGCTGTTGGAGTGAGACCAGAGCAGGGCCCCAAATATGATCCAGGACCTGGAGCACTTCTGCTATGAGGACAGGTTGAGGGAGCTGGGGTTGTTCAGCCTGGACAAGAGAAGACTTGGGGGACCTTAGAGCTACCTTTCAATAGCTGAAGGGATCCTGCAGGAAGGCTGCAGAGGGACTTTTCATGCAGGTGTCTAGAGACAGGACAAGGGGAATGGTTTGAAGCTGAGGGAGAGCAGGATTAGAATGGAGCTTAGGAAGAAGTTTTTCAGTGTGCAGGTGGTGAGACTCTGGAATAGGCTGCCCAGGGAGGCTGTGGCTGCCTCCTGCCTGGAGGTGTCGAAGGGCAGGTTGGATGAGGCCTTGAACATCTGAGACTAGTTGAGAGATGTCCCTGCCCATGGTGGGGAGGTTGGAGTAAATGAAATGATCTCTGAGGTCCCTTCTAACCTAAGATATCCTAGGATTCTTTGATCTAGATTTGTATTTGAATGTTAGTATTGGGGAAAATAAAAGAAAAAAAGGCAGGCTGAGGAAATCCTGGTTGTGATAAAGGGTAGGACATCAAAACCGATCTGTATTTTTTTTTTGTCATTTTGCTGTTAATTTCTATTTCAAGCAACTTTAGTCTTTCTCTGAAATGCATTTTATCCTGAAGCAGGAGCTTTTTTTCCTTGTCAGTAGAAAACTGGATTTTCTTGTGGGTATTCCATTTCAGACATAAGTAAACTCTCTTCTAGTGCCTGCTTTATCTTGTTTATTATTTGTTTCCTTTCTCTTCACAAAGTAGTTCCCAGGCCTTTTTAACAGCCTAATAATGAAACAAAGGTGGATGGATTGCAATTGGATCTGTGTTTTCTTCAGGCGCTACACAACTCTCCATTATGATAAATGTTTATTGTAATTGCATCTCTGATCACCAGTATAATACAATAAAGAATTCTGTTGAGGAAATCACAATACACAGGAGAGATGGAATTAAATTCTTGTGGAAACTCTTGTTTTCCCTCTCTCTTTCTCTTCCTACCTTCCTTCTCTGCTGGCCCCTTCTGTATTTCCTTCCCAGCTAACTGAAGAGCATAGAGATGGGGATACTTTAAATGTCAGTTGCCATGAAGTTATTTATGGCAGATTTGTGTGATTATCTGCCTGGCACAGGGGAGGTTATTAAAGTTGGTGTGTGCTTACTACCTTCTCATATGTAGCCAGTTTGCATGTTGCTGAAGCCCTAAAAATGTCTCCTGCACCAGTAACACTACTCCTTATCCTCATCTCTCACTCATCATCTCTGGTGTCTCCTTTTAACAAGACCAATGCTATGAGTACAACAGTTTGAAGGAACTGGAGAGCCTAGTTAAGGCTAATAGGAAGTGGTGCTTTTTGCTGTGCTATTGCTTGTTCCAGTCGAGCTTGGGCTGCTAATGCACAGGCTGAAGGTGGTTGCAACCAAGAAGCTGTCAAGTTGTCAATCCAATTACACCTGCAGCACAGTACCTGGTACTCAGGTTGGTAGCTTTATAAGTGAGGCCAGGAATGTGGAGCCCTGGCTTCTTCCTGACCCCTTGTGCTTCTGAAGNTTGTCAGTAGAAAACTGGATTTTCTTGTGGGTATTCCATTTCAGACATAAGTAAACTCTCTTCTAGTGCCTGCTTTATCTTGTTTATTATTTGTTTCCTTTCTCTTCACAAAGTAGTTCCCAGGCCTTTTTAACAGCCTAATAATGAAACAAAGGTGGATGGATTGCAATTGGATCTGTGTTTTCTTCAGGCGCTACACAACTCTCCATTATGATAAATGTTTATTGTAATTGCATCTCTGATCACCAGTATAATACAATAAAGAATTCTGTTGAGGAAATCACAATACACAGGAGAGATGGAATTAAATTCTTGTGGAAACTCTTGTTTTCCCTCTCTCTTTCTCTTCCTACCTTCCTTCTCTGCTGGCCCCTTCTGTATTTCCTTCCCAGCTAACTGAAGAGCATAGAGATGGGGATACTTTAAATGTCAGTTGCCATGAAGTTATTTATGGCAGATTTGTGTGATTATCTGCCTGGCACAGGGGAGGTTATTAAAGTTGGTGTGTGCTTACTACCTTCTCATATGTAGCCAGTTTGCATGTTGCTGAAGCCCTAAAAATGTCTCCTGCACCAGTAACACTACTCCTTATCCTCATCTCTCACTCATCATCTCTGGTGTCTCCTTTTAACAAGACCAATGCTATGAGTACAACAGTTTGAAGGAACTGGAGAGCCTAGTTAAGGCTAATAGGAAGTGGTGCTTTTTGCTGTGCTATTGCTTGTTCCAGTCGAGCTTGGGCTGCTAATGCACAGACTGAAGGTGGTTGCAACCAAGAAGCTGTCAAGTTGTCAATCCAATTACACCTGCAGCACAGTACCTGGTACTCAGGTTGGTAGCTTTATAAGTGAGGCCAGGAATGTGGAGCCCTGGCTTCTTCCTGACCCCTTGTGCTTCTGAAGCACAATGTAAGTAGGAAGCACCTGCTTCTGTCAACCCTGTGCAGCAGTGGGTGCCATGGGTGACATTCCAGTCCCCCTTGTTCACATGGGTCTATTTAAAAAGTTCTTTACAATGAGGGTGTTTGAGCACTGGAACAGATTGTGCAGAGGTGGTTAAGGCTCCCATCCCTGGGGATGCTCAAGGTGAGGCTCGGTGGAGCTCTGGGTGAACTGATCTAGTTGAGGATTCCCCTGCTCACTTCAGGGGAGTTGGACTGGATGACCTTTGGAGGTCCCTTCCACCCCAGGTGATTCTATGATTCTGTGATCCCTTGGAGATAATAACTGGGACTTCTCTTTTCACTTGCAAGAAGCAGAGCCCTACAGACTATGCTAAGGCTTCACTGCTTCTTGGCAGTCATCAGAAAGACGTTTCTTGCTCCTTCTCCCCTTCCTGTACCTGTTGTTTTAATTTAGCACCTTGGCATTCCATCCCCCCTACCTGCCCTTGGGCTGTGGCAGCTCATTTAGCACAACCTGACCACCACTTCAAGGCTGTGGCTGAAGGTGCAGTCAGATGAAGTGCTCCTTAATCTCTCAAGGTGAGCCTTGAGGTGAGATTTTGTGCATTGTCATAGGAATCGATGGTTGTCTGAAAGTTGAGCAGGTCAAACAGTGTTTGTTGTGCTGTAAGATTGATTCCCACCAGAGGTGGTGGGCACTAATGGCATTTTAAAATCCTTTGAGTTTGGTTTGGTTTGGTTCATTTTGGTTTTGTTTTTTTTTAATTTTGATGTGAACTGCAGATGGAATGCTTCATAGAAATGTGGTTTCCCTTGTGCAAGGGAATAATGCAGGTTTGGTTATAGTGAGGCACTTGGACTTGTATTGCTTCTGCCCACAGGACGAATGTCAGAATTTGTCATAAAAACTTAGACTCCAAACCTGCTGTAAAGTAAAATTATTCAAATTTTTAGGCAAATGGGTGGGGGTTGGGTTGGTAAAAAGGTTTACATGATTAGAATGCCTTTATTCTTGGTGCAGCAGCATATTGTGTAATTCTGCCTTCAGTCTTTGGCTGGTAGGTTTCAGGTGTAAATTAAATTAAAACAGGCTTTTGTAAGATGCTTAGCTGATGCTCTTAATTAGAATATTATATATACCTGACTCCAGACAGAGATAAGCAAGAGGAGATAACATGTCCTACTTTAGAGTGTGAAATATCAAGAAGTAGAATTTTTTTGTTTGGTGTAGAATTAGAACACTGGAGTGACAAATAAGGCATTGTATGTGTTTTGTTTGGGAGCAGGATAAAATAGAAGCTTTACAGAGAAGGCATCTTGTTGCAGAAGCTCAGCTGAAAGAGCAGTGATGGCTGCAGTCACTTTATACTTAAAATCACTGGCAGAAAACACCTTCAAGTGTCTTGCTTTAATATACACTTTCGTTATATTTTAAAAGAGAACATTTAGAAAATAAGAGTGGGTTTGTCCTCTTCTAAACTACTTCAGTTCCCAGCTTCTTTGCAGGAAGCAATGCACACAGTGTGGGGGTGTTTGCTCAGTAAATACACAGATAATGACCCTTCCCTGCAAGAACAAAATTAGGAGGTTGGTGATCACAGCATATCCTATACCTGAAGGAATAGTATGTAGTGTTGTGTATCTCTCTCTTACACTTATAGTCTGAGAGAAGGGTGATGATCTCCGCTGTTCAGTTGTGTAGATGGGAACACTCATGTATCACAGTATCAGCAAGGTTGGAAGAGACCTCAAAGATTATCAAGTCCAACCCATTACCACAGACCTCAAGACTAGACCATGGCACCAAGTGCCACGTCCAAACGTGCCTTGAACACCTCCAGGGACAGTGACTCCACCACCTCCCTGGGCAGCCCATTCCAGTGGGGAATGACTCTCTCAGTGAAGAACTTTCTCCTCACCTCGAGCCTAAACTTCCCCTGGCACAGCTTGAGACTGTGTCCTCTTGTTCTGGTGCTGGTTGCCTGAGAGAAGAAAGCAACCTCCTGCTGGCCACAACCACCCTTCAGGTAGTTGTAGACAGCAATAAGGTCTCCCCTGAGCCTCCTCTTCTCCAGGCTAAACAATCCCAGCTCCCTCAGCCTCTCCTCATAGGGCTTGTGCTCGAGGCCTCTCACCAGCCTCGTTGCCCTTCTCTGGACACGCTCAAGCACCTCAATGTCCTTCTTAAATTGAGGGGCCCAGAACTGGACACAGTACTCAAGGTGTGGCCTAACCAGTGCAGAGTACAGGGGGAGAATGACCTCCCTGCTCCTGCTGGCCACACTATTCCTGATGCAGGCCAGGATGCCACTGGCCTTCTTGGCCACCTGGGCACACTGCTGGCTCATGTTTAGGCAGGTGTCAGTCATCACCCCCAGATCCCTTTCTGTTTGGCTGCTCTCCAGCCACTCTGACCCCAGCCTGTAGCTCTGCATGGGGTTGTTGTGGCCAAAGTGCAGCACCTGGCACTTGGATCTGTTGAACGCCATCCCCCTGGACTCTACCCATCTGTCCAGGCGCTCGAGGTCCCGCTGCAGGGCCCTTCTGCCCTCCAACCCACCAACATCTGCCCCCAACTTGGTGTCATCTGCAAATTTGCCGGTGACTGACTCAATGCCCTCATCCAGATCATTTACCCATGCAGGTGAGGAGCAAGGAGGTGGGAAGAGGTGCTTCTGTCAATGGTACTTGTGTAGGGCCTTGCTCTGAACAGGATGTTGGTCCAGGTGGCCTCCAGCATCCTTTCTATCCTAATTTTTTTAATGGTTCTGAGTAAAGTAAGCTTAAAAGCTAAGCTACTTAATCCAGCTCTGAGGAACCCGGCTATAGATAATTAGTTTCTACATCACAAGAACCTGGAGAAACTGTCTTCAGCAACATGTGCTGCATTTTTGTCATGGCTAGTGAGGATATGTTTATATATATACATAAAATACATGGGTCTGCTCTTTAGTGTTGTGTATGAACCTGCAGACAGGCAGTGACCCAGTTTGCTCAGAGCAGGTACCATTACCATGCCAGCAGATCAGCAGAACTCCCTTTAATGGCACTGATTACAATAAAGACAATAGCTTAATAATTTTCATAGTAATTGATGTGGGTTAGGGAGTTACCTGCCCCCCCACACTTTNCAAAATGTCACCTGAAGGATTTCTTTACAGTGGAACTTTTTGCCACTAGAGCATTTTTCTGATGGTTCAAAAGAGTGGGCCTGGAAGAGATGGATGTGCTGCTAGTTGACTAAATGCTGTCTCAGTTTGAAATCTGCTGAGGATGACTGAGATCATAAATCAGCAGGTAGCAATTAGGCTTGCATAACACCAACTGGTATTCTCCTTTCTTGCACGTGGTGACATAGAGATTATAGGTGCTGAGTGCTTAAAAGGGTGGTGAAAAAAAGCTGCAGACCTAGATAAGGATTTCCAGTTTGCATCTCTTGGCCACCCTGGTGTCAGCAGACAGCCTGCAAATGGGACTCCTGTCCTCCTCCTCAAAGTAGGTGTGCTCTGTTTTTTTTCTCCACAACTAAAGAGAAGGTTCTGATCAGCACTGATCGA
This sequence comes from Ramphastos sulfuratus, assembly GCA_013399055.1. Lineage (NCBI taxonomy): Eukaryota > Metazoa > Chordata > Aves > Piciformes > Ramphastidae > Ramphastos > Ramphastos sulfuratus. The sequence continues at coordinate 126,893 of WBNM01005712.1, forward strand.
CACTGTGACACTTCTTTTTCCCAGAAGCTCTGTTCAAGCAGAACCATAGCATAAGTTGTGTTGGGGCATTCATTTTCTTCCCTCTCCTCTGTTAGGCAAGCAGTGGTTAAAGGCTCCCTTCCCCATCCCTTCGCTCTGACGCTGTTTGGGGACACATTGTACTGGACTGACTGGAACACACACTCGATCTTGGCCTGCAGCAAGTACTCTGGGGAGGACCTGCGTGAAGTACATTCCAACATATTCTCTCCCATGGATATCCATGCTTTCAGCCAGAAGAGGCAGCCAAATGGTAAGCTGTCTCGCTTTCTTTTTTAAACTGGGACTTGGAACTGATTTGCAAAAAATCTTAGTCTTTTCTGTATGGCAGTGGGTGGCTTCACTCACATCACGATGCATTTTTTTCCAGTGCAGAGACTGGGAAAAGACCCAAAGCAAACCCCAAGTATTCTCTGTGTTGTTTTTTTAAGTGCAAAACCCCTCTCTTGCTTCTTTCCAGCCTGCCAGATTTATCCTGTTGCATTCATTTTCTGTTCGGTGTGCCATAACTTTAGGCAACATAACATCTTTGGGTTTTTTTTCCTAAGTAGGAAAAAAAAAGTAGTTCCTGAATGGAAAGTAGTGTTAATTTAGCAGGTGATATTAAGCAAGGCTAGCTCTGTGTAATAAGCGCTGTCTTACCCATTGTCTGGGTTTACTATATTTGCATTTTGTTTTTATATATACAGCCTGCTCTACATTCAGCACCAATGTGTTAAATAGCTTGGGAAGATCTGAAACGAAGCTTTTGTTTAGAGCTAAGTGCCACTTCCCCAAGAAGGGAAACATTCAACATCCATGTTCTTTGGTACTATAAGTACCCTACTACTCAACACTTGGAATTAATTTTTTCTTGTTGTGTGTTTATCATTTCCTTCTTTAATCTGTGTTACTGTTGCCACCACTTCTACCACTCCAATGCCGTATGTGTCTTAACACGAGATGAGGTCGTTATCAGAAACATTAATCTGTGTGATTTGTGTTTAACAGCTACAAACCCATGTGGAATTAATAATGGTGGCTGCTCCCACTTGTGTTTGATGTCTCCTACCAAGCCCTCTTATCAGTGTGCATGTCCCACTGGTGTGAAACTTCTTGAGAATGGCAAGACCTGCAAAGATGGTAGGCTATGTTTTTAACATTTCTTGTAGATTAAGCACAAAGTAGCTTTTGGGGGGAAAGGGGTGCTTGTAGCTGTGCTGCAGCATGCACCTGAAGGGTGACAGATTGTGAAATTGTGCATGCTTTGCTAGTGCAGATAAAAGCGATTGGAAAATACCCTCAGATTTTTAGAAAGGGAAAGAGCCTCATGGCTGAAGGGCAGGTTACCTCCAGTTAAAACATTTTAGCTTGCACTTCTCTCTCTGTCACTAATTGTCTGTAAGTTTAGGAGGGGAGGGCTCTGTTATTTTTCTTAGAGAAGATGATACCTGCCCGCTGTCTTGTCTCTAAAATGTTTCTAACATCACTGGTCATGAATTATTATTTGACTATTAGGATCAAACACAATTTTTGTTAAGACCTTATGCACACACACACACACACACACACACCTGGAATATCTCTCATTTCATATACAGAAGGTTAGGCACCGACCTCTGCATAGAGGAACTGAAAAGAATGGCATCTTTTTAGAGGTGGTAAAAGTGTTTTAGCCTTAAGATACATGACTGAGACTTAGGGCTCCAAGTGTTCACCCCCAAACAGTTTTTAGTGTCTCACTGTGGGCTGACATATATGATCTTAAATGGTTACATTTTGTAAGTATAGGTCTTGCAACATTGTGCTGTGCTGCACTAGCAGGATCAAAATAAACACTGGGAGATAATTAGCTCTCATAAATAAGCGTCTTTTATGCAGATCATCTCTTATGACAAAGGTAAATGGAGGAAGAAGCAAATACATCAGGACTTACTGTACAGCGGCAACCTAAAGTAGATACAGAAAGAATTTTGGCTAAATTGTCATTTTATATTTTCAAGAGTCTTCTAGGCTTCTCAGATGCTCTGCAGTGTTTTGCTTCATTTCATTTTATTTCATGCTTTCTGCTGATTATTTTGGTGTGGCTGTTTGTTTCTGTGTGAACCTTGTTAAAATGCTGCTTTTATGTGTAAAGCTCTAAAAGCAACTCACAATGTAGACTTTCAGGGTTGTTTGTAAGAATTTACTAAGACATTCACAAGATGTTTTTCTTCCATTTCTGCCACTGGAAGGAACAAGCTTTAATAACAGTGCTATGGGTTGGTCATAAGAATGTGACACAAATTCATACTTGATAGGCACAGAGAAATTCCTTTGTAGCAGCAGATAGCTAAAGCAGCTGTTAACCACTGCAGGCACATTATTCAAGACAGAGCTACACAAAAAGTCCATGTAGGGGTGAGAAGTGGTGAAGGTTTGGTCACTTGTCAAGCAGAGGTAGAAAGGTAAGGCAGCAGAGGCTGAAGGACTAAAACCAGCAATTAGAACAAGCCCTGGAAAGTTAAGAGAGTGAATTTGCTTCTATTTAACTTTGCTGCTAATAGGAAAAGGGCCAGGGACTTCAGGCAAAAGGGACTGTGTCTTTTTGTTCCCCATGTGCTTTGTTCCCAGCAGCAGGTTGTTGTAGCACAGAAGCACCCACTTCACTGCTCAGGTTCAGCTCCATGGCCTTGTGGAGTCAACCTGCCACCCAGGTCCACTGTCCCAGGGTGGAATTCTGGGTGGCTCCTTCCTAGTGTATCAAAGCAAATTCCCAAAGGCCTGTAGAGGAATGATGTTTTAAAAAGGACTTCTCATGCAAAGATACTCAAAATATTCAGGTCACTTTTTCAGCTGTTCCTTATGCCTCAAAATCTAAAGCTGTTGCTCTTTTCTCCCACTCCTCAAACATATGAGAAGCCAAACTAGATGTTCCCAGTTACCCACAGTGTCTTTGGCTGACCAAAGAGAGCTCTGCTTTTGTCAGCGGCTTTGTTGACCAATTCCCTCCAGCACCTTGTCTGTCTGTATGCAAAACACTTTATACAACAACATTTATTTATCTTAGCATCTCAATATGGTGCTGCATTTTTAAACACAGTTCTGCTGCTGTGTCTTTCCCATCCCTCCCTTTTCAAGAACAGAAATGGGTGGGGAGGCAGGAGTAGCAAACCTCAGTCTGTGTTCATTTGGCTGAGTGATGCACATCACTACTTCTTGAACTTAGAAACCAGTTAGCACATCAGCCAGGTGAAGCAGCCTGCTCTGACTGTGCATCAGATCCATTGGTTTCACTTAACTTTGATGATCCTCTTCAGAGCTAACTTCTGAGAGAAGCATCAGGGAGCTTCAGGTTCGGCAATTAGAGCTCAGCTTACCCCAAAATATTGAAATATATTTTACCTCTTTTCACGCCTCTCCCTGAAGAGGGGTGTGAGTGGGAGACTTAAGGCTCTTGCAGGTGACCTACAACTTTCCAAAGCTCTTTAAGGAAAAGCACTGGAATTTATTACCATAGTTGCAAAGGCTGCAATTACTGATTCAGGGAAGGGAGTTAGCAGAGCAAAAGTAGCCACAAATCAGATTTTGAGATTTAAATCTGTATGTATTTTTCTGCTGACTGACTTTCTTGGGCTACTCAGTGACCCTTGGGAAGTAAGTTTATTTCCGCTCTTCCAGGTGTGTGAGATGGGAGAGTTGGTTCTGGTGTCTTGGAGTGTTTTTTGCCTTTTGTACCAGCCTGTTTACTATATGACAGCAGAGTGTAATCCTGAGAAACGAAGTTTTGCCTTGAATCACTTCAGTATGCATCTGTTATGCTGAAGTGATTAAATCTTCATTTGCAATTAGAACATGTACATGACTGGGAAGGAAGGGAGGGGTGACTTAAAGGTGAAGAAAGTTGAAAAATGAGGCTAAGTTTCTCTTCTTTAGGGTGGTTTTATCTCCTAGCAGTAGACTAAAATCAGCCTTGTTCCTAAACCAAATTGTTTCATACTGTCTTTGAGGAGAGAAGTTAATTTCATGCTATGCTGTTAAGGGTACCAGCCTGAACTGGAAAGATTGCGATGGGTGTATTTTGAGTGTGTGCTGGTGGTGTTTGCAGTGCTTTGGCATTGACAGATGATCCTTGCAGCCAAAGGTGAGGCTGGCTGACCCTCTCTCAGCAGTTTCCATGACAACCCAGTATTTTTGAATAATCTTGGTTTATAGGAAATCTTTTCCTCCCTCCCTTTTCTCCCAGTGTTAGTTTCTCTGGGTTTTAGTAGGATTGTTTTCCTCACACCTTAGAGGAGTTTTAACAATTCTTGTGAGAGCTATGAATATGAAACCATTCCACTCCTCCTGCAGAAACACTTGTCTGTAGTGCTTCAGGGAAGGGTGATAATTGAGAATAAAATTAATTAGCTGGTTTTCTAATAAATGATAATACTGGCAGGTGGTTCATGTCTTAATTTATCTTTTTCTTACAAAACAAAACAGTTAAGTAATAGAGATGCAGACAATGGAGCAAGCTCTCAACTCCCCCACTGCCTAGGTGAAAAGTTGTAAAACCCCAAACAGAAGAGAGGCAGAGGAAGCAGTTTTCATTCCTTGGCCGGTAAGATCTGAAGTAGAGAGTCCTGTCTGAGCACCCAGGCGCTTCTACCTGAGAGATTTTACCCATTTTATAATCTTTTTCAAAATTTATTGTCCCCTTGTGCAGGACATACTGAGATTTCTTTATTTTCTTGCCCCAGCATTGTAAACACTGCTCTTGAGTTTGGCAGTGCTGCATTTAAATGATCTGTTTGACAGCTGTTTTTGTGAGAAAATTTGTGAGGTTGTCATTGGAGGTACAATTTTATTACTGCTCCAAGATCTCTCTATGTGCTCAGCTTCTGCCTCTACCTCTATTATATTTTACTTAGTCCTTGCATTTGCTACTACAAGTATGGAATCCCAGTTTGACTGTACAGATGAAGACGTTTATTTAGCACCCTAATTGTTTTCTTCAAAAGGAAGGGGAAAAAAATAATTGCAGGTGCATGTCCTTTCGTAGTTTAAGGTTGAGCTTATCTAGGTGAAAATAATCTTTGTGTTATTCTAATATCAATGCCGATAGCGACTTTGTAACTGGGGAAAGACATTTAAGAAAGAAATATTTTAGTCAAGTGTGTGGTAATTCTGTTGAGGATGTATTAATAGTCTTGATTTCTTGGATGCAGAGAATGCATTATATCTTGTCCTACTTCTTGTACTTCCTGACTATGAGTTCTTCTCTGAGTTCTTGAGGCTGTGCAGCTCTTCTGGCCTGAACAATCACTGATAGTTTTAAAGCTCAGCAACCTACAAATGACCAAGGCCTGGATATTGTTGAGAAGTAGTAATTAATTGTAAAGGTTAGCAGGGCATTAGACACTGAACTTTAAACACTGTATGTATCTACATGCTTGCCCTGTTTCCTCTTCTTTCCCCCTCCCCTTGACTTGAGCTAGCACACAGATTTAAATTATTTTTATTTTTAATAGTGACTTTTTGAGGAAAGTATTAGTTACAGGACTAATGTAATGCACCATCCGTGAGCTTGTAATCCCAGCTTTCAAAGTGCTTAAGAAAAGTAGGCTAAAGCTCTCAAAAAATGAGTGGAGTAAAGCTTTTATGTCCATATTTAGACATCTTAAGTAAGGGACTTGAGTTTAGAAAAATTGCTAACTCTCTGAATACACCATGGCTGGAAGCACTACTGAAAAGAATCTCGAGCTTGGTCTCCAATTTGAATAGTTTGGGAGGGCTTCTTAAAAGTAAATGATGACTTCCTAAAGTCGCTTGGAGTTGTGTAGGAGATCAGCATGGAGAGTAGGCAGAATGATCATTCCTTAAATATGGGACGGCCATATGTCTGCTCTGCCTGCAAGTGTTTGCATGGGAACTTTGTGTGTCGTGGTATGAAGGCAGTGAGCAGACACCCTGCTGGTGAGCTGTGCCCTCAAGCCCAGTACTGTGTTTGAGGTGCACTTGTACCTACAGGCATGCTTGTGTTGGGTGTGGTAGCTGGAGAGAAGACGGCACACAGACAGCAAGTGCTGCCCCGATCCCCTGTGTGTTGATCTGAGCTGATTCGTCCTTGGATGTGCAGTCCAAGGTGTCGAGAGGAGAAGCGGCCCCAAGTTTGCAGAATGCACGTGCCGAGGGCAGAGCTCTGCTTGCAGCCTCCATGCACTGTAACTGAATTTTGGAATAGAAGTGAAGAAAATTGATTCTGTTTTATCCTGGCAACTTTGAGTACCTTGAGAGTCTTCTGAGTAATCATCACTGCTTAATTAGGTAAGCTTTGTGCAGCTGGTGTTACCACCAATGCAAAAACCACCTTCTTTTTCTTTGACTACCAAGGTCACATGGGATTAGTCCATAAATGTGCCTATCTCTTCTTTTTTGCTATTGCTGGGATCAGACTGAGGACATTCAGTTTGCTCTTGTCCTCAACTCTGGAGGTGAGATGCTTCTCTGTAACTCAGTAACTTCTTTATCCTAAACAGAGTTACTGGTGATCTAACTAAGCAGCTGAGGTGTCAGTTTGCAGATGAGTGGATAAAGTAAGCTTTAAAGTTTTTATTGCTTGATTGGAGGGGTGGTGGTGTTTGATTGGAGCTGGAATATTAGCCAGCCCTGCAGATGGAGACCATTAAATTCTTAGCTTAGTGATCCAGAGTCCATCATGGGTTGGCCGAATGCCAGTCATTTTCCAGTACTAAATAAAAGCTTGGATACTGTGAGTCATTTGACTACACAACCTGAAAGCAGAAGGCCGAAGCTGTTGAAATAGAACCTCTTTGAGAAGAATCGAAAGGTCAGTTAGCTTTAACGATTAGTTTCAGAAGGCAAATCTTTCTGGGAACTTGGCATTGTTTCTTCAAAATGATGCTCAGCTTCAGGTGGAGCAAATGATTTTTGCATCTGGGTAAGGCCAACCCCAGGCATAAATCCAGGCTGAGTGCAGAGCAGGTTGAGAGCAGCTCTGAAGAAAGAGACTTGGGGGTGCTGGTTGCTGAGAAGCTCCTCATGAGCCAGCACTGCCCTCCTGCAGCCCAGAAGGCAGCCCTGTGCTGGGCTGCATCCAGAAAAGTGTGGGCAGCAGGGCAAGAGAGGAGATCCTGCCCCTTGACTGCTCTACTGAGACCCTACCTCCAGTTCTCATGTCCCCAGCATGAGGACACAGAGCTGCTGGAGTTAGACCAGAGTAGGGCCCCAAAGATGATTATCCAAGGGCTGGAGCACCTCTGCTATGAGGACAGGCTGAGGGAGCTGGGGTTGTTCAGCCTGGAGGAGACTCCATGGGGACCTTAGAGCTGCCTTCCAATAGCTGAAGGGATATTTCAGGAAGGCTGCAGAGAGACTTTTCTGGAGGGTGTCTAGAGACAGGACAAGGGGGAATGGTTTGAAGCTGAAGGAGAGCAGGGTTACCCTGGATCATAGGAAGAAGTTATTCAGTGTGAGGTTGGTAAGACTGGAATAGGCTGCCCAGGGAGGTTGTGGCTGCCTCCTGCCTGGGTGTGTTGAAGGCCAGGTTGGATGAAACCTTGAGCATCTGAGACTAGTTGAGAGGCATCCTTGCCTATGGTGGGGAGGTTGGAGTAGATGAGCTCTGAGGTCCCTTCCAACCTGAACCATTCTAGGATTCTCTGAGTGATGGACCATATCTAGCTTTCTAACTGGTTAGGAATCTGAAGTGAGTGTATGTGCTGTGCTGAACCTTAGTTTCACCGGGTAGTGCAGAAAAGGTATTCTTGTGTGAGTTTTTAATCTGATTTTCATAGTTTTTAAAAGGCAAGCTGGGTAAAGAACTGCAGGTGGTGAGAAAGTAAGGAGTAGGGATTTCTTTCTTGCATCTGAGTTGTTAGGGTTAGTTATGCATGAATACTTTATATGGCCATACTGCAGCTGAATGCTTAGATCTGGATGCTGAATTGTTTGATATCCTTAGTAGCAACAAATGCAGATGTACTGATTGTTTGCTAGGGCACAATTAATTGATTCTGTAATTACAGAAAAACCTTACTAACATGCCTGGCTTCCATTTACTCTGTCACATGCTTCACGCTATTGAAGGATGCACAAACGTGTAATTACAGGATCCCCTTCCTGATAGTAATTAATGCAGAAGGGTTGTCCACTGGAGGAACAATTGAGTAGTGTGTACATGTGTTTCTGAACACAAGGTGTTTCAGGACAGAGGATCCCAAAGCCGATCTTCATCCATTCTGGAATAGCAAGAACACTTGTAATAATGTTTTCAGCTCGAGTTGTTGAAAGGTGTCATTTCTTGCAAGATTGTGAAAGTGTCTCTGATGGTTTTGTTTTAAATTTGCTGCAAATGAAGCAATGGCTGCTTTGGCATCTCTCCAAAGTTTGGCATGCAGAGAGGTTTCATCTAACATCACCAACAACTACTTTCTTATTTATAAAGTTGTCATCAGACACCAAAATCCTTTTTTCTTCAGCAACTTACTTGCTCTAGTTGTTGCTCTGTCGGTCTTCCATTCCTGATATTTATACCTCTGTAAGGTCCAACAGATTAATAGATTGTGGATTGTGGATGGCTCTTTTTCACAGTGTTGTTGATGCATTTATTTTCCTAAAACTTCCCTGCCCCACTGCTATGCTCACACCTGTATCACTCCATGCCAAACCCTTTCCCCTCATGGTTTGAGGAGACAATTGCAACACTCCCTGTGTTTAAAGTGCACAGTTTTTTCACCTTAGCTCAGGCTTCCCCAAGGCCTGAGATGCTCTTATCTTCCTGAGACTGCAAACTGATTAGCCAGTTTCAATGAGAGTGTGGTGGTTATCCTTCATCGCATTGAAATTTAGTGACATAGTCTAGAAAGTGAAATGAACATGAATCAAAATAGCCAGTGAGTACATCTGGCTCTGATCAGATGCCCAGCACATGTACCATTAACCAGGTCTGCCAGAAAATATCTTCTGCAGTGCAAGCTGATCTGGTTAGTTATTGTGATTCTGACATCTAACCTAAAAAACAGCAAAGCTTTTGTATGCCTCAACTCTAAACTAGGCACTGTTATCTATCTTCATGTCTTCAATAAGCTTGTTCTCAAGAAATAAGGGAGAAGCGGACAGCCCTCCTGCTTTGTCTGGTCGCTGGGCAGTGGACACTTCCTGAATCTGATTCCTCCAGTGGGATTTTCTCAAAGGAGATTTACTTTTGGCATTCTGTTCCATACTTTTTTTCCCCTTCTAAGGATGATGTTGAAACGTGCAGCTTGTTTGTTGTGATTGTCCCCTATACCAACAACAGCAAACGACCAATAAATTATTTATCTAGTTAATTTTTCATCTAAGAGGCTGCAGGCCATCTGTTGATTTGCATAAAGTAGCAGCGTGGTCAATATGTATTTAAATAACTTTGAAGGGAATGATATGGATGGAAAATGTCGAACAGGATACGTTTTGAACAAGGAAAATAGATTTTGAACAAGGGAAAAAGCACAAATGTTTTTCTGTAAACATGTTTGACTTGTTCTGCAGCAGAATAACCTCCCATTTGAAGCTTTTGAGTGAGGTTCTCTGCTCATGTCCATCATTTTGGTTTGGTCCTGTGAAACAGAACCATAGATTCATAGAATGGTCTGGGTTGGAAGAGACCCCTTCTGCAGTCAGCAGGGACATCCTTCACTAGATCAGGTTGCCCAGAACCCTGTCAAGCCTCATCTTGAATATCTCCAGGGATGGGGTCCCAACCACCTCCCCAGGCAACCTGTTCGGTGTTTCACTACCCTCATGGAAAAGAACTTGTTCCTAACGTCCAAATGAAGGTAGCTAGACCAGCTTGTACTAACAGTACAGCTTCAGGCTGACTATTCCCAGGCTTCCAGCACAGCATTTGTATGATGGTTGTGTTTTTGCCTCCTCCGTGTAGGTGCCACTGAACTGCTGCTTTTAGCCCGGCGGACAGACTTGAGGCGGATTTCCTTGGACACCCCCGATTTTACAGATATCATTCTGCCCCTGGAGGACATCCGCCATGCCATCGCCATCGACTTCGACCCTCTGGAGGGATACATCTACTGGACTGATGATGAGGTCAGGGCCATCCGCCGCTCCTTCATTGATGGCTCAGGCAGTCAGTTCGTCGTTACAGCACAGATTGCACATCCCGATGGTATTGCCGTGGACTGGGTCGCCCGGAACCTGTACTGGACAGACACTGGCACAGACCGCATTGAGGTCACAAGACTTAATGGCACCATGAGGAAAATCCTGATCTCAGAAGACCTGGAAGAACCCAGAGCTATTGTGCTGGATCCCATGGTTGGGTGAGGAGCTGTTCATGAACATTTAAAGCATATTAGTAATGTAAAGAACATGCCTTTGCCTATCTAGATGCAAGGATGAGCTTCTGAACTTTCAGAATGGGAACACTGGGGTTCTTTGGAAGTCAAGGCTCTAGACACAGGGACTGCCTCTCTATCTTGACCATGTGGGTGGTCATCTTATGTCTTTGTGTTTTATTTTCCCATTTTAACATGTTTGGGAACTGTGTGGACCTGTTTATTTGTTGTAGCTAATAGCACAGATTATGTTGGCTTGCTGAGCAGACCCATAGAGGAGCTTTGTGTAAAGGGACAGTGTGTTTGCATGTCTATGCTTTCTGAATGTTTTGAGTGGACTTAATTCTCAGAATCATAGAATGGTTTGGATTGGAAGGGACCCCTAAAGGTCATCTAATCCAACCCCCCCTGCAGTAAACGGGGACATCCTTAACCAGATCAGGTTGCCCAGAGCCCTGTCAGGCTTCAATCTTGAATATCTGTAGGGATGGGGCTTCAGTCACCTCCTTGGGCAACTCATTCCGCTAATTAGGTAAGGATGTCTTAAAAGTGTACTCTTCTGCAGTATGGCCTTGGTTCAGAAGAGGCTGTGTGAATATTGAAGTCTGTATTGATAAGTTCTTGTGTTTCCTTTGCAGGTACATGTATTGGACAGACTGGGGAGAAATCCCTAAGATTGAGAGGGCAGCATTAGATGGCTCAGACAGAACTGTGCTGGTGAACACCTCTCTTGGCTGGCCCAATGGGCTGGCTTTGGATTATGCAGAGAGCAAGATATACTGGGGAGATGCCAAAACAGACAAAATAGAGGTTTGTAATTGCACCTGCATTTTGAATTCCATAGCTACTCTTTTTCTGGGTGTTCAAATTCTGATCTAGCCCAAAAGGGCAATGGGATGGTGATTGAGTTGTGCTTTAAGAAGCAATTCAGTTTCTTTGCCTTTGGGCAAGACACTCAATACTGTTCCCTCATTTTTTTGTGTAAAATGGGAATTGTATCCTTGTAGTAGTTCCATCTTTTTAAGAATGCGTGATAAGATTTTCTTAGGTCATCACAGTGGGGGGAAAATCCTTTTACTGGGGGTAATGTTTGTAGGTTTAAAAAATTTCATCTTTCATTCCTTATGCTGCTCAGCTGGGGTGCCAGTAGAATATATTTTAAAGAACTAAATCTCATCTGTGTTCCCACGAATCCTCTAATCTTTGCATCTCCTTTTTTATTAGGGTTACAGTGAGGAGATTTTCCTTTCTGCTGTATTCTGCTGAAACTTTTCACGGAGGGAGAGGGGGAAGTGCTGTTTTTCTTCTCTCACACATTGAAAATGTTGTGTTTAGTTTGTTAGTTAGTTATCTGTTAGTCCAGATAACTTTTCTGGAACAAATTTGTCATGTATTGTCTCTGTCAGTCTTTGAAAAAATACTATTAGTAGTAAACTGAACAAATACTGAAGGCAGAAGTTTATCTGGGAGGAGGAGACTTGGCCACTACCTGGCATGGTAGCACCATCTAACTTTGCTATCCTCATAGTTTTTCCTTTCTTTTTATGAATTCTACCTTTCCTTAGCAATTCCTTACCATTGCAAAGAATTTTCAGCACTTGACATAGTAGACACAATGTCTTCTCTAGCCTTAAGAAGTTGTTTGACTTATTTTTAGTTATAAATAACTAAAAGTTTTAGTTTTGTGCTGGAAGATCACATAACTGCTTGCTCTCCTTCAGAGTTAGACTAACTCCAGTCCTGCAAGGTGAGTTGTTTTTGAAGCACTCTTGGGGGGAGCCTCAGGGAGCAGTTTTATTTGCCCTGAAAACAAAATTTTTAGTCTATAATATATTCACCTAATGTTACATTAGCTCTGAGAAAAGAGTGGGGGGAAGAGTCTTAGCTAAGCTTAGATATTTATTTATAAAAGATGGAGCACTTTGGCCCTGATACATCTCTGCTATGAGGATAGGCTGAGGGAACTGGGGTGATTCAGCCTGGAGAAGAGAAGACTCTGGGAGAACCTCAGAGCTGCCTTCCAGTAGCTGAAGGGATCTTTCAGGAAGGCTGCAGAGGTATTTTTCCTGAGTGTGTCTAGAGACAGGACAAGGTGGAGTGGCTTGAAGCTGAGGGAGAGCAGGGTTAGACTGGATCATAGGAAGAAGTTATTCAGTGTGAGGTTGGTAAGACTCTGGAATAGGCTGCCCAGGGAGGTTGTGGCTGCCTCCTACCTGGGTGTGTTGAAGGCCAGGTTGGATGAAGCCTTGAGCATCTGAGACTAGTTGAGAGGCATCCTTGCCTATGGTGGGGAGGTTGGAGTAGATGATCTCTGAGGTCCCTTCCAACCTGAGCCATTCTGTGATACTGTTCTGCACTTGAGTGTATTTTGCAAAAGGAAAGTTTGTTGTTCTTTGCTCTCATGCTTGCCAAAACAGAGATATTTAATCATGTGCTTCAGTTTTACTTATACTCTGGTTTCATATTCATTAATAATAATCCTGTTCAGTGCTGGATAAGTTTGTGGTTAGAAATTTTTGTCCAGATTTGGCATGAGCTCACTGCTGCAGTTCAGTCAGCCTGGCTAGAACACATGACACAGTGTTTATGCCAACATTACAGTGTCTGTGGCAGGACAGACGATATCTGATCTGGCACAAAGTCTGCTGGGAACATTGCCATTTCATTGTTTTTAAACCAGAGAGAGCCAGCAGAGTGAGTTTGCTCCAGGTCGTCATGCAGAATCTATGCAGGACATCAGAGAATTTGGATCATTTTAAGGTTTCAGAATTACTGTTTTGGGTTTTTTGTTTGTTTGTTTGGTTTGGTTTGTTTTTTTTATTCCTATGAGGCTTCAAATATCAGAGTTGTGATTTTACTGCTGCTGCTTTGTATTAAAATTTTACATTTGTTGACTCTTAGCAATGTCCAGAAAATCTTGGGGGAAAAGTCCAGCTAAAACCTTTAAAGCAACACAGATTAAATTCTTCCACAAGTTTTCTTTTAGTGTTTTGGATTTTGAGTTTCACTGGGGGCTGGTTGTTGCTTGATTGGTTTGCAGATGATGTTAATTTAGGGGTGTGAGACAGAGACCTATAAAATCAAGAAAATTATGTCTAAGGTGACCAGGGCTTCCTCCCCATGCATTTTTATTACAGAAGAAATTGGCATTTATAAATAATACTGGCAGATGGTGGGTGCAGAACAAACAAAAGCAGATGGTTCTTCAAACGCTGTGCCACTAAGTTGTGGAAATGATTGTGGATGTTAAAAGTTTCCATGTGTTACTGGGAAGACTGGGTACATCTGTGGAAAAGAATTCCAGGGCAGTTCACTAGAAGACAGAGCTGCCTTCTGAACCACAAATCACTGAACTGGAAGCTGCTGTAGAATGGAAAGTCTAGAAAAGCATCAGTGTGTATTTGCTTTGCACACCTGATACCCCAGTACCAGGGGTCAGTACTGGGACCAGTGCTGTTTAACATCTTTGTCAGCATCACAGACTCTAGGATGGAGACACTTTCAAAATTTGTAGATGATACCAAGCTGTGTGGCCCAGTTGACATGCTGGAGGGAAGGGGTCCATCCTGAACAGGCTGGAAAGGTGGGGGCAAGCCAACCTCATGCAGTTCAACAAGGACAACTCCTCACTGGAGAAGGGCAAACATAACACCCATCTTCAGGAAGGGAAAAAAGGATGACTCTGGGAACTACAGACCAGTCAGTCTCACCTCTGTGCCTGACAAGATCATGAAGCAGATCCTGCTGAAAGCTTTGCTAAGGCAAATGGAAAACAAAGCAGAGGTGATTGGTGGTAACCAGCAATGGCTTCACCAAGGGCAGATCCTACCTGACAAATTTGGTGGCTTTTTATGAAGAAGTCACAGCGACAGTGGACAAGGAAAGGGCAACTGATGTCATCTACCTGGACCTGAGCAAGGCATTTGACTCTGTCCCACATGACATCCTGGTCAGCAAACTGGAAAAACATGGACTTGATGGGTGGAGCACTGCTGGAGAAGGAATTGGCTGGGTGGTCACATGCAGAGAGTGGTGATCAAGGGCACAATGTCCACCTGGAGACCAGTGACAAGTGGTGTCCCTTAGGGGTCAGTGCTGGCACCAGTGCTGTTTAACATCTTTGTCAGTGACANTCCCTCCCTGGAGGTGTTCAAGGGTAGGTTGAACGAGGCCTTGAGTGACCTGTAGTAGTGGGAGGTGTCCCTGCCTATGGCAGGGGGTTGGAACTAAATGATCTTTGTGGTCCCTTCCAACCTTCCCATTCTGTGATTCTATGACAAGTGCAAGGTCCTGCAGCTGATTTGGGGCAATCCCAAGTGCGAGAGCCAGACTGGGCAAAGAGCGGCTGGAGAGCAGTCTGGAGGAGAAAGACTTGGGAGTGTCAGCTGATGACAAACTCCCCACGAGCCAACAATGGTTGCTGGCAGCCCAGAAGGCAGCTGTGTGCCGAGCTGCATCCAAAGCAGTGAGAGTAGCAGGACAGGGAGGGGATTCTGCCCCTCTGCTCTGCTGAGACCTCACCTGCAGCACTGCCTCCAGTTCTGGTGTCCCTAGCGTAAGAAGGACACAGAGCTGGTGGAGTGAGTCTAGAGGAGGGCCACCAAGTTGATCAGAGGGCTGGAGAACCTCTCCTATGAGGACATGCTGAGAGAGTTGGGGCTGTTCAGCCTGGAGAAAAGAAGGCTCTGGGGAGACTTTAGAGTAGCCTTCTAGTTCCTGGAGCGGGCTACAAGAAAGTGGAGAGAGAATTTTAACAAGGGCTTGTAATAAATGAACGAGAGGGAATAGACTGAAGCTTGAGGGCAGATTGTGACTGGAAATTAGGAAGAAATTCTTTCCAGTGAGGGTGGTGAGACAGTGGAACAAGTTACCCAGAGAAGTTATGGATGCACCCTTCCTGGAGGGGTTAAAGGCCAGGTTGGATGAGGCCTTGAGCACCCTGGTCTGGTGAGAGTTGTCCCTGCCCATGGCAGGAGGGTCGAACTGGATGATTTTTAAGGTTCCTTCCAACCTAAACCGTTTTACAAATCTAAGAATTGTGCTATTCTGCAGAGGTACATTGTGATTATCCTCCAAGACAGCATAGTGGGATGCATGAACTGTTGTACTGAACCCATACAGCATCTCTTTTTTTCCTGTGTTGAGGCCATTCTGTTCCTTGAAGCTTTGGGGAGTCTTTATTCTGTTAGCTTCTTGCAATAGCTTTAGGAAAAACTTAGTATTCCTCTTTAGATGTAATAGAGCTACTTGTTAACTGCATTTCAGAGGGGCAGGAACAGGTTGAAAATCAATGACCTCTGATAGCGATAGATCACATCGAGTTCAGTACAACTTCTGTAATTAATAAAGCATGGAAAGGCTCTATAGGATGTAGAGGGAGTGTTCAAGTGAATGGGTCAGTCTGAAATGGATTTATTTTTTCCCCTCTAATGTGCTAAGCAACACAGATGTAGTGGTGAATGTCTTTACTGATGAATCTTGGTGACCTCTCTGTAATATAAGAAACTGGTTTTGTTATGGTAGGCTACAGAAATCTCAGCCTGCAACGACACATCTAAATCTGGGATAGCTAAAACTTTGCTAACATTTCAAATCTGCCTTTTTCCTTCCACTGCCTTTCTCCCCGGTGGCAACCATGAATCCTGAGGAGATTTGTAACACTTTTTTTTGCTCTTCCCATCCATTTTTTAAAATATCAGTTTAATAGAAGATGCTTTGACCTTCAGTAAGCATTTTAAACGTACGTTTGGAGAATGGGCACTAGAGGAGATGCAACAAAGGGGATATTTAAAACTTGGAACTGGACTTGAAGGCACAGAGTATATGTATGAGTGGTCCCTGCTTTGCCTGTATGTGCTGGTATATATTTGGGAAGGGGTCTAAAAGCAGGAGAAGGGTGTTCGTGTACTTGCACTCTGTTGCCTGTATGTAATTTTTCATGTAAGATGTTACACATGTTGTACTTCTCTTTTTAGTCTGTAGAATTCCTCAGAAGCATAACTTAATTGCATGAACATTTCTCGCAAGCTCTGTTTCTGGTTTGTTAGTGCTACACATGAGAGTTTATTATTTATTTTTTTACACACTGATTTATGCTACACTGTTCTGGAGCCCCCAGACGATAATAAAGCATCAGCAGGGGTTAATGGAGACTGGTAGGGGGTACAGCAGGGAGCTTTTGTTCCCATTTTATCTGGCAGCCTGCAGCAGGCAGAAGCAGGCTGTGGCTCAACAGCTTCGTCATTTATCTCGGTCAGGTTTCACTGCTGATAAACTTCTATTGAAATGGATGGCTGCTATTGTGCTTACCAGTAGGGAAGATTTCTCATTGACTTGCTACAGGTTTAAAGGATTTTCCTGCCGTGCTATGAGGTTAAAAATGTATGATCTGCTCTGTTGAATTGGTCTTATGTTTTCCTGCTCAAGTGAATCTTTGTCTTCTGAGCACGTCTGCTACCTGTTTTAAGGCATAGGTTGGATTAAAACTGGTCAGCAGAGCCTGTGTTGATAAAGCAATTAGAAATGGCTGCCTGTGTGTGTGGCTGGGTGCATTAAGAGGAAATAATGATAATATGGTTGATTTCTCAAATTTTCAGCCTGTACTTAATATTTCTTCATTCATCATCTTTGCTATTCTCCCTTCTCTGAGCCAGAGGTGGCATGGAGGGACACCTACTAGTGGTGACTGTAAAGAAAGAACTGTCTGCCTCTGCGGATCCAACCATTAGCTAGTCGTTTCTGAGTGCAGCTCTAACTTCAAGTGCTTCTACATTCCCAAATCTATTAGCTGTGCCTGGCACTACTGTCTCTAATCCTCATTATTAATATGGAAATTCTTAGATCCTGCTGGTTTTCAGCATAAGTACCCATAAGTCTTCAGAGCCCAGCCTTGCAGGACAACAGAAAGCAAATGCTGCTAAGACTTTTTGTGAGCACAGACATCTTGAACGGAGAAGACCTCTTTGTCTTTGACCTAGGAGGTAATAGCTTGGCATCTAGAGAATGCTCTAATTCATATTCTAAACCCAAAATTGCAGGGCTACATTTTCCTCCAATGACAACTCCCTCAATTTCACCCCCACTCTAATAAGGAAATTTTGTTTTCTAAGCATTCTCTATTTATTTTCAGTGAAATTTTGTCTGATAGAATTAGTCTTTGTGCTATGAAATGCTAATGACTTCTAAGCCTGATTACTGATCATACCCCATCCACCCTACTTTGAAGCAGAGGTTTGAAAATTGATAAGTAGAAAGCATTGAATTCCCAGATGCTGAACACAGCTGCTTTTATGTGTTTGCGTGAAGCTTTTGCAGGTAAGGGTTAAATAAAGTGGTTGAGACAAACACCTGAAATTGCCTACTGTTTGTTTAGGCAACATGCTTTGTCCACTTGGTAGAGATAGTTGTAGCAC
This sequence comes from Ramphastos sulfuratus, assembly GCA_013399055.1. Lineage (NCBI taxonomy): Eukaryota > Metazoa > Chordata > Aves > Piciformes > Ramphastidae > Ramphastos > Ramphastos sulfuratus. The sequence goes on from WBNM01005712.1 coordinate 144,636, forward strand.
TTGGGAACTTCATTAGGTGAAGAACAGCAATTGTGTGCTTCAAAGGGTGGGGACAGTTCTCTCTGTCCCAGTTTCAGGAGTTAAGGCTTGCTTTGTCAGGGAATTTCTGCTACTTCTTAACACCTATTAGGCCTACATGAACAAAAACTACAGAGGTGTGGAATTAGTAGGTGTGTTTCTACTTTGTGTAATTTCCATTTGGGAGGTTTCTTTTGAACTTCTTGAATTTTTTCATCCTGAAGAGGGGAGAGCTCCAGGGAGGTCTGTAGCAACCTGCCAGTACCTGAAGGAAAGCTGCAGAAGGGCTTTTTGCAAAGGCCTGCAGTGATAGGATGAGGACAATGGCTTGAAATGAGAGAAGAGCAGATTTAGACACATTTGATCAGAAAGTATTCTAGAACATTTTTGTATATTACTGTTACTAGTGAAATTTGCCTCTTTCTGCTTACATTTGTGCAGCCTGACTGAAAATTTTTGTGTCAGAAATACAGAGGTGTTTCTTACAAACTTTACTAACAGATGAACAGTGATATTTTGTTAGTGAAAGTTCTGTAAACCTCACAGCTCCCAATGGCCCAACGTGAAGCTGATTGAAGTACAGCATTTGTATCCCTCTAATGTGCTGTGCATGCTTCCTAGGTTTTTCCCACTGGAGCTGGGAAATTGTATTTTAGTTATGCTGTTGTCTCATCTAGAAAGTTACGAGTCTTTACTGGCAATGGATATCAGTTATCTAAGGGAAAACCTTAAAATCCCTCGAACTTGAACAGTTGGAGCCATCATCTGACCTCACTGAGTCTGACATAGTTGAAACAATATTTGAAGGTAAGATGCTGATTCACCTGAGTGCTGTTTGTCAATCTGCTATTATCTCCTTGCTCTCTGGCTTGTTTCTTATATCTCAGGCTTTGTAATATTGCTGTACAAAATGAAATTGCACTGATCTTGGACCTGAGCTTCTTCAGAAGCATTCACATGACCTTGTGATCCCTCTCAGTAACAGCTTTGCTCACACAGGCTTTTTACTTCACTCTGAGATTTTGTAGTTCTAACCTAAAGCAATTTTTATTCCATTCATGATGTTGTGACTTTGCAAAGATCTGTGAGAAAAGGAAGATAAGAAAATTAATGCCTTTTATTAGTCAGGTAAATACATACGGTAGAAAACCAAGCTTTTGCACATTCAGAAATCTTTGAAATTTAAGGGATTTGGTGAGCAGTGTCACTCAATGGACTGTTCTCTGAACCACTTGGACATGTCAAAACATCAGGAAACTTCCCATTCAGTTCCTTAGGAAGGAGTCTGGAAAGCACCAAGTTAGAGAACAACTTAAAAAGGAGAAATTCCAAGGGAAGATACTGGAAGGATACTTTGGGAAGGAAGAGAACACCCTCTCGCTGTTGCTGCCCTATATTAATGGTCCACAGACTAGAACAGAATCCCAGAATGGCTTGGGTTGGAAGGGATCTCAGAGCTCATCTGCTCCAACCTCCCCACCATGGGCAGGGATGCCTCATCCAGCCTGGCCTTGAACAACACCAGGCAGGAGGCAACCACAACCTCCCTGGGCAACCTGCAGAGTCTCATCACCCTTGGATTGAAGAACTTCTTCCTAAGATCCAGTCTGACCCTGTTCTCCCTCAGCTTCAAACCATTCCCCGATATCCTATCTCTAGACAGCCTCATGAAAAGACCACCTGCAACCTTCCTGTAGGATCCCTTCAGGTATTGGAAGGCAGCTCTAAGGTCCCCACAGAATCTTCTCTTCTCCAGGCTGAACAACCCCAACTCCTTCAGCCTGTCCTCATAGCAGAGGTGCTCCAGCCCTTGGATCATCTTTGTGACCCTGCTCTGGTCTCACTCCAACAGCTCTGTATCCTCCTTATGCTGAGAACAGCAGAACTGGAGTCAGGATTGGAGGTGAGATCTCAGCAGAGCTGAGTCAAGGGGCAGAATCACCTTAATGAATTTCTATAGCCAAACATCTTTATGCACCTACTTTACCCCTGAATCTTGTCAGAGGAGTCTCTTTTCCTGTGAAAACCTCTCTTCCATCCTGTTCATCATTTCAGCGCATCTTTTTTGTCTTAGTCTATTCCTTCCAAATTCAGGGGGTTTTGTCTTGTGTGAGATTGCCTAGCAAGTGTCACAGTGGTTATAAACTCATTTACCTACCTGCTTATCAGTTCACATGACCTGAGCCTTCTCATTGCAAACCCAAGCAGTTGTTGCTAAACTTGCTGAGAAAACAGTTCTGCTGTTGGCAGTGATTGATCAGCAAGCTAGGAAAGTTGTTTTGTGGGGAAAGAAATTAGCTTATAACACCGTAGCACAATTGCAAAGGCCATTTATGAAGTTAATCTCTATTCTATTTTCACATATTTATCTTCAGTTCAGCCCTGTTAGGAGTATTATCCATGCTCAGGACAAATAGTGATGATTTTTTTAAAAATATTTTTTAAAAAATAATTACAGCTCCAAAGGAAATTGAGGGTGCTGGGGAACTGTCAAATTAGAAATTGGTAATGGCTACTAGAAAACAATTAACAGTAAGAAATGGTGGAGTTGGGTGGAGGCATTCAGTTTCTGAAGCAAATACAAAGGGTTCCAGGTATTCCTGCTGATGATTTGTCAGGATTTCACTGCAGTGAAGTTCATTTTATTTTGTGGTGTTTGGGGTTTTTTTGTGGAACTCCTCATTTTTTCAGTAAAGGTGGTGTTTTGTGGTTGTACCACAGCCGTTGTAGTCTGTATGCTCACCATGATTTGTGGTATTCAGAATGGCCTCAGAATGTGAAACCCACACCACATTGTGGTTAGAAGCAGCTTAAATGGCTGGGGACACTGCGTCAGAGCAGCAGAAGCTGAGGTTCTGGTGTGGGGAGTTCACTTTGGTGAGTGGTAGGGAAGGGGAGTGAATGCATAAAGCAGAGCTGGCTGAGACACAGCTGTCACCTGAATTTCTGTGTGTGAAAATGTGGTGCTGAAATACTTTGATTAGTGATTGTTTCTTTTCCCTTGTGTTTATTATTTTCATTTGAGTTTATAAAGATGCACAGGGCAGTGTCGGGAGGACAGAGCCAGGCTCTGCTTAGGGATGTCCAACGACAGGACAAGGAGTAATGGGGGCAAGCTGGAGCAGAGGAGGTGCCACAGGAAAAAAAGGGAAAAAATTTTCCCTGTGGGGGTGCCAGAGCCCTGGAGCAGGCTGTCCAGCGAGGTTGTGGAGTCTCCTTATCTGAAGACATTGCAAACCCACCTGGATGTGTTCCTGTGTGACCTGCCCTGTGTGATCCTGCTCTGGCAGTGGAGTTGGACTAGGTTATCTCTGGAGGTCCGATTCTGTGGTAAGAGGAAGCTTCTTTGAACAGCTTCTCTTTTGAAGGTTACCAAAATTCATCTTGCAGTGTACGACTTTCCACTAAATCTCTTTTTCACAGTTAAGCACCCCCTGAAATTCAGTTTTTTCACTTCATAACTACTAGGCAAGAAGTGTAGCATCTAAAACTACTGCTTTGTGATAGTACTTGTTTAGTGGTTCTTGCTGTGTGGCTGTAGTTGATTCACTTTGTAACATCCATCCATCCATTCTGTGTATCTTTTTTATCTGCTTAGGAAGCACTAATTGGCATGTATTAATTAGCTCGAAGAAAATGGCTTATCTCTGCAGTTTTGTGGGGGAGGGGAGAAGAAGGCATCACAGGATCACATTAGGAAAGCTGTGGTAAACAAAAAGGCATGACCAGTTTTGCTTGCTGGTGGTGATGGCTTCATGAAGGGATGATGCACTTCAGGGCTGTAACTGACAGTTTATCTTACAGATGTCAAATATCAGTCCCTGGTTCTAAAGTTAGCCGTTAGTCTGTTGTTGAACAACCTCATTTATCAAAACAGGGTGGTGGAGGCATGCTGCTAGGAATTGAGAGAGAGCCAGCAGATGCTGAGATTTTCTGAAGCAGAATAAATGAAATAGCAGAGCTTATTTTCAGAGGGAAGGCCAGAAATTAGGCAATTATGCTGGGCTCTGAGCCCAGCTAAACAATCTGTGATAGAAAAAGCTATGTTTTGATTTGTTTATCTGTGGGAGGAACATCAGTTACAGCTTTAGGATGGTAAATGCACAATAAAACCAAAGCGAAGCTCCAAGTGCTGCACTCGACTTTCTAAAGGTTCCGAGTGAGAATTCAGGGGATAAAAATGTGTGGGAGCTGGTGTGTTTGTACAGGTGTGCCAGGTATGCTCCTTGACTGAAGGAGTTTTGGGAAGCTGGTTGCACAGAGTGGTTAGGAGCTGGTTTTAAAGAAAGCAGATTTGGTGTTTATTCCAGCAGTATGCAGAGCCCCTTGGCATTTTTCTGTGGGAAATGCATATATCAATATCCAACTCCCGTTCTAACACAGGATCTCACAGGATGATTTGAGTTGGAAGGAACCTCCAAAGGTCATTTAGTCCAACTTCCCTGCAGTTAGCAGGGACATCTTCCACTAGAGCAGGTTGCTCAGAGCCTTGTCCAGCCTTGCCTAGAATATCTCCAGGGATGAGGCTTCAACTACCTCCTTGGGCAACCCGTGCCAGTACTCAACCAAGCTGATGGTGCAAAACTTGTTCCTCTCATCCAATCTAAATCTGCTCTTTCCTCATTTCAAACCATTGTCCCTCATCCTGTCACTGCAGGCACAGTTCTCCTGAAGCTGCCTTCTACTGGAAGGCCATTTTTAGGTCTCCCTCGAGCCTTCTCTTCTCCTAGGCATAGAATCATAGAATGGNGTGAGAGTAAATGTTGCAATGTCAGGAAGTTTATGATAGGGAGTAGTTCTAAGGAGAAACTGAATTACTGTGAGTATTATAGCATTTTCTTCCACTTACCTTTTGTAAACTTAAAAATATTTTTATTACCTGTACGCTGTGTGGATTTCAGTTCTGTTTGTTTATTGCTTTCCTCCCTTCCCATCTGTGCTTGGGTAGGCAAAAGATAGGAGTTGCTCCAAACTAGCCTTCTGACCACAAAAAAATCATCTGTTTAGCGAGAGTTGCTAAACCTGAAGGTTGTCATTGCACAAGTCTGAGCCACAGGAAGGATGGGAATCATAGAGTGGTTGAGGTTGGAAGTGACCTCTGAAGATCAAGCCCAACCCCATCCACAGTTTTCTATGGTTCTCTTAATTCCACACAGCAAGAGAGAGATTTGGAAACAGTGAAGTGATTTTGTAAGGCACTCTTTTTCCAGTCCTTAACTTGGAACATGCTTGGGTAGCAGGAAGGATGTTTTAATGCTTCAGGATGCTGCCTTGAATGTTGTGAATCACATCGGTCTGCAGGTTTTGTCCTTCCTGTTGGTTTGGTGGTTTTGGTTATTGTTTTGCTGGGTGTTTGTTTGAATGCTGATCTGCCTGCTGGAAACTGAAAGGGTAAACTTAAAACAGCAGAAATCTTTCAGAACTTTTCTATTAAACTGCAGTACTGAATAATTTTTAAGCTCTGTTAAAGCATAGGACTGTTTTCACTTGTGTCAGTGCGGTACTGTCTGTAATAATACTTGGCATGGATAAGGTGCTTGCTCACTTGAATGTGCATCCATGTGTTTAATCCTTTCAGTGCCTCTCTGAGGAAGTTAGGTGTTGCTTCATGTTACAGTTTTAAAGTCTTGTGTCTTAATTCTAAATTGTAAATAAAATTTTCAAGACAATGTGAAAGTATGTCCCCAAAGGGGAACAGAACGTTATTGTGCTCATGTGAGCAGGAAGGCCATTGCCATTCTGGGGTGTGTTAAAAGGACCGTGACTAGTAGGTCAAGAGATTGTCCTCCTTCTGTACTCTGCCCTGATGAGGCTGCATCCAGAGTAGTGTGTTCAGTTCTGGGCCCTCCAGTTCAAGAAGGACACAGAACTGCTTAAGAGAGTCCAGCACAGAGCCACAAAGATGATTAAGGGAATGGAACATCTTTCTTACAAGGAGAGACTGGGGGAGCTGGGGCTCTTTAGCTTGGAGAAGAGGAGCCTTAAGGGTGACCTCATTTACATTTATAAAGATGTAAAGGGTGAATGCCAGGAGAATGGAGCCAGGCTCTACTTGGTGAAGCCCAATGACAGGACAAAAGGCAATGGGTGGAAGTTGAGGAATAGGAAGTTTCATATAAACATGAGGAGGAATTTTTTCCCTGTGACAGAACACTGGAACAGGCTGCCCAGGGCAGTTGAGGAGTCTACCTCTCTGGAGATATTCAAAACCTGCCTGGATGCATTCCTGTGTGATCTCCTCCTCTGGCAGGGGGGTTGGACTGGATGATCTTTCGAGGTTCCTTCCAACCCCTGACATTCTCTGATTCTGTGACTGAAGGAGGGGGGGCTGTTTAGTTTGAAAAAGAGGATACTGAGGGGAGACCTTATCACTGTCCACAGCTACCTGAAAGAATGTTGTGGAGTGATCGGTGCTGGTCTCTTCTCAGAGGTAACTAGTGATAGAACAAGAGGGAATGGCCTCAAGCTGCAACTAGGTAGGTTTAGACTAGATATTAGGAAAAGAAAATTCACAAAAAGAGTGTTCAGGCATTGGAGTGGGTTGCCAAGGAGGTGGTGAAGTCACCAACCCTGGGTGTATTTAAAGGTTGTTTAGATGTGATGCTTGGGGATATGGTTTAGAGTGAACCTTGTAGAGTAGGGGTATTGGTTGAGCTTGGTGATCCTGAGGGTCTTTTCCAACCTGAATGTTTCTGTGATAAGAGATACATTTATCTCATTTCATTGGTTTGTTATTTTCCTATATAATCTGTGGTTCAAAGTGTTCTTTCTCCTAACTTGCCTGCTTTTCCCACTGTTTCTCTCCCTTCCGGCCTTGCTTTTGGTAAGACCATTTGTTTTGGTAAGACTAGGAGTGGGGAAGAGATAATATTGTCTTAGCTGGTGAACAGCCCTCTGGGCTTTTGTCCAGAGGGGTCTGGGTTTGTACAGGGGGTCCCTGGGTTTTGTTCTGGGGAGTTGGCTGGGTTTTTGTCTAGTTGTAAATGCATATATGTATTTGTACATGTTTATTACTTTTTATATTTTCCCTACTTTGTAAATAATAATTCCATTTTACATACAAAATTCTGAGTACTGTGGTCACTTACCTTTGGGGGTAAATCCTGAACTCTTAAGTGGTGTAAACCCACTACACTTCATTTTAGCAATAGGGAAGAATGAGAGTAAATTCAAATGTCTTCATCAAAGGCATGCTGTTATTTACAGACTCCCACTGTTCCTTTCAGCACTTATTTTTGAAGAATGTAAAACTGGCGCTTTATCCAGACTTGGGAATATAAATGCATTCCATAGGTCTTCTTGACTGTTTGCCTCCTAGAACATATGTGAGGCCTTTTGTTGTTACTGTCTGCAACCTGGGCAAATCTTGCTTGAGAGGGGCTGTGGACTACCAGCTGCTGAGCCTGGGCTGCTTGACATTGCAAGCTTGGCTTCCTTTGTGCAAAACAGTGTCTGCCACTTAAAACTAAACCAAGAGACATCAGCTATAAATGAGAGAGAAAGAGAGAGAGGCAACGTTTAACTTATATACATAATGTTAGTTCCTAAAGCAAATATAACGAATATCGTGTCCTAATTTCACATTGTGATCTGCTTCTGAAACTAGCCTTATGCAGAAGGGATCCTCCATGGCCTTTAAAGTAAGTACCTGTGGCAATAGAGCCTGTGTTTCTATTAGAATGCTGGGTAGGTTTGATAGCATTTGAATGGCTAAAGAGATTGGTTTTTAATCTAAAATCTCACTGGAGCAGCTGGTTCATTGATAAACAGTGACAGAATTATTCTGTATATGTAATAAGTTTGTGTTTATGTATATCCATAGGTCATGAATGCTGATGGAACTGGGAGAAAAGTTCTGGTGGAGGACAAGCTGCCTCACATCTTTGGATTCACATTGCTGGGGGACTATGTTTATTGGACAGACTGGCAGAGACGCAGCATTGAACGTGTGAATAAGCGCACAGCAGAGAGAGAGATTATCATAGATCAACTCCCTGATCTGATGGGCCTGAAAGCTACAAATGTGCACCAGATCATTGGTGAGTGAGTCTACTAGCCAGGCAAGTCAAGTAAAACGGGTAACCTCAACAGTGCTCTTCTGCAGATACCACTTATCCTTGGGCACATCTTTAGAAATGGGATGAGTCCAGTTTTATTGTGTGAGAACTGCAGGCTGCAGTTGGATGGGATGGTGAGGTCTTTTGTGAGGTGCTTCAGTTCTCTAACTTGGATGAGTATCAATCTGGAAAACAGCCAAGCACCCCACAAAACAGGTATTTTTCTGCTTCTCAGAGAATTGGAGTACCTTACAGGTCTAAACAACCCTGAATCCAGTAAGGGGAGAAGGATGATCATGGAAAGTGAGAACTTCTCTTTATAACAGCCAGCTATTAGTTTACCCAGATGTTTATGAAGTTGCAACTGTAGTAGCTTTTCATCTTGCAATCCGAACATGTGCTCCTGGTATGTAAAAGTTCACAAAGAGACAGTTTTAGTCTGCTCAGTGTTTTTTCACATGAATACTGCAAAACGATCTTTAAAAGTAACTGGAAGTACTTTGTCTCTGTTAGCTTATATAGTGTAAAAAAGCAGGATCTAGCTTTACATTTGCTCTTGTTCATTTTCCAAACACCGGTAGCAGTGTAATGTAGAATTGCAGAACTCATCATGTTCTCTGCATATCCTACTGTGTGGACTGGACTTGCAGCTTCTTGCCGCTATGTCTGGATTGTGTCCCAGGAAATGAGTCAAACGTAGCTGAGGTGCATGTTTGCGTTGCTGCTGCCATGTTAACAAGGTGCCCTAAGGTACACATGGTTTAAATGCAGCTCCTTTTCCAACTGTTTCACTAACTGAGCTTGGTAATTCTGGACCTCTCTTAGTAGATGGTACAGTTACTAGCTTGTGTTAGTACACAAGGTAGTATTGCAAAGAGCTGCTTTACAAACATGCTGGGGAGAAGAGAATGTTGAATGGATGTTAAAACAGGTCTGCAATTTTTTTGTCTCTAGGGGCACCTCTGGGGTACGTAACTGTAAAAGGCAGCAGAACCAATGCTTGCTTATTGCCATTGATGCTTGTGCATCAGTGTGCAGTTGGGAACATCAGTAGCTGCTGAAGTCCAGATCCCTTCCCTTATACTGTGTTTGTTTCATGGAGTCAGGAAAACAAGCCTTGGCTTTTCAGCTGAGTAACACCTGTCTGAAGGGTTACAGGGAGTGGATAGAAGAGAATGTGACACACTAGATGTATTTCTTAGTATTCTTGATGCATTTGAGGGCTCGCTTCCTCTCCTAACTGAATTCAGCTTGCAGTTGATTGCTTTTGTTACCTGCTTAGGTACAAACCCTTGTGCAGAGGATAATGGCGGCTGCAGCCACCTATGTCTATACAGGCCCCAAGGCCTTCGCTGTGCCTGCCCCATAGGCTTGGAGCTCATCAGTGACATGAAGACCTGCATTGTCCCAGAAGCTTTCCTGCTCTTCTCTCGGAGAGCAGATATCAGGAGGATCTCTTTAGAAACCAACAACAACAACGTTGCCATTCCGCTCACAGGAGTCAAGGAAGCTTCTGCCCTTGATTTTGATGTGACAGACAATCGGATCTACTGGACTGACATTTCACTGAAGGTAGAACTTTAATTCATATTGGCTATTAAGTTGTTATAAGATTCTTGAGCTACTCGAGACTGGATTGACAAATGTGATTTACAAGAGTCAAGAAACAGAGAGAAGAAATTGTTTGAAGGATGTCCTACATTTTTGTCATCAGGATTTTCTTCTCTAAATCATTTGTATTGGGTTTGTGTGGCAAGGTTGTGGTAACAGGAGAGAGGGTTCCAGAGGGGACTTCTGTGAGAAGCTGCTAGAAGCTTCCTTTATAGATAGAGCCGGTGCCTGCTGACTTCAGGATGGGCCTGCTGCTGGTCAAGGCCAAGCCCATCAGTGTGTGACGGTGCCTCTGTGATGACATTTATAAGGGGAACAAGTGACCCTGTGATAACAATTGTAGCCAGAGAGAGGAGATAAGAAAAACAACTCTGGAGGCACTGAAGCTGGTGAAGGAGCCAGGAGAGGAGGTAGTCCAGGTACTGCAACTTGTAGTGAAGACCATGGTGTGGCAGGCTGGATTGCCTGCCACACCATGGAGATTAACAGTGGAGCATATAGCCACCTGCAGAACCTCACTCTGGAGCAGGTGGATGCTCAAAAGAGGCTGGGACTCTGTGGAAACCCCATGCTGGAGCAGGCTCCTGGCAGGATCTGTGGACATATGGAGAGAGGGAAGGCCAAACTGGAGCAAGTTTGCTGTTAGAACTCATGATCCCTTGGGAGACTTATGCTAGAGCAGTCTGTTCCTGAAGGATTGCACCCCATGAAAGGGTCCTACACTGGAACACAACAAGAGTGTGAGCAGTTCTCTTCCTGAGGAGAAAGGAGCAGCAGAGACTGTGTGTGATGAACTGACCTGTTCCCTGTCCCCCTGTGCTGCTGGATGGGAGGAGGTCAAGAAAACCAGGATTTAACCTGAATTCAGGGAGAAGGGAGAGTTGGGAGGAAGGTGATTTAAGATCCAGTTTTATTTCTCATTATTCTGATCTGAATTGATTGGTATTTCTCATTATTCTGATTTGATTGGTAGTAAATTGGGGGTTGGAACTAGATGATCCTTGTGGTCCCTTCCAACCCTAACTGATTCTATGATTCTTAATGAAATTAATTTTCCCCAAGTTGAGCCTGCTTTGCCTGTGACAGTAGTTGCTGAGTGATCCCTCTATGCCCTTGTCTCAATGCACAAGCCTTCTCTCATAGTTGGGGGCGGGGGGGGTGGTGATGGAGGGATTCACTGATCACCTGGCATCCAGCCAGGCTCAGCCCATGACATCACTCAAATCTAATGTATACATTTTCACATGAAGGGTAACTTTGCAAAAATTAGCTGCTTTTTTGGCAGAAAAATGAGAAAATGCCATATTGCAGGAGATTTTAGGGGTCTCAGGTATTTTTCCAGATGTGCTTAGCAGGGTGAAGTCTTGTCTTGGATCAGGAAGTGAAAATGGGTTTTACCCATTTGTTAACTTACGTAGCTACTGTGTATGAGACATGAAGAATCACAGGCTTTGGGAAATAGGTCTAGGGTCCGGACTGACAAACTGGAAAAGGTAGAGAGAGGGTAGGTGTTGAAATATGGTGGGTAAGGGAGTGACAGAAGCCTGTGTATGGTCTGTCTGGCATCTCTGTGCTCAGTGAGCTTAGTTGTTTCTGTGTTTTTCCTGGGTTGTAGTTGTGGTTAGAATTGGGAGCACCAAAATTTATTTTTTAATGAAATAAAGTTTTTTCTGCAGTTGGATTGAGCTTTGTGCCAGTAATAACTTGTGGATCTTTGTAGCAGTTCAGAATGCAGTTTAAGTGAGTTTGAGAGAGGTGACTTGGCTGGACTGTATAGGTATGGGATTCATTTGATCTGTGATTGAAAGAGAAATAAAACAAATGATCTGATCAAGGGTGAGAGAGCTGAAGCCTGAGATGCAAACTTCCCTGCTGTGTACTGTCACAAACTGCCATAATTAGCAGGCAGCAGCCAAACTGGGAAGTAAACAAGAAACTGATCTTCATGGGTTAGCAATTTGAGGAGTGTGTGCAGAGAGGAGTATTAAGAACACAAGAAGCAAACCCACATTTTCCAATAACTGGTTTGTACCATCTTAATGTTATTTCGTTATTTCCAGGCTTCTTAGGTATTCATAGTAAATCAGGGAGTGCCCAAACTCTGACATATAATTAAAATATAATTCTGGCCGTATTTGCTCTCACAGGTAGATCTGTGGTGGCAAGAGTTGAAGTCTTTGTAATAAAAGACTGAGAAGAAATTTTCCTTAGTGAAATTAAATTAAACCATCAGTACTAAAACATTAATAAAATACAAGAACAAGTGGAGAGTCTTGCAGACAATGGACCACTAGAAGTTGGGGACTGACCTGCTGGAGAGCAGCATAAGGGAAAGGGACCTGTGGGTCCTCATGGACAACAGGATGACCATGAGCCAGAAACGTGCCCTTGTGACCAGGAAGGCCAATATGAAGGGAGTGGGACATCTGCCTTGTAAGGACAGGCTGAGGGAGCTGGGGCTCTTTAGCTTGGAGCACAGGAGCCTGAGGATTGCCCTCATTCATGTGAATAAAGCTGTGCAGGGCAGTGTGGGGAGGACGGAGCCAGGCTGTGCTCAGGGATGTCCAATGACAGGACAAGGGACAGTGGGGGCAAGCTGGAGCAGAGGAGGTGCCACAGGAACAAAAGGGAAAACTTCTTCCTTGTCAGGGTGGCAGAGCCCTGGAGCAGGCTGCTCAGAGAGGTTGTGGAGTCTTCTCCTGTAGAGACCACCTGGATGTGTTCCTGTGTGACCTGCCCTGTGTGATCCTGCTCTGGCAGGGTGGTTGGACTGGATGATCTTTGGAGGTCCCTTCCAACCTCTAATAATCTGTGAATCTATGAATCTGTCATCGGTTGGTTTCTTCTGTTGACTGTTCTGACCTGAACTTTTTCTCTAGGCTGCTTTAAAGAAGTGTTCTGTGCTATAGCATTGATGCTTTTGTAGAGTCCTGGGAGAGCCAAAACCTTTCTCTCTCAAAGTTGGCATTGAGTCGTTAAGGGCACTTTGGCATGCAGACTGCTTAATTGAACCAGACTAGATATCCCATTTATTTTCCCAGTGAAACACTGCTGTAATTGACAGAGAATACGTTCACAGAGTACAGTAAATCATTACTCCTGAATAGCAGCATTGTTTGCCTTGCAAATAAGTAACATACCGTGAGTTCCTCTTTCCTCTGGCATGCCTAAAATCTGAAAGTGTTTAAAAAGCAACGAAGCAACAGAGCAGGCCAGTGACAGACTGGCAAAAGTTCTCATTTGCCTCTGTATCTCTGGATCCCTGCAGACCATCAGCAGAGCATTCATGAATGGCAGTGCACTGGAACACGTGGTGGAGTTTGGCTTGGATTACCCAGAAGGCATGGCCGTAGACTGGCTGGGGAAGAATTTGTACTGGGCCGACACTGGAACCAACCGGATAGAGGTGTCCAAGCTGGATGGGCAGCACCGCCAGGTGCTAGTGTGGAAAGACCTGGACAGTCCCCGTGCGCTGGCGCTGGACCCTGCCGAGGGGTAAGCTGCTGATTTAATTTTATGTTCAGGAGCTGGGAAGAACATCATGATGCTGCTTCCTCTAGGGCATGGCAGTTAGGCATTGCCTGGAGGTCCTGAGAGAACTGAGCTGAAGAGTACCACCTGGTAATTTAGAGTAAGGGGCTGGAGGAATCCTAGAATGTCTCAGGTTGGAAGGCAGCTCAGACCTCATCGACTCCAAACTCCCTGTCATGCTGAGAGGTGTCCCTGCCCTAGACTCAGCTGCTCACGGCCTCATCCAGCATGGCCTTGAACACCCCCAGTGATGAGGTATCCACAACCTCCCTGGGCAGCCTATTCCAGAGTCTTACCACCCTCAAAGTAAATAACTTCTTCCTAAGGATATGCTCCTAATGTCCTGAATAATCATTAAGAATACTACCCAAAAAAAAAAAATCAGAGCTGTTCCTTAAAAAGGGATTTATATTTAGTTTTTTAATTAACCAAAGAATCAAAGCAGTTTTAGACTGATGAAATTCATTAATTAGAAAAGAACGATAGGAATTAAAAGAAAATATTTGTCCTTTTAAAGATTGGGATCCTTTATATCACAAGTTAGAGTCCAATGAAGTATTAAATAATTTAACTTGAGAGTGGGGGAGCGACGCTTACTGTCTGAGAATAAGGCAGGTGTGTGTCCCTTCAGATGAGGCAGCACTTTCAGTTGGTGTGGACAAGGGAAGAAAAGACAGAGAATAGGTGGAAACATTTTTACACATCTATCCTCAAAAAAACCCTTCTCGGGTTCAGATGTTTAGGATAAGGGGCAATGGAGGCAAGCTAGAGCAGAGGAGGTTCCCTGTGAACACAAGGAGGTTTTTCACTGTGAGGGTGCCAGAACCCCGGAGCAGGCTACCCAGAGAGGTGGTGGAGTCTCTGGAGACGTTCCAAACCCACACGGATGTTCCTGTGTGACCTGCTCTGGGTGATCCTGCTCTGGCAGGGAGTTGGACTGGATGGTCTGTGGAGGTCCCTTCAACCCCTGTCATTCTGTGGTTCTGTGAAATGGGGATGCCCATTTCTTCTGTCTCATAACTGACATCCCTGAATTAGTTTCAACAGAAGTGCTTTCATATGGAACTTGCTGGTTGAAATTCAGCTCCCAAGTGGAAAAAATAATGTTGGAAGCATTCTGAGGAAAATTGCCTCACTACCTTACTCATACTTTGCAAACAACATTTAGTGTGAAGAGACACAATGAACGCTCAGATTTCACAGCGCTTGGTTTTCTCTTTCCAAGGATTTTTGTTCTGGTTTTCCTTCCCACCTTGAGTTCCCTTTTGGACTGAATGCTATCGATTGATTTGTTTTGTCCTTTGCATCAGGTTTATGTACTGGACTGAGTGGGGTGGTAAGCCAAAGATTGACCGAGCTGCTATGGATGGCAGTGAGAGGACCACCTTGGTACCCAATGTGGGACGTGCCAATGGCTTAACAATTGACTACACTAAACGACGCCTCTACTGGACTGACCTCGACACCAACCTGATAGAGTCCTCCAACATGTTAGGTAAGCCCTGTGACAGCATCATGAGGATGATGCTACTTTTACACAGCTCCCTGTGGCTTAAGTAATGCAAAGATAGAGATCTTAAGACAAAAATAGATTTCTCTAAATTCACGGGTCTTTAACATTTGATGTTTCTGTAACTGATGTTTATGCAACACAGCATTTAGCAAGGCCTCAATTTTCTTGTAGGTGAGAGAGTTGCTCAGGAAGTTAAAATTACACAAGCTGTACAAGTAGGACAAAGGTGTCAGCTTTCAGTGTTTTCGAGACTCCTGTTTTGCTGCTCTGGAGAGTACTGGCAAACATAAACACATCATCTGTAAAAGGGTAGAGAGAAAGCCAAGATAACAATAGCTCATTCGACATGTTTTATAATGTAGTTTAATACGATTTGGGGTTTATTCTTTGTTGGTATTCTCAGGGTTCAGGCATTGTCATTGCCAGTATCCTTGCATGCTAAGGAGCTTTTCCTGGCTAGCAAAGTCATAGAATCATTAAGGTTAGAAAAAATCTCCAAGATGATCTAGCTCAACTGTAACCCAGCTACCATGGCGACTAAACCATGTCCTGAAGCACCACATCTACAGTTCTTGAACACCTCCAGGCCTGGTGACTCCACCACTTCCCTGGGCAGCCTGTTCCAACCCCTCACCACTCTCTCACTAAAGAAGTTTTTCCTCATGTCCAACCTAAACCTCCCCTGGCACAACTCAAACTCATTTCCTCTCCTCCTGTTGCTGGTTATTTGGTAGAAGAGACCAACAGCAGCCTCATTCCAACCTGCTTTCAGGTAGCTGTAGAGAGCAATGAGATCTCCTCTCAGCCTTCTCTTCTCCAGAGTAAGCACCCCCAGCTCCCTCAGGTGCTTCTTGTATGATGCACTCCAGATCCCCCCCAACCTCATTGCTCTTCTCTGGACACCCTCCAGCCCCTCAATGTCTTTCTTATGCTGTGACACCCAAAACTGAACCCCATGCTCAAGCTGTGGCCTCACCAGGCCTCAGTACAGGAGCACCATCACTGCTCTAGTGCTAGTCACACTTGGGGTCTGTGGGATTGGTTTATAACATTGCACCTAAATGAAGGCAGAATGTTTTGTTATGTCACTGTTCTACTGTAGTGCACTGAGGACCTAAACCCTCTCAGATTTGCACAGTAACTTTTTTTTTTTTTTTTTCATTTCTTGGCACTCACAGCAATGGGCTGCCTTGTTGTGTGCCACATTATTCAGATAAGCATTATCACTAGCCAATATTGGAGACTGAAGGAGTTAGACTGCTTTAAACAGTACATTTGAAGTAGAGAAAGCAAGCTAGAGAAAGGTCAAAACAGGAACATGCAATCTAGGAATTACATGTGAAACAAAAGCTTTTTCTTCAGCTCCTCACATGTTTTGGTGTGCCGTTGAGACTGGCTCAGCATTTCTCTGTGTGGAACAGGACACAGCATTGGAACTTCATCCTGTGCCTGTGTGTATGGCTAGTGACAGCAGAGAAGGCAGGGCTGTGCATCCTTGACTTTTCTGTGCAAATTGGAAATGACTTCTTGCTTTGGAATCCCCCATTCATTTTCTGTGGCTGGGCAGCAGCATTTCCCTGGTAACAAAGTGGTTTGAAATAACTTACCTCCTGTGCTCCCCTCCTTAAGGTCTCTTAACATTTCCACTGTATACACATTTAACTGTTTCCTGCCTTGAGTGTCTGACTGCTCCTTCCTATTTAGACTTTCCAGAGACAGGTTAGCTTAACCTTGTGCAGTTAATTTTTCTCATAATATGATGCAGAATATTATTAAGCTCATTTCAGTTCTCTCTCTGGAAGCAGCAGCCAGAGACTCAAATGTGGTGTGAGAGATGCTGAACTGGTAACACAGAATCCTACCCTTCCTTCAGAGGGATCCCGTTTGCTTCAGAGAGGAGGCATAGGACAGAACCCTAATAATTTTCAAAACTGAGACTTCCTTTTTAGTAAACTCATACCGTCTTCTGTATGTCACAAACCAGATGAGCGTGTTTGTGTGATAGGCTCTGAGACTTCAGGATGGTCTTTTTGAGTAGTGCACATTATCTTCATTATTACAAATGTAAATTGTAATCTTAAATTAACAGTTAACCTTTCTGTGAAAGGTGAAAGTCCAGCAGCATTAAAGAGCATTTAATTTGTCTGCACATAACTCTGCTTTTTCTCTCCCTCCCTGTTTTGCAAACAGGCCTTGACCGTGAGATTATAGCTGATGACTTGCCTCACCCTTTTGGCTTGACTCAGTACCAGGATTACATTTACTGGACAGACTGGAGCCGGCGCAGCATTGAACGAGCCAACAAGACCAGTGGCCAGAACAGAACCATTATCCAAGGGCACCTGGATTACGTTATGGACATCTTGGTCTTCCATTCCTCCAGACAGGCAGGCTGGAATGAATGTGCTTCTAGCAACGGTCACTGCTCTCACCTCTGCTTAGCCGTCCCTGTTGGTGGTTTTGTCTGTGGCTGCCCAGCTCACTATTCCCTCAACTCTGACAACAGGACCTGTAGTGGTAAGCTGGAATGAATGAAAATAAAGTAGAGCAGCAGACGTCAGTGACAGATGCAAACATCGTTCTTGGAGGGAAGAGGAATTTGGTTTTGGTTCGTTGTTTTTTTTTTTTTTACATGAGACAGTGAAGCATCTTTGCTGATGGGCCAAGCTAAAGCTAGTTTCTTTTAAACACGTAGTTGAAAAATGTTTGGTTTCCTTGTCTCCCTTTCTCCACAGGAAGCAGGAGGTATATCTGGATAAAGAGGACAATCAAAAGATGTATTTTTTTAAATATAATTACTTAACACTAGAATCCTACTGACTTTTAAGAGAATCTAGGATACTGAAAGAAAAAAAAGTCTTGCAACATACCGGTAACACCTTAAAGTAAGGAGAGTGGCTGTTAGTGTACTGTTCCAGTGACTCAGATAAATCTGTGTAAACAGGAAAGCTCAACATGATTTGGGTTCTGTATTTGTCAGACCCTTCTCAGATGGTTGCTTGCTTATTTATCAGCTTTCCTATTTCTAATCTTGTCTGGCATAAAGGATATATGATAGTTTGATCTGTACTCTGGACTATGTGGAGCCTTTAGGTGGCCATGAATTCATTCTATAGCAGCTGTATTTCCTGGCTGATGAGATGCTGGGGTGGACCACTGCCATACTCCTACATGTGATTCCTGCTCAGTGAGGAGAGGCTCAACAGCAGAGTTTTCTATTCTCAGTGCAGCTAAGCCCCATTTTTCTTTATTGTTGTGGAGGATATGAACTGCAAGGCCCCCTCAGGCTGTGTGTAGTTAGTTTCTAAGCAAATAATTTATCCATCTCTCAATAACTGGCTGCCAGTGAGACTCTCATAATTTTGGCAGCCATACTGGATGGCTGATTTCCACTGGTGTCATTCAAATTACTCAGTGGGTGAAGAGATTCATGGTGCAGAGAGACAGATTGCCTCTCGTCCACATTATGCATGAATAGAGACATCCAACTGTTGTTTTAACGCCAAAAGCAGGGCAGCTGGTTCCACTAATGCCACATCATGGCATTTTTTGAGTATCACGATCTTTGGAAAATAGAAAATGCTGCTTTTCCACCCCTGCTATTTCTTTCCTGGCTTGTGACACAGGACACTTGCAACTGGATTCTTGTACTCTTACCACTGTCAGCATTCCTGTGATAGAGAGAGAACAACTTGCACCTCTCTGGTGATGACTGATTTTGTAGGTGGAGGAGTTTGATTTCCAGTGGAATTTCAGTAGCAAAATTATCAAAGGTCATGTTTTCCTGTGAACATGCTTTTGGAAACATAAGAAAGAGGAAATCACAGGAAATGTGAGCAAAACAGAACAGTTTCTCTGTGTTGCAATTCAGAGCTACTCATGAACTATTAGGAGTTTCCCTTCTGCCATGTTGGAATCTTGTGAACTTTCCAACTCATCTATAGGTAATTGGAGACTTAGCCTTCTCTGCATAGATTTTTTTTTTTTCTTGGCCACTAGAGTTTGAGCATGAATTGCTTTTACCTCTCATGCCTGTTTTACTTGCATATGTACTCCTGAATATTATTATTAGCTCAAGCCCTGTCTAGAGGCCAGCTCCTCCCTTGTGGATTACTCTGCTCATGCATGCATAGATTCTTTTAATTATGGGAAGGACATACTGCACTGATGAGCTGTGGTATCTCATCAGAACTACCACGTGTCCTGAAGTTTGAAGGGAATGTTACACAGGAGACATGCTCATTGCACTCCATTTGTCTGCCAAAAAGCTCTGTGACTGCTGGGAGGGAGAATGATGAAAACTGGGAAGGGATTTCTGAAATTGGTGCTGGTTCAGAGACTGGAGGACTCAAGGGGGAAATTCTGCTGTTGCTTTTTATAATGACTCAATTGGAAGTTGCAAGCCAGGCAGTCTTAGTGAGACGCTGCTGGGAAAAGGAGAAAGAATTGTAGGTGTTTGATGGTGTGTTTACCTGCATTGCTTTATCCCTTCCCTTTCCATTGCTCTCCTAACTGCTTGGTAAAATTCTGATGTTTTCTGAATTGTTATTTTGCTGTCCATATGCATCTAAACTTTGCTTTGCTTTTGTTGTGCTTTCCTCTACAGTTTAGAGCTAAGTAGAAGGTGACTTAAATTATTGGAGAAATGCTTGAAGGGGCAATGGAGATTTTCCAGAAAGCACAAATACCTTGCAGTTAGGCCTGCTTGTTAGAGGATGTTAGGACTGAGTGCCAGTTACCAAGGAAACTCCTCTTCACCTTTTTTCAGCAGCCAGAACAAACATTCGAAGTGTTTGCTTAAAATAATAAAGCAAGGTGATGATGTTCTCTGGAGACTTTTACTACCTGGTCTTTGCAAGGTGCTACATTACCTGTTTTGCAGACTGGATTCAATGAGTGCAGTGTCCCACTGCTAATCTCTCCAGACTCGTGCTCTGGAGAATTGCTTGTACAAACTTCAGGGAGGCTGTAAACTGCATTTCTGGCTCTTGTGCTGTCTTGCACAGCAGTGGCTCCAGATAGCACATTATTGAAAAGAGAGCTGTGAAAAGAGGAAAAAATGCTTGAACTGCCTTCTCTGGTTTCTGACCCAGTTATGTAATGGAGGGATAATTTCTTTTTAACAATGCATTGAGTGCCTTCTCCACTTACTGTGAGGTACAGCCAGTAAACTGCAGCTATCTGGAGTAAAGAATTCTTATTTCCGATGTTCGATGATATTTCTAAGAACAAAATAATTTGTCCAGGAAATTTTTGCTGGGCATCTGGAAAGCCTGAGCAGAGAATCAGATATCAGCACTGAAAAATAAGTAAGACTGATAAATTTGGGAAAAGCAAATACACTTAAGAGAGATTCCCATGAGTTAGTTGTGGTTCCATTCCAGTGTAGGCAGAAAGAAGGTTCGTGGGAACAGGGCTGAGCCATTCTGATGGTGCTTTCTTCCCTGGACTTCTGAGTAAGAAACTAGTGCTACCTTTCGTTCAGCTTACTCTACAAGTAGAAGTGCACCTAGCAAAAGGTTCAGCTTCAACACAGTGCAGCTGCATTTCCCTGGAACTGCTTTAGAAAGAAAATGGATAGGTATTAGAGAGACATGGTTGATGGTTCTTCTTTGAAGTGCTTGTGACAGAAGTCTTCACATCCGTTAGTCTTGGGACTTAAAAAATTATCTTTGCCTGTTACATCCACGTTCAGACATTTATAGCAAAAAAAAAAAGGGGGCATTTGAAAGGCCTTTGAAACTGAACAGCGATTGAGATGTTTATGTTCTGCGCTTTGCATTTTCTTCTTTTCTCCAAGAGAAGAACAAAAGAGTAGGTACTATCCGCTTATGTGTAGCAGTTGTTGTTATTGAAGATACAAATATGTTCATACATTGAGACCTGGAGAGGCCGGAGAGTTGGGTAGGGAGAAACTGAGTGAAATCCAACAAGACAAAGTGTGGAGTCTTGCATCTGGGAAAGAACAACCCCATGGACCAGTAAAGGTTGGGGGCTGATTTGTTGGAGAGCAGCGTAGAGGAAAGTGACATGGGGAGCCTGGTGGACAACAGGATGCTCATGAGCCAGCAATATGCTCTTGTGGCCAAGAAGGCCAAGGGCATCCTGGGGTGGATTAGAAGGGTTGTGGTTAGTAGGTCAAGAGAGGTTCTCCTCCCCCTCTACTCTTCCTGGTGAGGCTGCACCTGGGATATTGCATCTAGTCTTGGGCCCCTCAGTTCAAGAAGCACCTTAGGGAACTGCTTGAGAGAGTCCAGCACAGAGCCACAAAGGTGATTAAGGGAGTGGAACATCTCCCTGTGAGGACAGGCTGAGGGAGCTGGGGCTCTTTAGCTTAGAGCACAGAAGCCTGAGGGCTGCCCTCATTCATGTGGATAAAGATGTGTGGAGCAGTGTAGGGAGGATGGACCCAGGCTCTGCTCAGGGATGTCCAATAACAGGACAAGGGGCTGTGAGGGCTCACTGGAGTAGAGGAGGTGCCACAGGAACAGAAGGGAAAACTTTTCCTGTGAGGGTGGCAGAGCCCTGGAGTAGGCTGCCCAGAGAGATTGTGGAGTCTCCTCCTGTGGAGAATTTTAAAACCCACCTGGATCTGTTCCTGTGTGACCTGCCTTAGGTGATCCTGCTCTGGCAGGGTGGTTTGGACTGGATGATCTCTGGAGGTCCTTTCCAACCCCTAACATTCTGCGATTCTATGTGCAATACCCATTTTACTGCTGCCTGTAACCCTGTCACCCTCTTTTTGTTTTCCCACCAAATCAAGCTCCTACAACCTTTCTGTTGTTCAGTCAGAAGAATGCAATTAACCGCATGGTGATAGATGAGCAACAGAGTCCAGACATCATACTCCCCATCCACAGCCTGAGGAATGTTCGAGCTATTGACTATGACCCCCTGGAGAAGCAGCTCTACTGGATTGACTCTCGGCAGAACATCATCCGGAAGGCACAGGAGGATGGCAGCCAGGTACGCTGCGGGTGATGGAGTTCATGAGAGATGGGGTAGGCATGCTTCACACTCAACCAGCAGTCCTTTAGATACATGGACTTCCTGGAGATTTCTGACTGTCACTTGGCAAAACAAGTGACATGTGGGATTTCTGGAGTAGTCAACTTGTAATCCGTGAGGTGCATCAGGAAATAAGACATGGGAAAACAAAGGCTAGGTTCCAGGTGCTGTTGCTCACAGTGCATTATTTGGTCAATGCTGTTTTCTGGCTGGGGACTGTTGGAAACCTCAGTTGTGAGGAGTGAAGCATGGAAGGGAATGTTCTTGGGAGAAATGGACTGCGCACAAGAGAAGGAAGAGTTGTGAATGAGCTGAGTGTGAAACAAAAACAGTATGGTAGTTTGAGGGATCCTAGGTTCCCTTAAGAAAACTAGAGACGAAGTCCCATCCCAGGCAGTGCCTGGCTGATGTTGCTCCTCCCCACCTTCATCTCTCCCTCCCCCTTCTCGCGCCCTCCTCCCCTCTTCCCCGCCTCTTTAGCCCCCTCCCTCCTCCTCCCCTCC
>WBNM01005715.1:0-11545 GCA_013399055.1 Ramphastos sulfuratus
TGGCCTTAAAAACCTCCAGGGAAAGAATAGCTTCAACCACTTCCCTGGGCAACCTGTGCCAGTGTCTCACCACCCATGTGGTAAAGAACTCTTTCCTAACATTCAGTCTGAATCTCCCCAACTCCAGCTTTGCTCCATTCCCCCTAGTCCTATCACTACCTGGCATTCTAAAAAGTTCCTCACCAGCTCTCCTGTAGGCCTCCTTCAGATACTAAAAGGCCACAATAAGGTCTCCTCAGAGCCTTCTCTTATTCACCAACCTGGTCTAGTGGAAGGTGTCCCTATCCACAACGGGAGGGTTGGAACTACATGATCTTTAATGTCCCTGCCAAACCAAACCATTCTATGAATCTATGAAAACATGTCAGTTCGCTCTTTTGAAACATTATTTTATCACAGGCTGCAACAAGAAAAAGGCATGCATAAAAAAAAATCACCTACCAAAACCAGTTGTTGAATATTCCTTCCTCTTCCTTACACGTTTGGAGGATTGGCTTAGGAAAGCATCCATGTGGTTTGGCAATGGAAAATAGTGAAAGCTGGGGATGTCACACAGGAGTCTACCATGCTTTCACAAAAATAAATGTGAGATTCCCTAAGTCTGTTAAAACCTGATGAAAAGAACTCCTGATGCATGCAGCAGCACTTCTGTGGACAGCAGGGAGCTTCTTGCAGATTAGAGTACCACTGCAAAATTTACCATGATACTATTATCTGGTCTGGATAGAGGCAGTGCTTCAAACATTTAGAACTGCGTGAGCAACTTTTCCTACACAAACCTCTGTGTTGCTAGTTGTGACATCACAAACACCAGTGTGGGTTGTATGGCGCAGTTATCTTTCTTGAATCATGTTTCTTTTTAGGATCATCACGACTGAGTTGGGAATGCAAAATCACTTATTTGGTGTTTGACTTTTCACAATGTAAGCAATGCGAACTGTAACCTGTAGGCAAGGTTGACACTACTAGGGAAGTAAGTCTCAAAGAGCATAGCAAATAAAAAGATCATAAGCTCTTTGCAAGGAACTACTGTAATGCAGTAGCAGGCATGTTTGATCAATTTTTTAATTTGAGGTGCTAGTTAACAAAAAGTGACATTTTGTCTGACAAGAAAGGCCAAATAAATGAAGCACAGAGAAATTATTTCTGTAGATTTCCATGTATTTATCAATGATCTTGTAAAAAATTGTTTCAGCACCTCTACTACTTTTATTATTTTCTATCTTTATGGAAAATATTTTATATATTACATAGATATTATAAAATACATTTTAGGAGAAACTCAAAGATGATGCTCAAAATGTGGTTTGTCATGGATGTCAGTGGTCATGATGCTTTTCTAGAGGAAGAAAAAAAGGAATCAGTGTTCTTAATTTTCTGCGTCAATGCAGTACAACCTTGGAAAATTATTAGCATATACAAAGCTAAAATCCTTCAAGCTACACAAATATTAGTACAGCATTCTTGGCAGAAAGATTCCTTAAAAATGAGATGAATATCAGCTTTTGTCTACAATGTATGACTTGTAAGAAAATACACTGAAAGCTAGCCAAATGCACTTTGCATACCTACTGTCAGTAAATTGAGCTTTAGGATCAAGCAGCTACCTGGAAGCAGTAAGATCTTGAAACGGAGCAGAGAGCAATCTTGTAGTGTGAAGGGATGAAAACCTTTGTGACTACAATCTCTGGTTTGAGTACACATTTTGTGGTCTAAAAATAAAAAAGAGGTTAAAGCTATTCATCTTGTAGACTGGCAGAACTACCAGTCTAAGAAAGAAATCCATTGTTATGATATATTTTTTTGAGAAGTAATGTTTCCTCTGAACTCCACTGACCTGGAGCAAATATAACAGAGGAACTGCTGGTTAGGTTGACCACACTGCTCCTTTCAGTTGTGATATTGCCAATAAAACTTAAAGACAAGCACTTGGGTTTAAAGGCCATCAAACACAATATTAAATGGAACATAAACAAGGTCAACAAATTCTCAGCGATTCTTGAAATTATATTTGAGCTTTAGCAGAGACCAGGAAGATGCCCTCAACATAGACCCTATTAATTAGACTCACAGAATATGTCCGTAACATTAAACTGCTCCCTGAGGCCAATGGATATGGCAGCATCCAAGTCCCCCTTCCCTCTCAAAACAAAGTGGGCACAACAAGCTGCCTATTATTATCTGCCCCAGGCCATGATAATCTACCAGTTGTGCTAGGGCACTGTCTGGGAAAGTTGTGTTTGCACAGGGTCGAAATTACAATAGGGACTGGTTGACAACATAATACTACATATAAACAGTGCTGGAGCTCATATTTTATGAGGAGAGGCTGACAGACATGGGGGCCTTTAGTCTGGAAAATAGAAGACTGAGAGGAGAGCTTATCAATGCATATAAATATGTAAAGGGTGGAGATCATTAGGATGGGACTGGACACTTCTCATTGGTGACCAGTTACAGGATGGGGGCAGTGGGTACAAACTAAAACACAGGAGGTTTCACTTCAACTTGAAGGAGAAACTTCTTCAGTTTGAGGACACCAGAGCACTGGAACAGGCTGCCCAAAGTGGTAGGGGAGTCTCCTTCTTTGCAGTCCTTCAAAACTTGCCTCGTCGCTTTCCTGTGCAACCTGATCTAATCATATCTGCATTAGCAGGGGGATTGGACTAGATGACCTTCAGAGGTCCCTTCCATTCCCTGCCATTCTCATTCTGGAAAGCACCTTCTCCATTATCCCATAGTTACTATATCTATTCCTCTTTTTCTTGACCTCTACTTGACAACAGCCATTACACAAAATCTTCATGTCCAGAAATATGTGGTCTTGAACTGCTACATATTATGGTTCTTAGTTGTTTGATAAGAATTATCCTGGTCAGGCAGCAGTGGAGTAAATTGGTGCACATTCTGAGATTCATAGGACAACACTACCTCACTGAAGGACTACAGCTATTATTGGTAATGGTCTTTCAAGCCCTCTCACATTAACATTGTACCATTGCAAGTAATCTGAAGGACCTAGCAGGGTGATCATTCCAACAATAAAGAGGCACATAAAACAAGTTTGCCAAAATGCAGTCACACATGTCCTGAAATGAAGTATCAATCTATAGTATTGCTCTGAAAGAAGAGAGCTGAGTGGTATCCTTGACGCTGAGTTTCCAGTGCTCTTAGAGCTGCTTAAGAGCCTGCTGCAGTCTTCTCTATGAAGGTCAACTGCACTGTAGTGCATTTATGACCAGTCATTTTCTGTGTATTTTCCAGAGAAGCATTTGAGCAGACTCTGCATTTTTTTCCTCAATTGGCTATTACCAACTTTAAAATTGTTTTAGAGATCCTGAACAATAACACAGCCCTTGGGAGAAAAGCTTCTCTGCATTAGCCATTCGGCTGACACCATGAGTGATTACATCCAAGCATAAAATTTAATGAGATTTCTACGAAAATGAGTGACATCTGCATAGTACTCAGGTCCTGGCTAACTGTCATACATTTGTCATCACTGAGGCTTTTGTCCTTTATTAATCCGCTTTCAAGAATGCCTGCTGTTGGAAATGAAAATGCTTTTTAGCAGTCATCCTGCAGACTGTGTGAGAGCACACATTTCAGAAAACATAATGACACACTGTCATGCCTAGGAATGCATTTAAAAGGTTTAGAATACATGAGAGAATGCCAACAACAAAATATATTGGGAATTTAGCAGAAGACGCCTGCATAAATGTATTTTACATCCTTTAATATAAGCGAGATGCTTGTTCGTTTGCCTATAATACAGTGGATAGAAACTGTTTAACAACGTTCAGTGTGCATGACAGAAATATTGTCATAGAGGAAAAGTGCTAAAATATTTCCCTTTAATTCCGTTTGTGCTTTGGACCATGGTATAATTCTAGGCCTAGGGCTCCAACCCAGTAAAAGTGTATGATTGTATCAAGATCCCAGCTTTCCTTCAAACTTTCCCTTATGGCTACCAATAACAATTTCACTAGTATTTTCCTACATCAACAGATAGCCTGAAACAATAGATGATGGAGATCGAAGATCACCCCATTTTATTAAATCAGCCCCAGGACTTGCTATTTGGAGACAAAAGCCTGACCTGGTCCTTCCCAGCAAGGAACAGCAAACACTTGGCAGGAAGGCAGAGTACAGAGGACATATTTCTGTCATATTTTCTCCCAGAAAATGAAGTAAGACCTTTCAATTACAAATGAAATTTGGTCTCCAGAAGGCCCAAAAGTCACAAAGTGTCCAAGGGTTAGAAGCATCTCACCCCAGTACTGTTTGTGACTCAAGAAAGTGCACTGACCACAGCGAAGTCTAGCCTACTGAGCAGGCAGAGCAAGGAAAGAGGAGAGACTCCTAGCACAGAAGCTGCTTACCAACAATGGAAGTGTAAAACCTTGTTCTTCCTATAGACCAGAGGTGTACCATGGGTTTGTCTGAAGAGTTCTGCGTTGTGTTGTGGAGACAATCTTCTGAATGGCTGGAGAGCAGCCAGAGGAAAAGGATCTGGGGGTCTGGGTTGATGAAAAGCTCAACATGAGCCNCATACGTCCATAACACTACATATACTAGCATGTATGTTTAGTCTGGAAAAGAGAAGACTTGAGAGGAGATCGTATCAACATATACAAATATCTGAGGGGTGGGTGTCAAGTGGATGGGGCCAATCTCTTTTTGCTGGTCAACAGCAATAAGGAGCAACAGGTACAAACTGGAACACAGAAGGTTTCACCTCAACATGAGGAGAAACTTCTTTACAGTGAGGACACCATAGCACTGAAACAGGCTGCCCAAAGAGGTTGTGGAGTCTCCTTCCATGGAGACTTTCAAAGCCCACCTGGATGCATTCCTGTGCAAACTACCCTAGGGGATCCTGCCTTGTCAGGGATGTTGGACTCGATGATCTCTGGAGGTCCCTTCCAACCTCAAAAATTCTGTGATTCTGTGATTCTGTGAAGATATTTCCAACATTTAAATGTCAGTGTGTAGATCATTGTCAAGTAAACAGAGGCAGGTAAATCGCGTAAATTGTTTTCTCATTTAAAGTATTCAATGTCTGTTTCACTCTGAAGCTATTGAGCACAACCATTGCAAAACTCTGATCATGTTGTTGTCATCGCTTATATAAACATGGTTTTGTTGAAGACATGTTCGAGGAAATGTAATGCTCTTTGCGTCTGCAAATGACAAAATATCACAGCAACTAAAAATATTTCAGTTAATGGGGATTTTTT
Source organism: Ramphastos sulfuratus (assembly GCA_013399055.1). NCBI lineage: Eukaryota > Metazoa > Chordata > Aves > Piciformes > Ramphastidae > Ramphastos > Ramphastos sulfuratus. The sequence goes on from WBNM01005715.1 coordinate 5,244, forward strand.
AGCCTTTGATATTCAGATACTTTTTTCCTTTTTTTCCTATTCATGGACTAAGGATTCTAGCTAGCAAAGTATTTGATTGCATGAAATAACACTAAAATATAATAATGCTGAGCTCAGTGATGCAGAAATCCTGGATACAACTGTCAATTCAAAGTGATGCAGCAGATCTGTGTGTGCCACCACGATTTGTAGGTGCCAAGCTCTGACAGCCCAGCAAGTGGAACTACAGTTCAGGATACATGCATGCAGTATTGGGCAACTGCAAAAGTGCGGCAGTAACTGCTTTTTTATTAATGAAGTTATTTCATCATCACCCTTTCTGGAGTTTAATTTTGAGGGAAAATGTCCACTAGTACATTTCTGATTTCATGGTTCTCCATCTGTGTAGGAACAGAAGAAAACTTTCATCCTTCACTAGGAGGATGTGGAAAAATCAGAAGGGTCTTGAATTCCAAGAAAATCCAGTCTCTCATAAACAATATAGTTATTAATAATATTAATATTTTACAGAAGTATTAAGTCCTGTCCTTCAGGGCTTATATAAACTTCTAAGTGTAAGAAATCACAAGAGAGATGTTTATTCTGCATTTATCCGTGACAAAGATGCACATTTTCCCTTAACCATGTAGGGGAACATGGTTACAATAACCATGTAAGAGGATCCTGAACGAGGAGAGCTTTGCTCTTAGTAGAGTTTGGCAAGGGCAAATGAACAATGTTTTCAAACACTAGGAGTATCACTATCAGGAAGAACTAAAGACAAATAGAGGGTGAGAGTAGGGTGTTACAGGCACATTTTTCTTTGCGAAGTCCTATTTGTTACCACTTACTGAAACAGTCACANGTCCTTTATTGATTGGCTATTCTCTACTTGGTATTAGTAACAATGCTATGATAGACTATCTTCCTATATGTTAGTTTCTCTTAACCTTACACAATGTCTTCTTGGTAACATAGTAACTAAGTTTCTTTGTTCAGTAGGATCGTTTCATCACAAGTTCCTCTTTTACTTCTTATCTTGGAGAGGAATGTGCTATCCTCTTTTCCTTCTTTATCTTGGAGAGGAATGTGCTATTCTTCTTTATCTTGGAGCTATCCTAGAAGATCCTTGCACATGGCTTATGTTGCAATTGTTCCATAGTCAGCAATTGTTCTGTGCTAGTAGCTTGTGACCCTACAGAGTTTGGCAAGGGCAAATGAACAATGTTTTCAAACACTAGGAGTATCACTATCAGGAAGAACTAAAGACAAATAGAGGGTGAGAGTAGGGTGTTACAGGCACATTTTTCTTTGCGAAGTCCTATTTGTTACCACTTACTGAAACAGTCACATGGCCTATACAAATGGGCATTAGAAACTAAATGAAATAAATACTCCTTTCATTTCTCAAGTGGGAAGTTGTGATTTTTTTTGGTGGTGGTGGTTTTTTTAGTCTATTATCAACCTTCAGAATATTGGGGGTTGTTGTGATTTGTTTTGTTTTGAGGAGCAAACAGTTGCTGGAGTTTCAGCAGAATAGTAATCCAGGCGGTTTCCCTGAATGAGTGAATTTGAGAAAAAGGATGAATGCTGTATTCTTGATTTAGTTTTTGGTAATATTGTTGTTCAAGAAACACACCCACCCATGCTTTATTTTGACCACTATTTGTCTTTCCTGCTGACAAGTCTCACACAAAGATATGCGATTGTGACAGTTCAATCTACCCTGGATGCTTCTTCAAGTTGCTCTTTTTTCTTTTAGGTTCGGAACAATTATAACACAGGATTTAAAAAATAAAATTAAAAATACCTGTTTCTATTTCTAGTTCTGCTGTAACTCTGACAGGTTGATACTCACCCATGCAGCATCTAAAAAGTAGAAACAGTCACAATTTATCAGCAGAAATAATGGAAATGAGGTATCTCCACTGCACAGAAGTGTGCATTTTAACTTTTATATTTCATGGATATTGAACTCCACTGGGTCCCTACAGAATGTGTCTCTTGTATCATTGCTGTTCATATGTGATGATGGTGTGGTCTGTTTCATTATTCCACTTTATTTCTAGGTCCTCCTGGTCCCCCAGGGGTTGTAATAGTGGAGGAAATTACAGACACCACAGCAACACTCTCCTGGAGTCCTGGGGCAGACAATCATAGTCCTATATACCTCTACAACCTACAAGCACGCAGTCCATTTTCTCTTGGCTGGCAGACTGTAAAAACAGGTGAGAGAAACTTTAGACAGCACAAGTAGACTGTTCAAAACTGCTAATCACCATAATAACCACCAGTAACTGCAGGAAGAGATACTCTTAAGAGAAAAATGATAAATTAAAAGGACAGAGATTTTTTTTTTCTGTTTTTCATTGCTTTCAAGTTACTTAGCAACAGCTCTGAAAGAACAACACAAAGACACCTGCCATCATACATCTGTGAATAAGCAGAAAGTTATCCCCTATATCCTTCAATCTCTCTCTTTTCAGAATTAATGATGTTGAAAACCTAGTTGTGATTTTTGACACATTCAATGTCTAATTTCTACTGTCCATATTGTATTATGCCCACTTGCCCTTGAGATACTGTATGTGAACTTCAGATTTCTGAGTGACCTACATGATTCTTTATGATCTGCAGTTCCAGATGTGATAAGTGGTGACATGGAGTCTGCTATGGCCGTTGAACTGAACCCTTGGGTAGAGTATGAATTCAGAGTTGTAGCAACTAATAAAATTGGGACCGGAGACCCGAGCACCCCATCACGAGTGATCAGAACCAATGAAGCAGGTAAGATGAGGCTAAAAATGTTATTTTTCCAGGACTACCAGAAACAATAACTTTTTTAATATAATAATGCACTTAGTGTCCCTGGTACATATCTGTGTGTTCGGTCATCACTGCTTCACAGTGATGCTCTTTGAAAAGGGAAGTCAGATTGTTTTAATTACAGTAATACTGTTTAATTTACAGAAATTTCAAATACCTCTGTTCCTTGTTGCCTTACTCCATCTGGACTGCCATGCTTTTCATCTTACACTTAAGCTAATGCTGCCTGCCCTCTGGCAGGCTTGCACTGCTCTTTGATTGTAAGCTGCTTCTCAGTCTCTTCAAACAATTTCTCCCAAGCAGCCTCTCTCTCCTTGTTTTTGATAACTTCTGTTCTTAAAGGTACACAGAATTTTTTTCAGCAGAACAGGGAAACCATGGGAAACTGCTTAATTTGATTTTTTTTTCCAAGAAACAAGTGTTTCTTTGTTATGTACACTGTACCACAAAATTTCTCTGTGTTTCTGACTGAGATAGTACTGCAGAAGATGAGGAAGAATATTTTATATCTATTTGGGTCTCTTGAAAATTACAGTGATCTTGGAAAGTTTGGAATCCTTGATAGTAATTGGGCAGAATGAAGGGGAGTAAAGAAGCACTGGGCATCTGAGAAAAATCTAGAGGGATGCATTTTAAGAGTCAGAAAGCAAGAGAGCTTGTACAAACCTCAGAGGAGAACCACATCTTGGAATCCTTTCAGATTATCTTTGGGTTCTTTTGGTTTTGGAAGGCCTAGAGAGTTTTGATTTTGTTTTGATATTTTGTCAGCTGAATAATTTGTAAGTAGTTTATCAATCATACAGAATAGAAGAGTGCTGAATTCAAAGAGTCCACTTGAATCTGAACTTATAACTGATTTTGCAGTTGCAAATATTCTGGATGAGTACAGCAGATGGGTTGCACAATGTAAGAATTATATGTGGCATTTCCACCTTTCTCGTTCTGAAATAAAATTGATATCTCTTAAGATATGTTAATCTTGTGCCTCGGCTCCACAGTTCACAAGTCTGTGCATATGCCACACACAAACATTCACAGCAAAATGTTCAGACTGATTTTCTTAGAGAGAACTACAGAATCAGCTGAATAATTTGGGCTGGAGAGAATATTTGGAGGTCTCTAGTCCATCTTCCCACTCAAAGCTAGGTAAACTGATTTCAGAGGAGTTGCTTAGGGCTTCACCCAGTTGAGTCTTATCTGTCTCCTCAATGACCTCACCCAGAGCCATCTCTGGTACAGGCTGAACAAACCCACCTCCCCCAGCCTCCTCTTACAAAGCAAGTACTCCACCCCCCACCATCCCAGTGGCCTCCCCAACCTTGTTCTAATTCATTGACAAATGGATGAATGAGCCAGGACTATTCCCAGGTGGTCAAGAATACCAACAGCATTCTGGCCTGTATCAGAAATAGTATGACAAGCAGGACCAGGGAAGTGAATTCTTCCCCTCTACTCAGTAGTGGTGAGGTCATATTTTCAGTATCATGTTCAGTTTTGGGACTCCTGCTACAAAAAAAGACATTGAGGTCCTTGACTGACTCCAAAGGCAACATAGTTGGTGAAAGGTGTGGAGAACGAGTCTTAGGAGGAGTTGCTGAGGGAACTGGGGTTATTTAATCTGGAGAAAAGGAGGCTGAGGAGAAACCTTATTCTTCTCTACAACTACCTGATTGGAGGTCATAGCAAGATGGGTGTTGGTCCCTTCTTCCTAGTGACAAGTGATAGAACAAATGGAAATGGCCACAATTTGCACCAGAGGAGGTTTAGATTGGGTATTAGAACAAACTTTTTCATTGAAAGGTTTTATCAAACACTGGAATAGGCTTCCCATGGTGGTGGTTCATTGCCATCCCTGGAGGTGTTTAAAAGACACATAGATGTGCTGCTAAGGCACATGGTTTAACACCAGGTTGGACTTCATGATCTTACAGGTCTTTTCCAATCAAAACAATTCCTTGATTCTGGCTAATCAATGTCTTTCTCATTGCGGCAACCAAAAGTGGATGCAGTACTTCAGATGAAGCCTACCCAACCTATCTTCAGTTGTAACAAGGCCTGTTTAATATTTTTTTCTGGTTTAAATAACTGTATAGTTATAAACTGATCCTAAATTTCTAAATTTCACTCTGCAATCACAGAACTGCACTGAAGTGATCTGATTCTCATTCACACATGTGGAAGTTTGCTTCCTTCCCATCTCTTCCCCTCACCTTCTGCAAACTCCCGAGTGTGAAACTGAGTAACTTTAGGGCAGAAGCTTCAGCTATACATACTTTGTTACATTAAAAAGTAGGAAAGGGAAATGTAATAAAACCCACTAGCTACTTTTAACTCAAATTAATTTTAAAAACCCATCTTATTTCACCACCACTATTCTTTCTTGATTTTGTACTATGTTGGCAGTGAAAATTCTGCTGGTCTTAAGTTATTCGCTATCTTCTCTGTTTATTCAGGTGGTACATAGGAGAGAGGTGATAAACATTCTGGAAAAAGGTTATCCTGTGATAGGTTGCACAGCTGGGATTATGATCTTTCAGATTTATGAATATTAATTGACCAGATGTATTTAAGTTGAGAGAAAATGTTTTTCTCACAAACTGAAGTTTGAAAATGCTACATTTCATCTAACTGGTTTAGAATATTCATGAGCATCCAGTGTGCTGGTTTGAGGCTAACTGGAATATTTTAATAGAGAAAATTATATTACAGACTGTGAAAGGAAAACAATGGTGATGTCTACTTCACTCATAGGCTTGCTGAGATGGATAAAACTAAGAACATAAACATTAGATAAGACAGTCAGTGTCTCTGGGGCACAGTGTCTTGGGCGGTCTAGCTTCTGGCTTCTCCTCTCTGCCGAGTAACCTCATTAACCACTTTTCTTCTAACCGCCCCTGGCCAATCCTCAAAAATTCTCCTTGCACATAAGGCAAACCTTGGGGTAAGGTATAGGGGTGGGNTTGAACTGTTGGACAGACAAAGCACACAGGGTGCAGTGTATTTTCACCTAGTGACTGATACTCATTTCTGGGTAATACTCTACTGTTGCTGCCATTGGGAGGAACAAAGTATTTAACTCAAGTAGCACGTGATCTGCACTTCAGTACATGTGCTCCTCCTGATAAACAGCACTGTAGTTGATAGTAATGCAGGTCTAATTGTATAATAAATCAGTAACAGTTCAAACAGGAAAAAGGCCACACATGTTTATTTCTGCTTTCAGCTTCCCAGGTAGGAATACCCTTTTTGCTACCAGAGTTACAGCTGCACAAATGCCATGTTAGAAGGGACTGTTTTGTAGTGTAACATTGAAATGCAGACAGGTGCCAGTAAATCAACTGAACAGCTTTCAGAGAAACCTAAACTGAATCTGTCTGGTGTGTTTGTTTAACACAGCATCGTACAGGAGAAGTCTATTCCATCACCTCAATTTCCAAAGACCTCTTTTTAAGGAAAAAGTTTGGTCTCTATTTCAGTTGTTTTGGTTTTGTGGGTTT
>WBNM01005716.1:0-21078 GCA_013399055.1 Ramphastos sulfuratus
CTATTTCGTGGTCGCTACACGAGGTCATTTGACCTCAAGAGAAGATATTCCTAATTTCCAAATCAAAACTACCATTCAAGAAAAATAAGTAGTGGCGTTGGGACCTTCCCACATCAGCTTCTCCTTTATTACTTCCTATTTACAAGTTGCATTCACTGGGTGGTGGCCATACACTTGGTGTGGTGCCAAGATGGTCCTCTGGGAGGCTACCATTGGATGCATATATAGAAGAGAGGCTGAGGGAGCTGGGATTGTTTAGCCTGGTGAAGAGGAGGCTCAGGGGAGACCTTATTGCTGTCTACAACTACCTGAAGGGTGGCTATGGCCAGGAGGAGGTTGCTTTCTTCTCTCAGGCAACCAGCACCAGAACAAGAGGACACAGTCTCAAGCTGCGCCAGGGGAAGTTTAGGCTGGAGGTGAGGAGAAAGTTCTTCACTGAGAGAGTCATTCGCTACTGGAATGGGCTGCCTAGAGAAGTGGTGGAGTCACTGTCCCTGGAGGTGTTCAAGGCGGATTTGGATGTGGCACTTGGTGCCATGGTCTAATCTTGAGGTCTGTGGTAATGGGTTGGACTTGATGATCTTTGAGGTCTCTTCCAACCTTGGTGATACTGTGATACTGTGATAATTTAGGGTTTCTGCCCATTTTTTCCTTGTCTCCAACATCAGTATAAATCAAACTTGCTTGTAGGTCTCCTATTCTGGGTCAAAGTTCAAGAGTCATCTGCCTTCTAACTCTGCCTTGCTCTGTTATTCTGTTTTATCTTGGAAGTGTAGCTAGGAAGTGGATACTGAAGGCACTAGTTGACAAACTACAAGCTAGTAAAACACTGTCCTGAAAGACAGCTAACAACTGAGGCTGGGATATGAAATTAGGAAATCATGGAAATTGCAATGCGTAAATCCGCTGCAGATGAAATGTCCTTCCTTGTATCACTGCAGCAAGACTGGGGACTTGATTAAAGGCAGCTTACAAAAGATGTCAAACTTGTGTACAGCTGCAGTTAAAGAAGATATCTTCACTGAAATATGCTTTCCTTCCCTCTCACCTCCACTGTCAATGGCTTGCTTTTTGTCAACTTTCTAAAATGAGTGGTTGCGTACAGAAGACTCTCAAGATTATTTTCCTGACTTTATTCTTTCCTTTAGTAACTTGCTCAGTCTTTCACTCTATACCCTGACAAAAGCTGTTTTCCAAGAGAAACTGGGCAGTAGCCAAAAGGCCACAGTGGTTCAATGAAGTATTGAGTGGCTGAACTGAATCGTTCAGAGTAACACTTCTGGCTAGAAGTAATGGTATGGTCCCAGCAATAGAGGCTTTCCCTGTGAGCTCTGGGGTGTGATATACCATTACATACAGCTCTCTTGTGGTAGATACACACCCACGTTCCAGTGAATATGGTGATAATGTGGGCAGTCTTCTTCCCTGTGAAGAGACAGAGAGGGCCTTGCTGAGATGACAGAAAAATCTGCAGGATGCAGAGCTGTCAGTCTTCTTTATTGGAAAATGATCTTTCTGAATATCCTGGACCACTTTTATCTGCAGCTTCAAATATTGACTGTAGCTGTTCTTGAGGTGATCTCCAACTACTGCTGTTGTAAATGAACTCCCAAGGGCTCATGGTCTGAGGGTCCTTCATATAGTAATCATGAGGAGCAGAGTAGGTGACAGGGGAGCTTCCCGTTGTCCTGAGCCGGAAGCAGAGCAGTTGAACTAGATCACTAACTCACAATCCTAGCATGAAGTACTCTTGTAATACACAGTAAGTTGTTTTTTTCTTCCAAGTAGTTCCACGTTCTGTTTGAACACCATGCTGCTAATTGTAATAGCCACTTACTGTGAAATTTGCTCAAGGTGCTTAGTAAAACATCTGCTAAAACTCTCAAACCTGCACTCTTCCTGAGTGACTTAAGACTATTGCCTTACTACCTAGGTGTCCAGAAAATATGGACTGTAGCTCTTCAAAGGCAGGGTAAAGGAGGATGTGGTAGAGTTACAACTGCTGGTGTTTTGTAGTTTGGATAGTTCATAACTAGCAACTACAGCTAATGCTGTGACCATGTGGGACTGTGACAAAAAGTACTTACTGGTTTTCCTGAAAATTGTAGTGATAACATCCAGTTGCTGATATGACTGCCTGAAGAGAAGCTGGCACTTTCTAACATAACATTAAGCCTTCTTCAAGTATATCTTGCTTTACTCCAATGTGTCTCACAAATGCTTCAGTGGGCAGGCACTACAATGAAAAAGGTATCATATTCTGTTAATGTTAGTAGCTCACTAACAACCTGAGCTACTGAGACACTTAAGCTGTAGCTGTCATGTCATGAGGAACATCTTTCCCATTGCTGGTGTTAACTTCATGCTACATAGATAGATACAATGGGACTGTCCTTATACCTTAGGAAATTCGCTATGTAGGTGAATAAACTGATTCCTCTCGCTCCCATCTTACATTTGACTAATGATGAGATAGCTCAAAAAGCTGGTTTTGTTGGATGTTTTGGTTTTCTTTTTGTTTGGTTAGTTTGTTTGTTTGTAACGGGTTTTTTTGTTTTGTTTTAATCAATGTGCTGAGGTAATTCACTCTTCTTATGCAGTGGAGAAAGGAAGATGCAGATTTGAGATGGTGTTGACTGACTGACAACACTGAGGTTGTATCCTCTGATTCCTCATTTGTGTTACTCTCTAGTTAGGTGTTGTCATTGTTGTTGTTGAGATTTTTTGTTGTTGTTGTTTTACTCCATGTCCTACTTAGAATTTCATGATCACACACACTGTGAAAGCATGGAGTTATTTTTCCAGTGGTAGGTTACAAACAGGCAGTAATTTTTTTTTTTTTTGACACAATGTAAGATGTAGAATAGCAGAAATGGAGAAAATACAGCATTTGACTGGGCTGGTCAGTGAAGAGTATTTTGCATCCATTGTCTTCCATCTGTTTTTGTTGTTAGATTCCTGCCTGTGACACAATGTGCCTAAAAGATCATAGAATTATCACTGCTTGCCTAATTTGGCTTAATTAGGTTACAGGCTTAAATCAGTTGTCTTCATGGATGGGTCTCTGAGATCTTTAAATATGGGCTGCTTCCATTTGAAAAGCAATTCAGCTCATCAGAAGCTAGAAAGCAAGACCTCTGTCCATGTCCCAGTACCAAAATCCAAAGCAGCCTCACTCCCAAACTCTTGGGGTTCGAGTGAGGCTTTTGATACTGGATTACTTTGAATGGAAAACTTCAAACTGCCTGCTAATCTTTTCCAAGTCAAATATATCAAATGGTACAGTAACACTTACCTTTTTAAGATGCAAGTGCAATAAGGTGAAAGCCTTATAACTACAACTGATTTAATGAAAACCCTTTAATCCCATTAGCCAGGGAAGCTCTATGAGAGTCTCTTCTGTCAAACTTCTGCTTCAGACATGCTGTGGCCTCAGGCTATGTTTTGAAATTGAAGTTTTAGCTTTCTGAATCCCAACCTGATCAGCAATTTAAGTGTAGTCATTAGAGTGGCAATTTTTAACCTCTTTCCATTCGTGGGTGCTGCAGATGTGTTAATTCCAGGAGTGCCAAAGATGCTAGTGTGGTGAATTGGGCCCCATTGGTAATAAAGTTAATTCTCAAAGTCACCTCTTCCAGATCTGTGGCAGGAACAGTTCATACCAGAGCTCCAAGGATCTAGCTAAGAAGTACTGGTAGACCACAGGCAGAGGTAATATATGGTCTTTCCACTCTGCATTTCCCACCAGGGTGTTAAAGCTCTGCAATGAAAGGATCTATTTTCTGCGGTGTGGATTGCCTTGATGTTTATATGTCCCCTAGTGTCAGGCTTATCTCTTTTAGGCAGAAATGCAGCTTTCTGTTTATTTATCTGTCCCAAATCCAGCTGCACCTCCCAACCTTTTAATGCATCTCTTCATAGAGAGCAGACCAGTAAATCTAGCCACAGAACCACGTGTGCTAATGCTGCTTGTGTGTCCATGCTGTCTACTTTGTCCAGGATCAAGACTTCATGCTTCAATTCACTGGCACACACCCATCTAGCTACACTTGTGATGGTGGCATCCCTCATAGTTTGGTATTCCTGGACTTGCTTCAGACAGCTCTATTGGAAGGAAAATACTCTGTGCAGTTCTTCAGCTTGACTGCACCATCAGCAAGTTTGCAGATGACACCAAGCTGAGCGGTGCTGTCGATATGCCTGAGGGTTGGGATGTCATCCAGAGGGACCTGGACAAGCTGGAGAGGTGGGCCGAGGGGAACATCATGAGGTTCAACAAGAGCAAGTGCAGGATTCGGCACCTGGGCTGAAACAATCCTCACTATCAATACAGACTGGGATGAGGTGATAGAAACAGATCTGTGCAAAAGGACTTGAGGGTGCTGATGGACAAGAAGCTGGACATGAGCAGACAGTGTGAGCTTGCAGCCCAGAAGGCAAATCACATCCAGTGCTGTATCAAAAGATGCACTGCCAGCAGATCCAGAGAAGTGATTCTGCTACTTTATTCTGTTCTGCTGAGACTTCTGCTGGAGTACTGTGTCACTCTGAACTCCAACATCTGGAGCCCTCAATACAGGAAGGACATGGACCTGATGGAGCAGATCCAGAGGAGGGCCACAGAAAGGATCAGGGGTTGGAGCACCTCTGCTATGAGGACAGACTGAGGCAGCTGGGGTTGTTCAGCCTGGAAAAGAGAAGGGGAGTCCAAACAGCAGCTGTCCAGTACCTGAAGGGGCCTACAAGAAGGATGGAGAGAGACTGTTTACAGAGACCTGTGGTGATAGGAAGAAGGGCAATGGTTTCAAACTAGAGAAGAGCAGATATAGATTGGGTGTTAGAAACAAGTCCTTTACCATGTGGGTAGTGCAATACTGGAACAGGTTGCCTGGGGAGGTGGTTGGGGCCTCCTTCCTGGAGATGTTCAAGGTGAGGCTCAACAGGGCTCTGGGCAACCTGGTCTAGCTGAGGATGTCCCTGCTTACTGCAGGGGAGGTTGGATTAGATAACTTTGAAGGTTCCTTCCAACCCAGACTGTTTCTGTGATTCTTTACTACCTGCCATCAGGTATTTATATTAATGAGGCTAACCATAAGTCTTCTCTTTACGAGGCTAGAAAATTCCAACTTTGGCAGTCTCTCATATATCAGATATTCCAAGTTCTTCGTTATCTTAGCTGTCCACTGCTGGACTAACTTCAGAATGCCCATATCTTTATTGCACTAGAGAGCCCACTCAGACCCTAGCATGTACTAGATCATGAGGCTTTTCTCTCTGAGATGCAGGATTCTACATTTCCCTGTTGAATTTCCTGGGATTCCCAGCATTTCAATTATTTAGCCTGGCAAAGTCCTTCCAAATGGCAGAACACCATTCTGGTGCTACCACCCAATTTTGTATCTTAAGCAAATGTACTGAGAAGGAACTCTGTCTCATTTTCTAGGTCATTAATAGAGATATTAAGTGGTATTGGGCCGTCTGGGGTGTGCCACTAGTGACCAGCTTCCAGACGGCCTTTGTACCACACAGCACTTCAGTCAGATTTCAACCTAACTCTCCAATTATCTTGTTTGTAGTTCATCAATCTTCCTTTGAGAATGTTCTGGAAGACACTTTTGAAAGGCTGATGAAGTCAAGATGAACAATAACCACTGCCCTTACCTCATCTTCTGAGCTAGTGATTTCATTGTAGAAGTCTATCAGATTGGTTAGACATGATTTCTGCGTCATAAATCTATGCTAACTATCCCAAATTACTCTTTAATCCTTAATATGTTTGAAAATGTTTTCCAGAAGCATTTGTTCCATCACCTTCCCAAGAATCAAGATAAGCCCGAAGTGCCTGTAAATCTCCTTCTTGAAGATCAAAGTGGTGTTTGCTGATCCAGAAATCATCAGTGGAAACCAAGTGCATGAATTCACCTCCCATTTCCTGCTTGGTTTGGGGAAAACTGTGGTTTACCTGGAGAAAAAACCAAAAAACCAACAAAAAGCAACAAAACAAACTTGCAAGTTTTACAGGGATTTCTTGGGCTGGAAGAAATGCTTCCAAGAGTGAAGCCTGAGGAAGTTGTAAGGAAGCCATAAGGAAGTCAGAAAGGGGAGCAGATTCTGCAAGTCATAGTTTGAAGCAGATAATACTTGCCCTCAAGCTTGTTAGCACTGAACTAAGAGCATTGCACTACTTCTTCCCCAAGAGAAGTGGCTCACTGCTTCTTCCCTTTCCTATGCTAAAGGCAATTAACATGGAGTAACTGGCCACCACAGCTGCCCAGCTGCCAGTCAATCCTTCAGAGTGACACCAAAGGGCTCCCTCTTTTAAACTGCTGCGCTGACTGCAGGACCAACCTCTCCTTTCCTTGTTCTCCCTGCTACTTTTGTTCTCTGCCTTAATTCCCTTTTGAAGGGCTGATATTTTATTCAGCAGTCCCTGCTGTGCTGGAGGCCCTGACAGAAGTTTTTCCGAAGCACTCTGTCGACAAAATGATAACAGCTGGTCTTTGAAACTCTGCAAGTGCTAGTCGGAGAGGTGAGGGTGGCAGGGAGAAATGCAGAAGGGGAGAGAGACAGTGATGGTGGCGGTGGTAGGAAATGCACTATTTGTTAGGAATAATGAGGCAAAAACATGACAGAGGTTTTTATTGTGAGTAGTAGACAGCAAACTTCAAACAACAGCAGTGAGTCATTAAAAAAAACCACCACAGCAACAGAGTTAAATAAATGCCTAATTAGCCAGTGCCATGAAGGTGGAATTTACTGCTCCAGAGATTCTTAAGGGAGAGTCAATAAATTCACATCTGTTTCAGGTTTTCTTTTTTTTTTTTTTTTTTCCCTTTTCCTTTTTCTTCTTTCTTCTCAGAAACAGAAGAAAATGTGAATGAGCCCAGGGCTCTTCTCAAGGTTTTGGCGGGATTTCTCTTCCTGTTGGCACAAGCTGCAGCCTCTGTCTCAGTGGAGACAAGGCTGCCAGTTTCACTCTCCTGAGGGAGCCAGGATGATTTGTGAGTGGCAGGAGGGAATGCGATTTGTGTTTGGGATTAAGCAGACGAGTAAGCATGTCTGACCTTAGTGTAACTCCAGGAAATTACAGGAAAAGGTCTTGCAAGTCCTGCACACACCTTAGCAGGGACATGTGGGAGATTCTATATGTGTCTACAGAGTATCAGGGTATGTTATTTGGGTCCTTGATTGGCGTCTGAGTCCTGCAGGTTTCTGTGTTGCGGATCTGAGCTATCGCGGTGTTAGCTCTAACCCATATGTGCATGTAGAAATAGCCAGTTGAAGTTGTATGTGGATCCCTGCCCAGGAAGTCGCACGTGGGTTGACTCTTCTGATTTTAAGAGGCAACAAGCTATAGGTGTCCTTGCAACAGCACGAAGTGTTCCTCACAAACACAATCTTTCTTTCCCTGCAGAAAAATATGCAGATGCATTCTGAGCTGATTACCAACTGTGTTTTCCTTAGGAAACTGCTTTCATACCTTCACTGACTGCTAGGTACAACTGAAGTGCTATAAACCCTTAAGGCCAATGCAGTGAGTTTTGTCTGGTCAACACAAGGCAGCACCCTGTGTGATCCCTCTGTCTCACTATGGTCCATAACTGGACTGGGAAGCTGTGTTAAAGTGACATTCAGTTTGTGGAAACAATTTGAAGTAGAACATTTCATGCTACTTCTATGAAACTAAGTGCTTGGATTTTGAGATCCTCAACAAAGCCATATTTCGATAAAATATGTCAATGTTATGAATTGGAATTTGTAATTCCACAGGAAATAAAAGGAATTTCAATATTTCATCACCAATTTGCAATGAAAAAAATCTTCAGGTGTCCAAAGAGCTGAAAAAAAAAAAAAATCTTAATCTTACTAAGTTTTTCTTTGTATTACCCAGGGACTCACATAAAATGATGTGCAGAACAGAATTGTTTTCCTTCCCCACTTCTAACTAAACCACAGAAAAAGCTCCTGCACCTCATGTTACTTGATTTGAAGCAGCCAGCCCCGTGCTTTAAGGCATTGGAAGTTCAACACTGAAATATCTGCTTGCCACACTGCTAGTAGAACAAATACCCACTACTGGGTTGAGGACATCGAACCTGCTATGTGAAGGCAGGTACTTAGTCCAACAGGGTGTTAGGAAGCCTGAACTAAGGAATGTGATCCCTCTACTGCTTCTCCTACACCCAAAATCTTTATGCCAAGTCTGATCAATACATTTTTGGGCTACATGTGTAAAAATACAGACTATAACTTAGAACTGGACCAACAGACATTACTACAGTAGTGTAATAAAGAGGAATGCTCTCTATGATGTGAGGAGAGACTGAAACTGCCAGACACTTCCTACTCCTGTGGCTAAAAGACAAATGGTTTCAAGAAGCAGCTTTCTCTCAGATTATCTGCTGTGATAAACTCCTTTCAGCAGAAAGGTAATGAGAAAAAGCAGTGCCTAACCCCAGGGGAAAGGAAAGAGACAAGAGAGATCACATCATGCTATCTGTGTGCCACCAAATCAGCAACTGATGCTAACGACAGCTGGACATAAGAGATAAGATCACAGCTGCACATTGAGGCTTTGCTCTGAGAAGCACACTCCTACCTCTGATGGAAACTTGGATCTCTGCTCTCTCTTTACACCATAACATATGTGCAGCTTTACTTCTCCCAGTAAAACACTGCTGAACTGAACTGTGTGTAACTGCTGTGTGGGATGGGTGTGTGAATAGGTCTAAGTGTGGGAGAACATTTATGTGCTTGCCTGTGAGGGTCTGAGCACCCCATGAGCATCTGTAGCTGTGGGAGGCATAGCACTGGGTGTATCAAGCCCTTTGCACCTGCTGCTAGGAGTTAATAAGATTACACTGGGGTTTTAAAAGAGCTACTGTTAAAGGCTTTTTGTATTAACTGAGTATGTGGGTTACACATAGCACCTTGTTCTTCCTTGTAGGGGGTTTGGTGGAAGAAATCAGAATGACCACGTGTACTGAGGAGTTGCTACAGAGTATTATCTTCACTACAGATAGTATTATTCCCTCAAGTGAAGCAAGAAAGGGGAACAGGAATTGGATATTGAGGTCACGGAGGGAAACAGCATGAGGCTCCACTTACATGCTGGGAGTAAATATTAAGGGATATTAGGGTTTGACTCATGAGGTCTTAAAGTAATGCTCTGAAACCATCACACATCATCTATGCCTGGGAGGGACAAAGAAAGTGAGGGTTCTGGGAATTAGGAGACAGTCATAGGTGTATTCTTGTCATCTCATATATCAAAGTTTCTAGAAGGGAATGATTGGATCACCCTGGTGGATGTTGCACAGGGAGATGTGCAGATATGGACAGCATGCTGCATGGAGGCAGCAAAAAAGGTCTTTTGAAATGTACCCTGTGCAAGGTGCATCCTACTTCAAGGCCTGAGTATCCTGAGGAAGGCTACTTGTGTGGGAGGGTTCCTCGTGGTTAGCAGGGTGTGAAAGAGGCAGCCAAGCTGGAAGGGGCAACAAGATTGAGAACAGCAGGCTTTGTCTTCCAAATATGTAACACAACATCTTAGGCAGAACAAAGAAGGCAGATGCGCCAGGTAGAGGAGTAATCGACAGAAAGGGCAGCTGTAAAAATAACCCATAGCAGTTAATGTGTGGGAGGAGGGGCATGAATGTTTTCAGGTGCTCTGGGCTCTTAATCACTCTTTCTGCTGGCTAGCAAATGTCTCATTGGAGGGCTGTCACAGAGAGCACCACAAAAGAAAACGAGACCATCACTTGGCTCTGAAAAGTTCAGGAGGTATCAAAACAACTGTCTCCTTGCAGAGACTTTGAATCTATCAACCAAGCTATTATTAGTTGGCTATGAAGCCATAAATTGGACTGACTCTTTCAAGAGCATTGGAGGGCTTTTTCATTCCCAAATTTCCATTTTGTGATAGAATTCAGGAGGGTATTGCACATTGAACCTGCGTAATGCTGCAGAAAACCAGGATACACTCAAGAGCATGCTCCAGAAGAATGCACCTGAGAGGTTCCAACTCAGCAGACCTGAACTGGCTCAAGGTTTGTTTGCTGCTTAGATGGTATGAAGTGTTTTGTGGAACAGACACTTCTCACTCTAGAGAAGGCCTGGATGTTTCCTCTACCCTTTGATTCTGCCTTGGTGACTCCATTCGGGCCCTGCTCAAGTTGTGATCTCTTCTAAACTGCACCTCCCTGTGCTCAGGGTGAGATGTGTAGGCATGGGTAAATGAGGAAGTAAAGAAGTGTGTTTTCCCCAGGGCTTTTTGAATGCCCTTTTATATGGACACAGTGTGAGGATTTAAAAGAATTCTTGCCCCTTGTGCTGCCCTCTCTGCCATCCTGGAGCAGCTGTTAGTAGGATCATGTGGAGAGAAACTTGGCAGCACATTGCAAGTGAGACTGTATTGTTTAACCTGTGTAGTTAGTGAAGACAAATGCAGACATTTCTGAGAGAGGTTTGTTTTCAACATGTTCCTATAAAGGAACAGGTAAAACCCTATGTCCAAGCGGCTGCTCATAGCCAGCCCTATGACAATGTTCTGAGTAAAACCAGCAGTTTATACATCTCACCAGGATCCCCCTGTATCTCTTTAACCTGTCTTCTGCATTTGCCCTGATCAGCGTAATTTCCTGGGCCTGCTGAAGATTGGTTTGTACGATCTCAGTATGCAGAGTTCAGGGAGCACTGCTCCAAAAATGCAACTGTGCTATGAATTTGGCATTTGTAAAGGAAGTTTGTTTTCGGTGTGCTGCAAGCATCTAAAGTTTGGCAGCAAATTGTTGTGAATTTGTGGAGATCACAAGCCTTTGCTTAATAAAGAGAAGTAGACGAAATAGACATACATGTGTGCTGGTTTGAGGCTAATTGGAATATTATTATACAATCCCAAGCACAAGTACAGGCTGGGTGGTGAATGACTGAGAGCAGCCCTGAGGAAAAGGACCTGGGGGTTTGGGTTGATGAAAAGCTCAACATGAGCCTGCAGTGTGTGCATGC
This sequence comes from Ramphastos sulfuratus, assembly GCA_013399055.1. NCBI lineage: Eukaryota > Metazoa > Chordata > Aves > Piciformes > Ramphastidae > Ramphastos > Ramphastos sulfuratus. The sequence continues at coordinate 11,008 of WBNM01005716.1, forward strand.
AGCCCAGACAGCAACCGAGTCCTGGGCTGCAGCAAGAGCAGCGTGGCCAGCAGGGCAAGGGAGGGGATTCTGCCCCTTTACTCTGCTCTCGTCAGACCCCATCTGGAGTACTGTGTGCAGTTCTGGAGCCCCCAGCACAGGAAGGACATGGAAGTGTTGGAGCGGGTCCAGAGGAGGGCCACAAAGATGATCAGAGGGCTGGAGCAGCTCTCCTATGAGGACAGGCTGAGAAAGTTGGGGCTCTTCAGCCTGGAGAAGAGAAGGTTTTGAGGAGACCTTATAGTAGCCCTCCAGTATNCTCCTGGAGTCTCTGATTTCTGGGAGGGGTGTTGTGTTTCTGTATTACCTTTAACTTGTATATTTCTGTATATAGTAAATATATCTGCTTGTATATTGTGCTAAACTGTAAACAGAGCTTCATCTCTTAACTTCCAACTGGCTGAGTTCTAGTCTGGGTCATTTCACAAAGTGTGGGGGGCGAGGAACTCCCAAACCATCACAACATGAAAAGGTGGACATGGTGCTTTACAACATAATTTAGTGAGCATGGTGTTGTTGGGTTAACAATTGGACTTGATGACCTTAGAGGTCTTTTCCAACCTTAATGATTCTGTGATTCTGTAATAAAATAGAGGTATATGTGTATGAATACTTGATACTAGCCATGAAGTTTTTGTAATGGCTGCACTCACCTAGTTGGTGTGGGTTTAGATCAATAATTGCAGTGGTTCTCACAACACTTCCTCTTTCCAAAAGCTGTCTGGCAGATACAACTTATCTGGCATGAACAGATAAGTATGAAATGAAGATAAATGAAAAGTATGGGCACATGAATCCCTAGAAGTACTCTGGGCTGAACCTATTCAGATGGAGGTTTTCAGGTACTATTTTGTACTGGTTTTCCTCATTAACTAGAACACCAGCAACAACAGTAGCAACTGAAGTAGAGGGGAAAAAAAGCAACTTTGCTGTTAGCACATCAGCTTAAGGTTTAAGAGAGCCTATCAGCTTCTTCTGTAAAATGGTGCGTAACTGTCTTGAAAAAGAATAGACATCATGTGTCTTCACTTGTGAGTCTCAATTTAAGCACATTTTGACAGGTAGCTTCAGAGTTGTGTGCCATTTTGGGAAGTAGTAAAGCAGCAACTATAGCCTGGTGTCTTCCCTCTAAGTGTACAGGTGGCATTGGTGCAACACATGGCTTTCTGTGGCCCTACTGCTTCTGAAAGATAAGAGTAGGTGCATGTCCAGAGGCACTGTGAAGGAACTTCTGTCTTGGAGGGTGGATGTTACGAAAACATGGAGGTTAGCTCAATGACTACAAAGTAGATAGGCATATAAACAATAGATAAGTGTTCAGGAGGCAGATCTGCATATATGCTTATAGTCTTCTGATTCATTTTGAGAGTGACTCCTGTGATGTGGTACACAACAGGGATGCTCATCGTGTGAAATCCTTTGTCTAAGCAGTGGAATGCACAGGCAGCTGAAGTCCCTACACCTGAATTCCTTTGTCAGGGTCCATGCCTTCCAAGTGTACCCATTTGGATCATTTAAGGCAAAGGAGGGAAGACCCACACAGCGAGGAGCTTCCCTCCCTCCTCTCCCCTCTCCATGAGCTGTATGCAGAAGTGCAAAATCCCGGTTTCACTAGAACACAGTTTGGTTCTGCTGTAGGTATTTTAATACTTTCATGGGTCAATCAGGTTCTAATTCGCTTTAATTAGCACTTTACATAAGAGATATAAAATTCCTTCCTATATTTGGAAAGTATTGAAATAAATCACTTCCAATCTAATGCAACTGATGGCTCTCTAATCAATGGTGCAGAGACATCTACCCACACATAAAGACTATTTTTTTTTGGTGTGGAAGTCATGCTTGATCTCTTGAGTCAGATGATCCTTTCAAGGGAACGTCAGTAAATAGAATTCCACTGTATTATCAAGCTGTAAGTCACAGCAAGAGAAAAGTACAGACGAGTCACAGGTCACTGATTCACTTTTCTCCTGAATGAGACTCTCTGGATGCATTAGAAATGTTTGAGATTCTCCAACTTTCCACAAGATCCATCTTTTTCTTTTAATTACCCTTTAGTTTTACTTGCTTGCTCTGTGGTGGGCGTTTGTGTGTACAGCGCTTTACATGCTAGATAACCCTTATGCCTACCGACTTCTGTCAGATCAGTTTTTTCTTCAAGAGCTGATTGTAAAAATAAGAATTCCACCCCCTCCCCCCCCCCCTCCTTTTTTTTTTTTTCCCTGGTGGTGGTGGGATAGTTATATAAAATACAGTCTTTTCTGAGGAGGGAAATGAAACATTTGGTCTAAAACTCTGGATAGTTAGATGCTACAGTGCTCCTGCAGTAGCAAGAAAGTCGTACTTCGGGTGTTAATGAAGTTGAGTTCCTAAAATGAACTCTCTCTGTGAGATCATGGAGATATTTTGCAAGCGTGGCAGCATATTTTATTGGAGATAGATGCTGAACTTTGTCTATGAAGCTTCATCTATGAAGGAACAGTGTGGCCAGTAGGACAAAGGAGGTTATTCTGCCCCTGTACTCAGCACTGCTCAGGCCACACCTTGAGTCCCGTGTCCACTTCTGGGCCCCTCAATTCAAGGGAGATGTTGAGGTACTGGAACATGTCCAGAGAAGGGTGACAAAGCTGGTGAGGGGCCTGGAACCTGGGCCTGTGAAGAGAGGCTGAGAAAGCTGGGGTTGTTTAGCTTGGAAAAGAGGAGGCTCAGGGGTGACCTCATTACTGTCTACAACTACCTGAAGGGAGGTTGTAGTCAGGTGGGGTTGGTCTCTTCTCCCAGGCAACCAGTGACTCGGTTGTGGAGATTCAGGAGGCAGGAATTATAAAATATGCAGTTATTTTATTTCCGGAATCCCCTGCACACAACTTTATATAAATTAATTAGTTGAGGTTCAGAAATTTGTTCGGGAAAATCTTTCACAAGGATGCTTACAGGGAATTTAGTAATTCAGGAAAATCAGAAAGCTTGGAAAAGGTTTGCTATAAAAAATAGCTTTGCTGGACTTACAAACAAAGGCAGCCTGGACCCCTAGGGAACGTCTGCGCTACTCACGGCGGTGGAGTAGGAATTTGGCGATAGTCCCTTGGCTCCTTGTCGGCAGTGTTTGCGGCAGTGCCTTGAAGTGCAGATCGTGGGGCAGCACAGGGTAAAGCTCAGGCTGCTTGCAGCGTACCCATGATTACGGCAGAAGCAGGTCCCTTCAACAGGCAGGCAAGATCTGATGGTCGAGAGTGGGGACTGTGCTTTCTCATCACCGTTCTTGCAGATGCCCCTCAAGGTCTGGCTCAAGGATGGACTCCAGGTCTAAGTCAAAGTCCGAGTCCAAGTCCCACACTGGCACTCCATGGCTGGCAGTCCATCTTAAAGCCCTCTCAAAGTCCCACGTAGCAGTCTGCGGCAGTCTGCCCAAAGTCTGCCTATATGTGTCCCATTGCCATATATATATATATGCTGGGCCTATTTGCTCTCCCCCGTTCAAGCCTGCGGGGGTGCGGTAAGGTACTTGACATCTACTCCTTTCACATTCCAAACCCCGGAACCAGAGGTGGGGGGGGGGAGCAGAACAGTTTCACGCCCTATTCAAACCTCCAGTGGGGCAGGGACTTGGGTGTGCCCCCCCACAACCAGCAACAGAACAAGGGGACACAGTCTCAAGTTGTGCCAGGAGAGGTTTAGGCTGGATATTAGGAGGAAGTTCTTGACAGAGAGAGTGATTGGCATTGGAATGGGCTGCCCAGGGAGGTGGTGGAGTCGCTGTTCCTGGAGGTGTTCAAGAAAAGACTCGATGAGGAACTTAGTGCCATGGTCTAGTTGCTTGGCTAGGGCTGGGCGATAGGTTGGACTGCATGATCTTGAAGTTCTCTTCCAATCTGGTTGATTCTGTGATTCTATGAAGACTTTAAACATCTACAGTTTAGATGTCTAGGTCTTGACTTCTCACGCTAGCTATCCTGTGGAGTGTTGCTGTAATTGTCATTGCCAGAGGGCAGTTTGCTTCCTCTGGGCTCATTGGTGAAAGCAACTAAGAGGTGTTCTGCTCCTGTGTCCTCCTCTTTTTGTCTGAGAGATATATATAACTCCTTCAGCTGTGGATCAAAAATTCTATCCATGTGGACTAGTGGAGCCAGGTGAAGGGAACGAATGGTTACTCTTCCTTCTTTCTGACAAATGTGATATTCATTGGAATACTTCTGGGATGTTGGTGTGGGGTGAGGGGTTTTTTTGTATTAGAATATTTTTTTCACATTTTCTGGCTTGAGAGGAACGACTTTTACACTGGCTTCATGGGAGACTACAAGAAACAATAGATTCTGAAGCTGAAAAACAGTCAGTGGGCCTCGGGAGAGGTCTATGGGGCTAAAAGAATTGTAAAGGTGGTCAGATGTGGTATATGGTCCACTGGTTGCTAAAAGCATGTTTTGTGATAAGATCTGGTACTGAAATGGAAAGCTCTGTTCATTCCCACTCCTCATTACTGGGAGGGGAAGGGAAATCTAAAGTCATGTAAATCATCTCTGATGAATGGTGGTTTCCACATGCATGTGGAGACAACATGAAACACCTCTGAGTTGGGGCTCTTCAGCCTGGAGCAGAGGTTTTGAGGAGACCTTATAGTAGCCTTCCGGTATCTGAAGGGAGCCTACAGGAAGGCTGGGGAGGGACTATTTCCAAGGTCTTGCAATGACAGGACAAGGGGCAATGGGTTTAAACTGGCAGAGGGGAGATTTAGACTGGATGTCAGGAGGAAGTTCTTTGCAGTGAGGGTGGTGAGGCACTGGAACAGGTTGCCCAGGGAGATTGTGGCTGCTCCCTCCCTGGAGGTGTTCAAGGCTAGGTTGGACGAGGCCTTGAGTAACCTGTCCTAGTGGGAGGTGTCCCTGGCTATGGCAAGGGATTGGAACTATATGATTCTTGAGGTCCCTTCCAACCTTACCATTCTATGATTCTATATAGAGACTTTGTTTATCTTCATTAACCTACTTAATTTTGGTTTGAAACCTAACCTCAAATACTTCTGGTTGAACGATTTCTCCAGCATGTTTATTCCCCACCTCTGCTGCCCATCATAGGTAGCCCTTTCCCCTGCCTTGAGACAGAACATTCACATCTTTGCTTCCTCTGTTATCAGATATCTCTGGCAAGGTTTTGGGTTGCTTTTGTATTTCACCACACAGATTTCCTTTTCTTTCAACACACTGGATTTCAGGCTGGATTGGTGGTCCTGCAGAGTAATATTGGCGTTTTTAGTGTTATAAATAGCATGAGGGCTCCTGGTACTGATCAAATGAAGTGACAGAGTGCATAGATTTCTTGAAGGAATTAGGTTTAGCATGCTCTGAAAAAAATTACTGGTGGCATTATTGCAGCACGCTGAAAATGCTTGGACAACTGCTTTCTTCTCTGAGACTGGGATGATTGTGGCATACTGATAGTATGCTGGAGTGTATGTTGTCTCCTTTGCTAGTGAAAGATGCCTCTGCCCTTGTGTGATGGTTTGGGAGTTCCCCCCACGCNACCTGAGACCTGTGCCCCAGAGGCACTGACTTATCTACATTTTGAGTACTTATTCTTAAACATCTCAGCAAGCCTATGAGTGAAGTAGACATCACCATTGTTTTCCTTTCACAGCCTATAGTATAATTTTTCTCTATTAAAATTTTCCAATTAGCCTCAAACCAGCACACCTTGGCAGGAGCATTGGAGGTAGATGATCTTTAAGGCCCTTTCCAAGACAAACTTTTCTATGATTTGGAGAGAAAGCTGATAGTCAAAACAGAGGGTGTTCCATTCAAATTTTCCATTGTTCAGGCTTGCTTTGGTGGATGTTACTTTTTATCCTCCAGAGCTTAAGCATTCATGTGTTTACACATATGCAAATTGGCAGAATATCTAATGCTTTTCACTTTTGGCTTCTGACCCTGTTCCACACCTGAAAATCATTATGATTTGATGGCTGATTAGTTGCCTATCCAATGGGTAGATGAGATACAGCAGAGCTCTTCACCCACCTTCTGAAGAAAAAAAAAAAAAAAACCCAAAAAAGAAATCTGCTGGCATAAATAGCTTTCCTGTTGGGCAGTTAGCCAGAGAGGGCTGAGATAGAATGGGACACAGAGATTGCAATTTGTCTTCCTTCTGTGACTCCTGTCTCAATTTAATTGCTGGGGGTATTTTAGGGTAGGGAAGGCATGAGGGAAAGAGGGACAGGATAATGGATAGAGAAGATAGTCATGATATTGTTTGCAGATTTAAACATGCATAATCCCTTTACTCTTCCAGTTAGGCAGTCTTATGCCTCATGCTACCCCAAAATTAACTTAAAAACAACCACAAACATTGGGGAAATGAATAGTCAAAGTAAGGTAGAGCAGATGGACAGGAGAAAAAAAACCTGTAAGGTCCAAAAAATCAGATACCCTGAGATTCCAGTGTTGCTCAATCCTCTTTGCAAAAATTAAGCTGATGACTTTGACCTTTTTAGGGCCTTAATTTTACAGGAGTAATGCCAGCACTTAATACTTTCCATGAGTAAGATCCAAAGCAGCTTAAAAAATGAGGGAAGTTGCTGCAATCCTTTATTACATACAGACTCTCTAAGAGAAATGATTTAACAAAGCCATTAACAGTCCAAAGGCTTGCCCATCCCATAGAAGCATGAAGTTCACATATCCTCCAGACTCAGCTTGCCTCACCCAAAGTTATCAAGTAGCTCAGTGAAAGTGCTCTGTTAATAATGTTCTCCCTTTCAGCTTGCTGACACTATACCCTCTACCTAAATTCTGTGATATACTGTTTTTTACCACTTCTTTTAAAGGCATACCAGGTTATGCAGCCTGCATTTATCTGATAGCCTTCTCTATAGTGTGTGTATTACCCTTGGCTAATTGCTGGTGTCAGAAAAAATAAATGCATGACATAGGATGTTCAGATCCAGGTACCTGTTTGGTTCATTACAGGGAAAGGACCAGCTGAAAAGTTCAGTTTGCACAAAGTATCATCAGGGCTGACCCTGAAGTCTTAAGTACAAATTTGAGCTCAGATTGTCTTTTTTTCCACCACCCCCCAGTAAAGACAGTTACCCATGCAGCATCACCTGAAGTCCTCTGAGAAACAGGGGCGTTAGCTTCTGGAAGAACCTAATGGATACAATCAGGCATTCTTTAGTCACTGAATGGTTGGAAGGGACCTTCAGAGATCATCTAGTCCAATCTCCCTGCTCAAGCAGGTTCACCTAGATCAGGTTGCACAGGAACACATCTAGGCAGGTTTTGAAAGTCTTCAGAGAAGGAGACTCCACAATCTCTCTGGGCAGCCTGTGCCAGTGCTTGGTGACCCCCAAAGAAATTTTTCCTTAAGCTCAAGTGAAACCTCCTGTGTTCTAGTCTATATTTTGCAATCTGGTTAGTCCTGAACTGAGCAGGGCAGTCAGTGATGAACAAGAAGAGTATTTCAGAGATGTGGGGATCTGAGTGCACTGGTTAGATGCACATTACAGTGGCTGTCTACAGTGGTGCTTGGCAGGAGGAGCCCTAGTAAAGTGCCTCCTGTCAAGACTCTGCTTTCTAGTTTCCTCTTCCTTGCAAGTGTTAGATGAGATATGTAGGCACCTGAAGCAATGTCTTATGTGAGGTTTGAACCAGCAAAGATCAGAGACTCATTTCAAAGTATTTTCAGATTCTCTGTTGCTGCTTGTTCCTTCTCCTCTGGACCTTCTTCCTGCCTGAAACGCCAGAAAGAAGTGTTCTCTGAAATTCTGATTGCACAGTCTGTTTCCCCCAGTGGTGCCTAGTAGAAGAGATCTTGTCTCTTGGATATCAAATTCGAAAGCAAAAGTGAGAGAGGAAAAATAACAGTTGCTTTAAATAATGAACGAAAGCACCAGGAGATTTCTTTCCCCCACCTTCTCTCCTCCCTCATGCAGATATTCTCTTCTTTAAAAACAGTTTTCCAAAGTGAATTTCATGCTGGATAGACAGCCCTGAAATGTAGTATCCTCTGCTGGCATACCAACTGGGAATAACTAATGTGTGGGAGTGCAGACTTTCACTCAGCAGTAACAGCATGTCTTGGACTTAATATAGCTAGAAGGTTGCATATACGTGAAGGATCAGGGTTATCTCCTTAGTCCATTCAGTGAGAAAATCCTCTGCTCTTCTGAACAGCAAGGACTAGAGCAGAGGTGACAACTTGCTCATTGATTTCTAAAGGAGCAGTAAATGATCAATTAATAATTTCACTATAGTAATTAAAAGGGATTTACATGATAAAATATATCTGTGGTTGGCCTGGAATGGATGTCCTCCAGGCAAAAACTGCAGTTGTTGCTACAAATCTTCTTGAACCTGTTTGGCCTTTGAAATTGGCAGATGTGAATTTATTGTGAACATTGTTCAACCTATATTCTGAGTTTAGAAAAGTAGAATACTATTAGTTTGCTCCCTTCTTCTTCTTGTTGTTATTTGGTTTGATTTTTTTTCTATTCTCATTCAATCTGCACTTGTGATTGGTCATCTAAGTCACAACATTGCTTCTTTCTTAAGCAGATAGGAACTCCTGGTGTAAATATTGACATAATTAATACAGAATTTGGAAGTAAATACTATAGAAATTGAAAGCTAATTGCTGGAATTCTTGTGCCAGTGTGTGTGTGTGTGTGTGTGTGTATATATATATATATATATATAGTATTCAGAGCAGTGCACAAAGGTGTGAGAACACTTGAACTGCAGAAATTGAATTATTCAGTTGGAGAATTTTCTTTGCGTTATTTTTTTTAGATGCTTTATAACCATAAAATACAGTTAGAGGTATTTTTAGGACAAAGTTGATCAGCTGCAATAAAAATTAAACCTGAGCTTTCTCCAAATATGAAGCTGAACTGCTTTTAAGGCTCAGAAAGTTTCTATGAGCTTTTTTTCTTCCTTTTTTCTTTTTTCCTTTTTTTTTTTTCCTTGATTATTGCTGTATTTCTAAATGTCCAGGTGTCATCAGATTCAGGGAGCACTCATATGCTCCAAAATGGTCTATCCTTGTGTTATTTCTAAGCTAACCTAACCAGAAGGAGGATGAGTTTTAAATCTTCTCTTGAAGAAGTTTTCACCGATGAAAATTATGTCACTGTTTTCTTGAAAATGGGATGTTTCAAATGAGGTCAAGAGTGAATCTTAACTGAAAAGGACTATGATCAGAGTCCAGAGCCAGTTTCTTAACAGAATCACAGAATGTTAGCAGTTGAAAGGGATCTCTAGAGGTCATCTAGTCCAACACCCTACCAAAGCAGGATCACCTACAGCAGGCCACACAGGAATGCATCCAGGTGGGTTTTCAAAGTCCCCAGAGAGGGAGGTTCCATGATCTTTCTGGGTAGCCTGTTCCAGTGTTCTGTCACCCTCACAGTAAAGAAATTTCCCCTCATGCTGAGGTGGAACTTCCTGTGTTCCAGCTTATACTCGTTGTTTCCTGTCCTGTTGCTGGGCAGCAGTGAAAAGAGACTGTTGCCTTCATCTTGCTGCCCACCTCTCAGATATTTGTAGACATTGATAAGATTGTTTCTCAGCCTCCTCATCTCAAGGCTACACAGCCCCAGTTCTCTCGGTCTTTCTTTATAGGAGACGATGTTCAAGTCCCTTAATCATCCTTGTAGGTCTCCACTGGACTCTCTCCAGCAGATCTCTGTCTCTCTTGAACTGTGGAGCCCAAAATTCAATACAGTATTCCAGGTGTGCTCTCAACAGGGAGTAGAGGAGGAGGTGGACCTCCCTAGACCTGCTGGTCACACTTTTTTGATCCACCCCAAAATACCATTGGCCCTTGTGATGGTTTGGGAGTTCCCTGCCCCCCACACTTTGTAAAAGTGCCCAGACTAGACTCAGCCAGCTGGAAGTTAAGAGATGAAGCTCTATTTACAGCTTAGCACAATATACAAGTAGATATATACACTATATACAGGAATATTTACAGAAATAGACAAGTTAAAGGTAATACAGAAACACAACACCCCTCCCAGAAATCAGAGCCCCCAGGAGGGGC
>WBNM01005716.1:21253-45229 GCA_013399055.1 Ramphastos sulfuratus
TTGAACTTCATGAGGTTTCCTCCACCCAGCTCTCCAGTCTCTCCAGTAACAGCTATATTGAATTCTGTTGATTTTTTTTTTTTAATTGTCTACCAGCTAAGCTTACAATGCTATTCCCAAATACATAAACAGTTGTAAGTGGTGGCTTGTGACAGAACAAGGGGAAACAGGTACAAACTAGAACACAAGTAGTTGCATTTGAACTTCAGGAAAAACTCAGTTCCTCTAAGGGTAGCAGAGCACTGCACCAGGCTGTCCAGAGAGGTTGTGGAGCCTCCTTCTCTGGAGACATTCAAAATCCACTTGTGCAACCTACTTTAGGTGACCGTGCTTTAGCAGGCATGTTGGACTANGGTCTCCAGTCTCTCCAGTAACAGCTATATTGAATTCTGTTGATTTTTTTTTTTAATTGTCTACCAGCTAAGCTTACAATGCTATTCCCAAATACATAAACAGTTGTAAGTGGTGGCTTGTGACAGAACAAGGGGAAACAGGTACAAACTAGAACACAAGTAGTTGCATTTGAACTTCAGGAAAAACTCAGTTCCTCTAAGGGTAGCAGAGCACTGCACCAGGCTGGCCAGAGAGGTTGTGGAGCCTCCTTCTCTGGAGACATTCAAAATCCACTTGTGCAACCTACTTTAGGTGACCGTGCTTTAGCAGGCATGTTGGACTAGATGATCGCCAGAGGTTTCTTCCAACACCTGCTGTTCTGTGCTTCTGTTACCCCTGAACTTAGGAATGTTCTCTAAAACATCCCCATTGAGGGGGAGAAAAATGAAAAAAGTGTAGTGTCCAGAAGGCATTAAGTGACAAGCAAATTCCAACATTGCCTGGAGAGTTTTGACATGATGGACTCTCTGTGAGAAAGGTTCAGACAGGGATGTGACATAGAGACAACCCTAATAGTGCTGATAGAGGAGAGGAGACTGAACCAAAGATCAGCTGTTTTTTTTCAAGCATATTGCAGGGCTTGCCTGTTTGCCAGAGCCTGCTTACAGTAACTGAAAGCGAGAAATCATAAACCCATATACAAACAAAACCACAGAATTTAGCAAACAAAGCTGCTGACAAGCTAAGAAAAATGAGGAGATCCATGCTGAAGCCTGCTGTAGAATCTTAATTTGCAGTATGGAGCACTGAGATGGTGGAGATGGATGGATGTCTTAAGCGAGTGGGTGGACAGAAAGAATAAAAGGTGCACAGGAACCCTCAGTGGGAAGCCTCTCCAGAAGTCAGTAAAGTCAGTTGAAGACTTTCTCTATCCTTTACTGGAGGTAGGAAGGGGTAGGACAGTTTATGTTAGCAGTTTGGGAGATATTCCCCCACCAATGTACAGGATTTGATGATCTACTTTTCCCAGTGGTTTCTTGCACCTTGAAAAAAAAAATTAAAAAAAGGTGACATTTGGAGGCAGGAGGGTACTTGTAGCAGCAATGATCTCCTGCTTGCCTTAGGTCCAGAATGAGTGGGAGTAGAGGCAGGATTTACAATTGGAATATTGGAGAAGTTCTTGATAATTTTCCCTTGACATAAATAGCTGAAGGGCAGAAGTCAGGAAGATGGGGCTGGGCTCTCTTCTGTAGTGCCCAGTGATGGAATCATAGAATGTATCAGGTTGAAAGGGACTCTGAGAGGTCATCCTGTCCAACACTCCTCCACTGAGCAGGGGCATTTTTAACTAGATCAGGTTGCTCAGGGCCTCATCAAGTTTAACCTTGAATGTCTCCAGAGATGGAGTCTGCACTGCCTCTCTGGGAATTTGTTCCAGTATTTTACCACTCTCATTACAAAGAACTTCCTGCTAATCTTCAACTTTAATCTACCCTGTTCTAGTTTACAACTATCATCCCTTGTCCTAGTGTTACATGCCCTTATAAACCGTCCATCCCCAGCTCTCTTGTGAGTACTCTTCAGATATTGAAATGCTGCTATAAGGTCTCCCTGGAGCCTTCTCTTCTCCAGGTTGAACAACCCCAACACTCTCAGCCTGTCTTTGTAAGAGAGGTGCTCCAGCCTGTGATTATCTTTGTGGCCCCTGAAATGAAACAGGAAGTTTCACTTGAAATCAGCAGAAACTTCTTTACTTTGAGGTTGATGGTGCACTGAAAGAGACTGCCCAGTGAGATTGTAGAGTTTCCTTCTCTGGAGACTATCAAAGCCCTCCTGGATGTTTCTGTGCCACTTGATCTAGGGGAACATGGTCTAGCAGAATGGTTAGACTAAATGATTTCCAGAGGTCCCTTCCAAACCCTTACCATTCTGTGATTCTTTGTACGGGATACATTTGGTTTGGTCAAAACCAAAATGTCCACATCCAACTTTTTGAGGACACAGTCTCTTGTGTGGATCCCCTTTCCCTCGTTGACTCTCGCAGTCTGGATACTTGTCAAATCCCCAGCATGCAGCTGCCTGCATCTTGCACTTCATTATTATTGCTGATGCTAATCTCTGACCGCTGAACACGGGTCAGAACCAGGAGATAATTGCAGCTCCGATCTGCCAGCCACAGTCCTTTGTGAGTAGTTAATGAGTGTTCAGGAAAATAAAGCAGAAAGAAGAAAAAGGGGATTGTGGTTTGCATACAGCGAGATAGAGAGTGAATAGGAGATGGAAGGAGAGGACAATTCAGTGGTGGAGGAGAAAGGAAAGAATTAAGGGAAAAAAGAAATCATTTGTGCTAGAGCTACTACACCCTTTCTCTTGTTTTGCCCAAGTGGATGCAGTTAATTCTGTTAAGAAGGGGACCATGCAAACAGGATGCGGTGATGCAGTGTGTTTTTTTTCCTGGATGCCATGAACACAGATGTGATGGCCATCCTCTCCCTGGCCAGTCAGGGAGTTACACCCCCAAGACAAATATCATCGTGGCCTTGGCTCTGAGCTATTTCCTTGTCTTTACTCTGTATCACACAGCCTGTGTAGATGAAGGTGCCCTCTAGAGATTGGCCATCTACTCCTAAAATTGACTTTAGAGCTTTCTTAGCTTGAGTGGCAGTGACCTGTATCTCTGTATGTGAATTATCCAACTTTATTTCCAGCTCCATCTTTATATCAGATACAGAGGAATCATTTTTGCTATCTGAAGGAGAAAAGGTGACTTAAATCTTTGACAGGTCCTTATGCCAAACAAAAAGTAGCTGTACCTGGTGATCCATATGATGTGACCCCTTGTGAAGATCCCAGAGAGCATGTGTGTCCTCTCTTAAGGAGGACTGGACTCCACCTGCTCCTGTGACACCTGTCACAGGATAAATGATGTAATATGATGACACAATAACTTTGGTGACCTAGGCATGTTCGGGCTTCTGGAAACCAGAAACTACTTCAGCAGGGGGGAAGGAAAACTGCTTCCTGCAAATGAATTAGAGTCACTAGGGATGGAGTTTGAGGGAGAAATAATTGATTGTGGTACGTGTTTGTGTCCATATGAGTCCCCTCTTCCTAACGACCATGTTAATGTGCTCATAAAAAGATATGGTGTAGGGGGGACGTGACTGTTCAGGCTGATTAGCATTTTATGGCAGAACTAAGTTCCCTGAGAAATGACTGCCTGAGTGGGCTGTTTTTACAACCCAGAAAACTTGAAGATGCTGAAAATGTGAGTTCATTTTCCCTATTTTGAGTGTTAGTGTGTTAAAAGTATTAGTTATTATCAACTTTTAAGGAGTCCTGTAACGCCCATGGAAACACAAGATGGTGAAGAAGTTTTGGGCTGACTGAGATGAGTCCTAATGAGAAAGTGCAGGGCTGGGCACTGGACTGACAGAAGTCCCCACAGCCAGCAAAGCACATGTGGCATCTTGGGGCCTCTTTGACCTACCAACCAGAAAACTAAATATATTGGTCATACCCAGTCTCCCTTGATGGTTTGCTCTTCTGTGCCAGGGGAGGTTCAGATTGGATATTAAGAAAAAATTGTTTACAGAAAGAGTGGTCAGGCATTACAGTAGGTTGCCCAGGGAGATGGTGGAGTCACTGTGGCTAGAGGTGTTTAAGAAACGTGTGGACACGCTCTTCAGGACATGGTTTAATGACCACAGTGGTGTTAGGTTGACAGTTGGACTTGATTATCTTAGAGGCCTTTTCCAACTGAAATAATCCTATGAGTCACTTTGAGTGAAATATTAACTCTGTTTTGCTCTTATTCCAAACTCATGTGTACCATGGTTCTGTATTGTGTTGCAGTCTGGGGGCATCTGTGTTTCGTCTCCTGTGCTGAATGAATTGAACTCCCTTTGTTTGGAAAGAGATGAGGATTTCCTTATCCTTGAGGTCTCTTCCAACCTTACCATTCTATGATTCATTCTATGATTCTATGAGATAATACCATGGATGTGTTTCCATGTTTGGAGTAGTCTGTGGGGTCTTCCTTGAGTCCCAAAGGCTGCTGGGCCGGATTTATGTCTGAGAGACAAGGTATAAAGTGATGAACTGCGACAGCAGAAAAAAGAGGGTTTGAATCTGGCTGTAAATATGCCCTGGAGAGCATCAGCCTTTGCAGCACTGGAATCATTACAAATAGGACTTTTAAGCTGGAAAACACCTTTTAAGATCATCAGATTCAACAACACTTCCAGGTCACCACTGAGTCAGGTCCCTCATCACCACATCTACATATCTTTGAAATCCCCCCAGGGTTGAGGAATCCACCACTGCCCTGGCCAGCCTGTTCCAGGACTTGAGAAGTTTTTTTGGGAAGACATTTTTCCTTATGTTCAATCTAAACTTCCCCTGGTACAACTTAAGGCTGTTTCCTCTTGTGACTTAGGAGAAGAGACAGACCCCATCTTGCTCCAATCTTCTTTCAGGAAGTCGTAGAAAGCAAAGTCTTGCCTAAGTGCTTTTCTCCGGGCTAAACGACTGTGTAAAGAGTCTGTTTCTTAGACCTGCAGAGCAGGTTCAAACAGCAGAGCTTTGTGAAACAAGGTAAAGCTCCTTCTGCAAGGCAGTGAGCAGAGGGACTATGTGATGGCAAGCATTTATCCCATGTGGTCTGTGTTGTCTCCAGTGATGGAAGGGCTCCATCTGGTTAGAAGTCTCCGTATATAAGTGCTTATCATATAATGTCACTTGGAAGTCAATTTTTTCTAAGGGACAGAAGTGACAGGTATTGAATACCCTAATGTCAAGAGAATAACAGGTTTTATGCCAAGAGATTTAGAGAAGTGAGAGAAGTGGTTTTCAGGGCAGATCAATTCTGTGAGTGAATGTGGTGTGTTGTGCTGGAGAAGAGATGCAAGCCCAGCTGCAGCAATGAGTCTCAAGGGAAACTATCAGAACAGGCAAGACGGAGCCATGTGTCCTGTCTCTCTGTGGGTGTACACGTCCATAGATTAAGAGCAAACAGCTCTCTATTAATATTTAAAGGGTGGAGGTCAAGAGGATGAAGCTGGACTTTTTCAGTGGTGCCCAGTGATAGGACAAGGGACAACAGGTGCAAACCAGAACACAGGAGGTTTCACTTGCACTTAAGGAGAAAATTATTTCATTTGAGGATGCCAGAGCAATGTACTAGGCTGCCTAGAGGTTGTGGAGTCTCCTTCTCTGGAGATTTTCAAAACCCACCTGGATGTGTTCCTGTGCAGCTTGCTCTAGGTCAACTTATGTTAGCAGGGGGATTGGACTAAATCATCTCTAGAAGTTCCTTCTGGCCCCTACCAGTCTGATTCTGGGATTTGGTGTTCTGACTTCGTTCAGCCATGTGTGTAAGTATGGGTCTCTTTATGAATATACTGAAGACTGTTATGACAGGACTTCATTGAAAAGCTGCAAATAAGTTTCTGGGCATTTGAAACAATCTTAAGTACATATACAGGTGAATGGAGGACAGGAGCTATGCGAAATTCTTGCAGGGAAACCCTCATTTATCTTGCTCCTTACCCCACCCTGGGGGTCGCCAAGTCATTAAGAAAAAATGCAAATGCAGCAATGTATATTTTTCTCCTCCAGTGTACAAAATGGGCTCATTTCATGTGGTGTCCTTCCCTTTGTCTAGAGCCTTCTCTTCCCACTGTCCTATCTGCTAACTCAAGAAGGTCAATGGGATCCTAGGGTGCATTGAGTGTGTCCAGTGTGTCCAGCAGATTGTGGGAGGTTCTCCTCCCCCTCTACTCTGCCCTGGTGAGACCTCACCTGGACTATCGCACGCAGTTTTGGGCTCCCCAGTTCAAGAGGGAGAGGGATCTACTTGAAAGAGTCCAGTGCTGGGCTACAAAGATGATTAAGGGGCTGGAGCATGTGTCCTGTGAGGAGAGGCTGAAGGACCCGGGGCTTTTTGGTCTGGTGAAGAGAAGACTGAGAGAGGATCTAATAAATGCTTATAAATATATGGGGGCTGGGTGTGAAGAGGGAGGGGATAACCTCTTCTCAGTTGCATCCTGTGATAGGACAAGGAGCAATGGATATAAATTACAGCACAGAAAGTTCTTCCTCAATATGAGGAGGATCTTCTTTACTGTAAGGGTCACAGAGCATTGGAATAGGATTCCCAGAGAGGTTGTGGAGTTTCCTTCTCTGGAGACTTTCAATACCTGTCTGGGGGTGTTCCTGTGTGACCTGCACTATATTATATGGTCCTGCTGTGACAGGAGGGTTGGACTCAATGATCTCCAGAGGTCCCTTCCAACCCCTAGCATCCTGTGATAAGCAGTGTTAAGCATTAACAATATGAAGAAGCAAATTGCTAACTTAATTTGCCTAACTTGAAGACTTGTAGAAAGAGCTTGCAATGAACTCCAAAAGTAGGTTGACACTGGAAATGCTCATCAATGAGCTCACCTGATAAGCAGAACCATAGAACTGTTTTGGTTGGAAAAGACCTTTAGGGTCATCACATCTGTGATGGTTTGGGAGTTACCCACCCCCCCACACTTTTTAAAATCACCCAGACTATACTCAGCCAGCTGGAAGTTAAGAGATGAAGCTCTATTTACAGCTTAGCACAATATACAAGCAGATATATACACTATATACAGGAATATTTACAGAAATAGACAAGTTAAAGGTAATACAGAAACACAACACCCCTCCCAGAAATCAGAGACCCCAGGAGGGGCTCCCAACCACCCTTCCACCTTCTCCCCACCCCTCTACCTTACCCCAAGATCTGGCTTATGCGCAAGGTGAATTTGGAGGATCGGCCAGGGGGGTTAGAAGGAAAGTGGTTAGTGAGGTTACTCAGCAGAGAGGAGAACGCAAGAAGCTAGGCAGACCGAAAGTGTCTGCAAGCCCAAGAGTCTTATTTATGTTTTGTGTTCTTAGTCTTAAATATCTCAGCAAGCCTATGAGTGAAGTAGACATCACCATTTGTTTTCTTTTCACAGCCTATAATTTTC
Source organism: Ramphastos sulfuratus (assembly GCA_013399055.1). Lineage (NCBI taxonomy): Eukaryota > Metazoa > Chordata > Aves > Piciformes > Ramphastidae > Ramphastos > Ramphastos sulfuratus. The sequence goes on from WBNM01005716.1 coordinate 28,591, forward strand.
TCCATTAAAATATTCCAAATAGCCTCAAACCAGCACAACATCCAACCATTAAGCAGGAAGTTAGCAAGAAGCAACTGTGGCCAGCTGGGACTAAGCACTGCACTTAGTAAACTGAGTATTTGAAGTCACTCCACCCTCAAAATACATGATGTAATATGGATATTTCTGATAACATATGTGTAAGGAAATCGCAATTTGCAGAGATGTTCTACAAACTGGGAATATTGATTGAGTAGAATATTTGGTATTAACAATCTGCTCCATTTGCCTTAGTTTTTCAAAGAGTCACTTAACCCTTCGGTTGATTCAGGAGACCTCAGTCCATTTACAGTCTCCTTTCAAACTCATGTGAATGTTGTAGGCAGGATAAAACCAAAATGGATTGAAAATGGAATTTTTTTCCCAGCTTCACCTGTGAGCTGTGAATGTCACATTGAGTTGTCAAGGTGTAAATTCCCGCTGTGCTTCTCAATATGGTACTTTTGTCTTCTCCTTTTATCAACCAGCAGTGAAATAGTTAACGATAGTAGCCTTTCTACTGCCAGGGAGACAGGAGAGCCCTTGAAAGGGCCTGGAGGGTTCACCTCTTTGAGCCATAGCTTTCAGATGCACTTGTGCTATGTGTTTCAGATGAGAGGCTTAAAAATCTCACTCATGTGTTTCTCCCTCACTCAGACTGTGACAGCTCCACAGTTTTGTAGTTCTGGTTCCTTGAAACAATTGCCCAGAGGGCACCTGAAAATGTTTTTGCATACTGTAATGGGCATCAAAGCCTTGGGTAAAGCTGAAGCCAGCCTTCAGTCCCTGCCTTGCAAATGATCGGTGTTCCATCATCTTTGTTGATGGGCTGTCTGAGGGTGTTAGTAAACACATGAAAGCCCAGACTGAAGTTCAAGACAGTGGGAAATGTCCTTGCATGGGCATGTTTGCCATTACCTATCAATGCTGCTCCTGATTGAAAATTCTAGCATTGCAGAGCAGCACACAGAAAATGAGCCAGGAGCCTGCCTGGGCTACACATGGTAGCTGGAGATCAGGGGCATTTCACGAGGAATAGGAAAGCTGGGATGATAAGGAATAATAGCAGTTCTTTTTCTGTTTTGTGATTGTTGTCCTAAACACAGACATGCTGTTGATAAGAGTAAGAGGAAAGTTTTGGCTTGTCGTAAGTATAGCCTTGTTCATCTCTTCTGGCAAGCGTATGAAGTGTGATGAATGCATCAACGGTTTGCTTCTGGGGAGGGGATGACTTTTTAGTTCCATAGCAGAAGCAATGAAGGATCTACCTGAGAAAGAAGTTCAACAGAAAAGCCACAACAATGATGTCCTCCTTCTGAGGTTTATTAAGAGAAATGTGTCCAGCAGGTCAAGGGAGGTTCTCTCTCCCTCTGCTCTGCCCTAGTGTTACCACATCTGGAGTATTGTGTCCAGTTCTGGACTCCCCAGTTCAGGAGTGGCAGGGATACACTAGAGAGAGTCCAGTGAAGGATTATGAGGATAATTAAGAGACCGGAATATTATGTCTTATGAGGAAAGGCTGAGAGACCTGGGGCTGTTTAGCCTTGAAAGAAGAAGACTGAGAGGGAATCTTGTTAATGCTTATGACTATCTGAAGGACAGTGTAAAGAAGGGACAGTCTCTTTTCAGTGGTGCCCTGTGACAGGACAAGAGGCAATGGGCATAAATTGGAACACAAGAAGTTCCACCTCAATATGAGGAAAAACTCTAGAGGTCCCTTCCCAACCTCTATCACTCTGTGATTCTGATTCTTGCCAGAGATGCATTGAACATCAGTAGTTGTGATTTGGGTCTTTCCTTCCAGACAAAATGCAGTTGTTCTTTCTAGAGGTGAAGAAAAAGCTACCACTCAAGGCATGAGTCAAACATTATGAGGGCCAAGAGGTTTCCAGGGTAATAGCAGCAAAAACAGGGATGAAAAGAAGGGAAGGGAAGGAGTTATGAATGTGGCACTAAAAGCAAGCAAGTAGGTAGGATATACTGGACACAGAACTAACTGGAGAAGCAGACCTGAAAATAATGAGGAAGAAAACTGCTGTTCGTTACGGTTCCTGCTACATTCAGGGAAATAGGACTTGACACTGGCATTCTTTGCAAAAAAATCAAGATTATGCCAGTGAGTTGACCTAGTTCAAAGCCAGGGCTGGAATTCTCCATCTGTGAATACTGCTTAATTGTTCAATGCAAAGGAACAGCAGTGCCAAGGCCACCACTGAGGTCTCAGGTGCAATTCCACCATCTTGATCTCTGTTCTTCTGAAAGAGACTCATGGGAATGAAACAGCTGTGCTTGATTTTTTTTTTTTTTTTTTTTTTTTTTTGGTATAAGCTATATTCTGCTTTTTGCAAGCTTTTGAAGAGCGTGCTTGGTACCTAGAATGGCAAAGAGAATGGAAAGTGTGTTCTTCCAGCCAGCCCTTTCTTCTCTCTGCCTTCAGGAGAGCTCTTGCTTTCTTCTTTGTTAGTGCTAGGAATTACCCTAAGCTGCAATCTCCTGAGACTGAAGAATTAGTTTTCTGGTTTAAAGCAATGTATTGCAGACTTCTTGCATGAGAAAGGGGACATGTGCTCGAGGAATTTCCCTGTGCTTCTCTGAGGCCTCCACAAGTTCTTCCCAGAAACCATATGGTCTCTCAAACACAATTTCAAATCTTTCTAGTGAAAAAGGACCTTGCTACTCCTTTAGCACTGTGGATTAGTCAAGGAGAGCTGTTTCTTTAGTGTTGGTCAGGCCATCGCTTGTACCATCCCTGCTAGTCAAAGCTGGGGAGGATTCCTAAGTGTTGCTACATCCAGATTTGTGTTCAGGTCTAAGCCCATCCCTGCCCTTTTACAATGCACAGCAGTATTCATGGAGCAGGATTCATATGCTGCGTGTGAGGAGGCTGGAGCAATGCAGCAGAAAACAGAAGTAAAACATTTATTATAGAGCAACCAATTTAAGACCATGAACCCATGAACCTCCTTCTCATCCCAGATATTACTGGAGAATTTGTTTGTCAATGCATTAATATGAATGTGAAATTACTATTCTGACGTGGCAGCATTGGGCTAAAGATTGGACTCAAGGATCTCACACGTCTTTTCCAACCTAAGTGATTCTATGTTTCTGTGAAGAGTTGGTATCTTAAACATGTTAACTCCTGGCCTGAACTAGCTTCTTTACTAACTGAAATGACTGCATCCTGCTAAACTTTGACGCCAGAAAGAAATAGACTGTCTCTTTAAATAGAGAAGAAAATCATAGGGGTGAGGCGATCTGATTAGTCTGTAAGATGAGCGGAAATTAGTTATTTTCATCCTTAATCACCCGCGGGATGGGCCAATTATTGAGCTGTTAGAGACCTATTAGATAGCTGGGAACTCACCCTTCCTCACCTTCCTCCCATAACCGGGCATGAAATTATTGAAGTCACTCAATTTCACTCTCATTGAAACCCATGAAGGGAGATCTCACAGCTGAGCATGGGGTGGCTGCAGAAGCCATATTCTAATTACTAGCAGTACTCCAGCTTCCAGAAATTGGTTTATTGATTTCACCCAAATTGCCTCCCTGAAAATGCAGCCTTTAGGTTTCAGGAACAATTCTATCTGTTTGTCTGTCAGCCTATCTGCTTGTCTATCTATCCTCTCGTTTGACTAATCTGAGAGAGACAAACAAACTTCTAATAGCTACCCTTCTAATTAGTGCAGCTTTAAGTTGAACAAACTTTAATTTTACATGTGTATTTGCTAACATACTCAATGAGTGCTGCTTACAAACAACTGGAAACCTGTGGATTTCCCCACTAATTGGATTTCCTAAGTGTATTTGTTATTTGGTATTGCTGCAGTGAAAGATCATGGAATGCTATTAAATGTCGGTAGAGATATTACTGAAAGGGCGGTCAAACATTGGAACAGGCTGCCCAGAGAGGGGGTGGAGTCACCATCCCTGGAGGTGTTCAAAAAATGGGTAGATGTGACATTTTGGGGTGTGCTTTAGTGGCCATGGTGGTGTTTTTTAGATGGTTGGACCTGAGGATCTTAGACGTCTCTTCCAGTCTTAATGATTCTGTGATTTGTCAGATCCGTTTGCATAATGCTGTCCTCATATTTCCCTGCCTTTATCTGGATGAGTGTAATTAACAAAAATAAGAAACGCATCAATCATTGCACTTTGGGAGAGGGGCTGAATAATTAGTGGGGTGAGGAGGAGTGAAATTAGAGTTGATTTTTTTTTTTTTTTTTCTTCCTGGAAATTTTGATTTAACTTAAGGTCCCACCGCTAAGGAAAAAAGAGTAACAAATGACATGCTGAGATAAGAGTTGAAATATTTTTTTTTTCCTATTGCAAAATAATGATAAAATGGTGTTGGTAGCAAAGCTGTGTGTCTGTCCTTGCCTAGCTTGCCTAGCCACACGTCTTTTATGACCTTTAGCAAAGTGTTGTGCAGCATTAGCCGCAGAGGATGTTGCTATGTGCTCTTATGTCTTCTGCCTGACTGCATTTGTGTCAGACCTCTGTCTTGGGGGTTGTAAACTTTGTTTCCCTTTGGAGCTCTGTGTTGCTATTCAGAGCGAGGATCTGGAGTTTTGAAAGGCACCAAAGGTATCCAAAAAGATGCTTGGAGTGGCCTTGCACTGATTTTAGCAGAAGTTAGAATCCTGTGTGATGGCTGCTGAATGTTTTTGAAAAAAAACCCAGTATGTGTCTAGCTGCATTGTTTGGCAACGTAACCTGAGGTCCTGTGTTCCTCAGCTGCTCCATGTTGTTTCTCATACCATTTTAAAATGTGATTGTTGAATATGGCCTGGCAACTTTCACTGCTGGCCAATACTTACTCTAACCATTTTCAGAAAAAGATTCTGAATTGCTGAGCTAATAGCTCAGTTCAGTTGTGTATATTTACTTGCCTCTTCCTGCTACAGGTGCTCCAGGATATCTGATACACATGTGAATTATCAAAGACCTTAGGACACTTCTAGAGTAGTAGTTTGAAGTCATGTGAATGTTGTCATTGAATTACTAAGGTTGCAAAAGACTTCTAAGATCAAGTCTAACTGTCAACACAGCACCACCATGCCCTCTAAACTACGTCCCAAAGTGCTGTGTTTACACATTTTTTTAACACTTCTAGGGATGATCATTACACCACTTCCCTAGGAAGCCTATTCCAATGCTTGACTGCTCTTTCAGCAAAGAAATTTTTCCTAATATCCAACCTAAACCTCCCCTGGTGCAAGTTGAGGCCATTTCCTCTTGTCCTATCTCTAGTTATTAGAAAGAAAAGGTCAGCTCCCACCTCACTGCAACCTCAGGCAGCTGTGGAAATTGTTTAGTCTTGGATGTGAGAAAGCTGAGGAGGGGGGAAGACCTCATCAATCTCAGTTCCCTCACATGCTCTTCACAAGAGGTCCTCTGGACCCCTCACCAGCTCTAGAAGTTCCATGGCTCTGGATGACTACATTTAAGCAGCTGAACTGAGACACAAAGATTCAGCAGAGATAGACAGTGTGGGATTTGGGATTTCCTGTGTAGGTTCTGTATCTTTTAGCACTGTGACACACAATATAGAGGGCTCTTCTGCAAGCCTTCTTCTTCATTGCAGGAGTATATCTCCATTCCTCTGAAAACTGACAGCAGCAATGGCCTGGGATTAAAAAAAGTTGCTAAAAAGATTAAGGGATTATGCAAAAAAAAAAAAAAAAAACCAAACCAAAAACCCCACAACAACCCCCAAACCAACCAACCAACCAAATAACCAAGCTTCTGGTTATTTTAAGAAATAAAATTATTAGTCCTAATCTGATTCAGATTGCAAGTCCATTTCTGGACCCATCTGGAGTAGTGGGAGAGGTTGCTTACCCTTTACTACCAGCTATGCCGTGCAGATGTTAGTGTGAGTGGTTTGCCAAAGCAATGCCTATCAAAATGATCCCACTCAAATCTGCTTTGTTTCAGCTGCTGCAGGTTAGAGAATGATCACACAAGCAATTTCCCTGGCAGATCTGAGAAGGTGGCACCTTCCCATGTGTATTTGGAACAGGCCCTGCAGACAGTAGCATTTTCAAGTAACCCCAGTAAACATCTGTTCTGTCTTGCACCTCCAGTCACCAGATGATAGCTCAGTGAGTAACAGGTCTTCTACTCTTACTGTGCAAAGGCTGTAGCCTCTGTCTTTTGTAGACCTTGGGATAAATGCTCATATTATATGAAATGAAAATGGAATCTAGGAGGGTGCAGTTTGTTATTTTTAGTTGAAGGGGTAATAAAAAGACCCTGGGCAAATTCTGCGAAATATTCGTATAGCTTAATACAGAGTGTGAGAACTACTGCTGAGGGTAGATTCAATACAGGAATCTTAGACCATGGTACTGCTGTTACTGCAACTGTTCTTTGAGATTCAGGGCATTTAAGAAACAGAAGTGAGTTTCACTTTTAGCAGCCTTTGGGCAGGTTTTGATTGCAATCATACCAACATTCTCTAACGGACTGTGGACTGCCTTCAAGGTAGTGCCTGTGTAACTGAGATGAAAATTATCTTCTACCTGCCTTTAGCTGAATCTTATCCGTGCAAGAGAGAAGGGCAGATCACTCTTGGCTACTTTGCTTAGTCTTTTGTTAATTTGCAGCTTCTGTTAATTTTCAAAACATTCTACTCTGGATTTGCGAGACGCTACATGGACACATGCAGAACCCTCACCAAAGGTGCCAATGGACACAAAACAGGCTTCTTTAAACCAGTCTCCTGTTGTGGTGTGTTTTCTAGCTGTTTTACACAGCTCTCCCTTTTCTTTAGGCATCTCTACGGTGGGGTAGCTAATGTACTGTGGATAGTACAGTGGGCAAACAAGCACAGGGCTCTGTAATGATCTGCCACCATCTGTAGTGAGCATTTAAGTACTATGGTTTTGGGTAGCCTGTAAGCACCTGATAAATACTGCAACTGTGTTGGAAATCATTTGACTGAACTGGCTGTTGTTGTTACAGTTAGTTCCTGGTCTGTTAGTTAATCTGTCTTCTTGTGGTATAGCTCTGGTGTACACTCCACAGGAGCTTCTTACCCCTCCTCCCTCCTATTCTCTGGGTAGGGTCCTGGAAGCCCCTCATCTCCATGCTTACTTCAGCTGGCAGTTCCTCCCCATCTTCTCACCTGATTTCACCTGGATCAGACCCACAGGCATGAAAATTCATTCTATTCAAATTCCCTGCTTCTGCTTTAGCCTCCATCTTCCTCATTTTCTGTGTTTAGAATTGCCCTAATCGAAGGGCAGTATATCCTTGACCCAGACTAAACAGATGGCATCTCTCTATGTAATATTCAGGCATGAATTTCCTGTGCAAGCTGAAGGAGAGGGCTCAAACTGGTCTGTTCCCCCTCATTAGCTTTGCCTGACATCATGCTGCAAGTCACGAGGCACAGGAACGGTTTTGTGGTTGTGCAGAGCTGTTCCCCTACCCATTTCATGCCTGGATGTGGTCCTGCCAACACCCATGGCTGGCTTTGTCTGTCCTTATATATGAGGCCAAGCCCTTTAAGATCCACGATTTAATCACAGAGAGCTGACACGATGCTGAAAGTGATTTGTTGTGTCCATGTTAGCAGTTAAGTCATTGCCAGCAATTGCATCCAAACACAATAAATTGCGAGTGTGAATTGTTGATGAGGAAATATCATGGCTGACATTTCTGCACATGCATAGACTGTGTAGCTTTTCACTCCAGCCAGATCTTTGAGCTGGGTGTCTAATGAGCTTCACATCCTGGGTGACCAAATTCTTTGCTAGTATAACTTCATAGAGCCACAGAATACACTGGGTTGGAAGAGATTTTTGAAGAGGTTGTCTAGTCCAACCCCCCTGCAGTAAGCAGGGATATCCACAACTAGATCAGATTGCTCAGAGCTCAATAAAGTCTGGTGAGGCTCCACCACTTCCCTGGGCAATCTATTCAAGTGTTCCAAAACCCTCATATAAAGAACTTCAAAGACCCTCCCCAGCTTTCTTGTAGGTTCACTACAGGTACTGGATGGCTGCTATAAGGTGTCCCTGGAACTTTCTCTTCTCTAGGCTGAACATTCAACTTCATGAGATCACACCTTGAAAAAAAAAAAAAAAAGGCTTCTGTTCTTTCTGAGGGAACACCCTTAAAAGAAAGAGTCTAATGAGGGGAAGAGGTGGAATTTTGACTCGGAATATAAAAAACAGGTTGTGAGTGTCATTCAAAACAATTCAGTATTTGAGCAGACAGGAGCTAAAACAAAGGAGAAACCAGACTGCTTTCCTTTCTTGAAGAGTCTGTGAAGGAAATGTTCATAACCCAGAGCTTGTGTTTGTTTAAGGGTAGTCTGGGATTTACCAAATTTATTAGAGCTTTAGTGCACAGCAACAGTACCAGCAGCAAGGGTATGAAAAAATATTAGATCCAGGAAAATTTAATGTGTCAATTCAAAGTAGTAACAACTATAAACCCTTTTTTGTTTTGTTTTGTTTTGTTTTGTTTTGTTTGTTTGTTTCTCTTTTTGCAAACCCTCACCCACTTCCCCAGTAAACCAGGCTTTGGACAATACATGTCACAGCAGCTTTGATAGAGAGAAATCTGGCTACATGCTGATTTTCATGTAGTGTGGTTATTTTGACACTGCTTTCAAACTAATCTCATTCTCTGACCCTGGACATTCAGACCTTGTTCCAAAGTCCACTACAGATGACCATGTAAGTTGTGTGCATGAGATTTGGATCAGGTTTACATGTGATCATGCATTCTACTACAGCAGGTATTTTACTTGCAAAAGATCTGCAGCATCAGAAATGTTCTTTCTAGAATAATTAACAGAAAAACATTCTCTGTGAAGAAATTTAATTGCTGATGCTTGGCTGGACATCACTGAGATTTTCAGTTGTGCATGGTTTCAGCTGAATTTAGTGTTGTGGAAGGGGCCAGATGGAGGACTGTAAATATTGATGGACTCATCTGAAACTTGATAGGCGACAGTACAAGCAAACTTTCCTCTATTCAGACATAGACCTACCAACAGACCTTTCTCCTTCCCATGCAGGTTTCTTAGATAAGGAAGACCTTCTCTCCTTTAAACTCCTTTCTAGCTCCACAAAACATGTGACTGTAACAGCATTGACTTCAATAGTGTTGCTTGTACCTGGCATTTGAGTTTACTGAGAGGCAGTGTAGATCTCCTGAGCAGAACAGGAGATCAAATGTCAAGAGACTTGGGATGGATCCTCAATTTCATCACTGATTTGCAACATCATCTTGGATGTGGTTTGTATTTGTCTACATGATTTATGTCCTACATCTGCAGCTAATGGTCCTTACCCATGGCCAAATAGCCCTTGAAGTGTTGTCCACTGTCAGAGTACTAGATCTTATTTATTAAGCACCAAGATGTACCTAACCCCATGGAAAAGTTTTATTGGCTGTGAAATAATTCTTCACCCATTATGGCCATTACAGGGGTTTCTGTGTGCTACCCAGTGCCTGAGCACTCTACTTTCACTCTGCTGTCCAGAAAGAAGCAGCAAGCATCCCCTTACATCCCACCCCCGCGAGGAGCAGCTCTCTACTCTCACAGAGAATCTCTCAGACATGTGTCCACCTGGTGGCTTCCCATCCCAAAGGACAATCACTTGTCTTTTCCCAAGCACTTCGGTAGTTCCTAATATTTTCTCCATCTCTCAGTTTTTTGTTTATTTATTTCTGGGGTGTTAAAATGTATTTATTTTATTTTGTTTGTATAGAGGTTCCTTTTAAGAAAAGGAGGAATAAAAAAGAAAAAATTATCAGGGCTGGTGGTGGTGACCTCTCCTTTCCCTGATTACTAAGTTAATTTATCAGCAGCCAGTCCCATTGGGTGACCTATGGAGGTTTGCCCAGTGACTGATGTTCCCATTTTAGGCTTCTCTTTCCTCCATTAACTTAATCACCCTGGTCAAGGGGAGAGGAAAGAGGGAGTTGATGTGGTTGGATCTACTCAAGATACAGACATGTGAAAGTCTCTTCCTCTCTAGTTGTGAGGATTCCAGCTTAGAAAAAAGCCATTGAAAAGCAGGGGAAGAAGAAACAATCTGGGGCAAGTGCCTTGTAGGGAAGTCAAAAGTACTTTGAGGTTGTAGGTTGCCAGAGGGAAGATGACCACTAAGACAGAGCTTTGTTGACCCTGTTTAGCAGCCTGATTTAATTCTTTAAGAAGCATTCTAACTGGACACAACTTAGTGCTTCTTACTTGTTTCTTCATTGATGTGCAGTACATCAGCCTGTTACAAAGAATTTGTGTTCTCACTACCATCCCTCTTGCTTTCCCTTTCCCTTCCTAGAGTAAAACTCTAGCCTGCCTATATTTTCACCTCCCTGGGGAGCCCTCTCACCTCAAAATTTAAGCTCCCACATCAAAATCTGAACTTTCTGAGCTTCCTTAGCTAATCCTCCCAGCTAGATACTCCCCTTAAAAACCTCACATGTGTAGATGCCATCTTTTCTCACAGAGAGTCAAACCCTTCCAGTTCCTTCTGCCCTGTTCACAGAAGATTTATTTATCTTTCAAAAGCCATGTTTCTGATGCTGGGTGCCTGGGATCCCAATCTCTACTGTCCATATACTTTGCGGTTTAGTTACCGGATTTCAAATGGGACTACAATATGATGTCCTTCTCAACAGGACAATAATGATTTGTTCCTCCTTCAATCCAGCAAATAACCCTATGAGGTAAACCATATTTAGGCCATTGAAGATTCCACAGGGAACTTCTATCCTTAGCTTTACGTGGATATCAGTAGAAGGAATGTTGTTAATTTCTCTGTGTAGGTATGATGAGGGATTGGTGTGTGTGAGAGAGGCAGGGGAAGGGGCTGAACAAAGGTTTACAGAAATAATTAGTTTTTCTGCCCTCTCTTGACAGAGATGTCAACCTTCTCTATCTCAGCTCAGCCACGTGAATAGCTGATTTCTCACCACAGTGACAGAGGTGGAAGCAAACAGCAGGCTGGGGACAAGAAAGTGTAGATGAGGGCAGAGTAGGGCAGCAATATGGTTTTACAGCTGGTCTAAGGTTCTGTTCCACCAGCAGCCCATCTGCTTTGGGAGATTCCTGCCCCCTTTGCTTTCCTTCCATCCTCTGCTTTCTGCCCCAGCTCTTACCAGGGGCTTCTGTCCTTCTTTTACTACATCGAATCAACTGTCAGTGCAGATGCAATAAGCATAACCATGGGAGCAGAAATCACTGGTGCAGTAGTGGGACCTTTTAAAATGCTAATAGAAAGCTTTTAAGTGATTCCTACCCAACAGCCCTAATTAGCAAGACCCATCCTGGATTTAGCAAAGCTGGGAACTGCTACATCTCCTCTCGAACACCAATGCAGAGGAAGACTGACATTTATATTCAGTCTTGGAGTTGTTGCCTTACACTGTCCTGTGAGGTACGGGAACAACCCATGTTACCAGGGGCCACGAAGAAGAGTAAGTTGCTGCTTCGTGCCTTTTCCAGAGTCCTCTCCCACTGAGGTGGAGCATACAATTTGCTCAGCAGCTGAAGACTCAGCACAGGGCTTTTTGAAGAGTCTCCATGCAATTAGTATGGCAAATTGGAGCTTCCCAGGAGGATACACATCGTGCTCACCAGCAACAAGAACTCAGTACAGAAGGAACCTCATTTAATGTATTAAATATTTAATTAATGAACTGAAGCTTTAATGAGGTGGTGATGAAGATACCAAATAAGATACTGGGACAGGAATATCCTACCCCAGAGATAACAAAGAGTTTGCTACTATTCTCCCAGTAGTATTTTTCTTCTCTAGCAGCAATACTGCCTGGGGAAGCTCTCAGTATCTTTAGGTCTCACACTGCTTAGCTAAAGGGAATTGCACAGGTGGGATGCATCCCAGATGTGGGCTGAAAAACTCCCCTGTTGCATCTTATTGAGCTGGAATACATGAAAGAACTTTGGCTATAGCCTCTCTGTTGCATGTGATGGCATAGAAATTGTTAACACAGAGATAAACAGAGAAGATATGAAAAACATTGCGAATGGAAATGTCATTGCCAGACTGGTGGAAGATCCAGGTTTCTCAGAGGTGGGAGAAGACCTAAGTTGAAAAGAGTCCTGTTTTTTTCCCTTGCATTGTATCTCCCCTGTGTCACTCATGCCAACTTTGACACAAGTATCAAATTGCTGCTAGTGTGTGTCGATGTCTCCCCAGAGACACCGAGAGTGGACTTGCTTTAGCAGGGAGGTTGCACTAGATGAACTCCAGAGGTCACTTCCAACCCCTACTATTTTGTGATTCTGTGACCTCTCTTGGTTGGGGTTATTCAGTGTGAGAGTGTTCTTTTCTTTAGATGAGGTGTGGTTAAGATTGTTCCTGAGTACTGTCCTTGGGTTGTGCTCTCCAACCTGGAGGGATGAGGGGCTAAGGAGCACTGAAGGCCTAGTGTCTTCTTCAGGCAGGAGGTGCTCAACGAAGAGGTCACAGGGAATACTGTTGACATGACAGAGGGCTGCAAAAGCCAAGATAATTCTTACTGTTTCCTCTCTGTGTGAGAATTGCTTTAGCTGATCAGTCCCTGTTATGGGAACCTTGGGATTTGGAAAGGAATAATAAAAGATTAATCGAGAAACTCCTGAATGAATTCAATAAAAATGACATATGGAGCGTGCGCTGAGATGTTTTTATGATTAGGCTGGCAGATAATTGGAGTGAGCAGATTCTGCCCCATGCTTGGTCAGGTCTGGTGCCTCAGAGATCCTTCTGGTTTCAGTGTTTCCTCACAAAGGAGAAAAACTAGAGGAAAAGAGAAAGAATGAAAAAGGAAGCAGACTGAATGCTTCTCTGCTCACTTCAAGAGAAAGCTCTGAGAAAGTTGTTGTTTAAAATGCATTTCAGAATACACTCCTCTGTGTCACAAGGTTTGGTTTAACTCACACAACAGCACTCTTGAAACCCATGGCTGAGGTGGGGTCAGGGGACTTCTGAATATTTGGTCTTTCACTTCTTCCAGTTCATGTTTGTGGATAGCCAGGCGCAGTGTGATGGTAAAAGATGGTAAAATTGAACACAAACACATACACCTCAACCTCTACAGCTGCAGATCCTTTTTCAAGAACATCATCTCTAAGCCAGGGTCTTGTCTCAGCTCAGCTCTTCCACTGGTGTCGGCGTATTTTGCTTGGATCTTGAAAAAGACTTTGCAGGACACCGTCGCAAAGTTTGCCTTCCGTGCTTTGCTATAACAACTCTGTGTCCAGCTTTCACCTGCCCTTCTCTAATGCAATGAGTTTGCTTTTGATTTAAGCCTCCCTACGCAGCAGCAACTAGTTAACTCTGTCTCCTCCTCAATTTTCCATGCTGGCACCAGTCATTTACTTGTCAAGTTTGCAAAAAAGTGTCTTTTTTGCATTTTTCCTTGCTCCCTGCCAGTATCTGCAAAGGCACCTTTGTGTTTTGCCCTCAAATCCATCTTTATTGTATCACAGAATCACAGAATGGTAGAGGTTGGAAGGAACTTCTGGCAATAATCCAGTCCCCCTTCCCTGCTAATGCAGGTATGCAGGTTGTACAGGAAGATATCCATGTGGGTTTTGAAAGTCCAGAGAAGAGGACTCCACTACCTCTTTGGGCAGCCTGCTTCAGTGCTCCAGCACCCTCAAAGGAAAGACATTTCTCCTTAGGTTTAAACGAAACTGCTTGTGTTCTAGTTTGTGCCTGTTGCCCCTTGTCTTGTCGCTGGGCACCACTGAAAAGAGCCCAGCCCCATCCTTATGATCTCCAACTTCTGATAGTTACAAACACTGATAAGATTCCTTTTCAGTCTCCTCTTTTCCAGGTTAAAGAGACACAGGTCTCAGCTTCTTCTCATAACAAAGAAGATCGAGTCCCCTCATCATCTTTGTGGCCATCTGTGTGGACTCTCTTCAGCAGTTCCATGTGTCTCTTGAATTATGAAAACCAGAACTGCCAGAGTAGTCCAGATGGGATCTCACTAGGTCAAAGTAGAAGGGGAGGAGAACCTTCTTTGACCTGCTGGCCACATTCTTCTTAATTAATGCACCCCAGTGTATCATTTGCCTTTTTGGCCACTAGGGCACATTATTGGGTCCTGGGGAACTTGTTGTCCACCAACATTCCCAGGTCTTTCTCCACAGAGCTGCTTTCCAGCAGCTCAACCTCTAACCTGTACTGATGTAGGGGGTTATTCCTCCCTAGGTGCAGACTCAACACTTATCCTTGTCCAACTTCATGTGGTTGAATACATATTCCTTGTTCCTCTCATAGAATCCAAATGAATATAACTCACCCCAAACCAAAAGTGAGATAACTGTTAGACGCTCAGTATGTAGCAGTCTGCCTGCTAAGGTGACATTTATGGTCTTGTTGCTTCTTTCTTTCCCATTTATGTCTTACCACTCACTCTCTTGCCTTATATTTAGATTTTTCTTTGGGCAAAGACTGGCTTTTTGTTCTCTGCTCATACAGGACAAGGTAGAATGGGACCTTAATCCATACTTGATGGATCAGACAGTGTTGCAGCTTTTTTAATAATAAGTGATAATAAAAAATATTGACTGGTTCACAGTGTGAGGCTGTGATGAAATGATGGAAGGTTATATTACACCTTTTATCTAGGAAAGACAAAAAGAGGGGGAGAGGTGGAAGAACATGAAATCTTTTTCTTTTTCCTTTTTCTTTTTTCTTTTTTCAGATGTAGGTGGAATTCTTCAAGTGTGTTATGGAGCCCTAAAATCCATGCTGCTTTTCATCCTGCATCAATATCTTGCCACCTTTTCCTTAAGGTCATGTGTGGGGTAGCTATTCTCAGTAACATTCCTCTGGAGGATGTTGCTTAGTTTGAAAAAGGGAAGGCTGAGAGGAGACCTCATTGCTCTCTACAGCTACCTGAAAGGATGTTGAGGAGAGGTTGGTGCTGGCCTCTTCTCATAGGTAAACAGTGATAGAAGAAGAGGGTATGGCTTCAAGCTGCGACTGGGTAGGTTTAGACTAGATATTAGAAGAAGAAGAATCACAGAAAGAGTGGTCAAGCATTGGAATGGGCTGCCCAGGTTGGTGGTTGAGTCACCAACTCTAGATGTGTTTAAAAGTCATGTAGACGTGGTGCTTGGGGATATAGTTTAGTGTGAACCTTGTAGAGTAGGGTTATCAGTTGGACTTGGTGATTCTGAGAGTCTTTTCTCACCTGAACATTTCTATGATTCTGTGATTCACCCATTTGTTATGGTCCTAGGTACTGTACAGTTCTTTATTAGATACAGATCAAGCCTGTGGATGACATGTCCATGTTGGAGACAGGGACATGATGTCAGGATGAATAGAAATAACCACCTTAGCTAAACTGAAGTACTGGTGAACTTCATTAATGCTAGTGTGGACTAACAGTTTATATGGCTTCTCGGGTGGACTTACATAAGCTTTATTGCTAATCCTTTCAACAGCAGGCGAGATCAAGCTAGTTCACAGAGGTCCACAGAATCATAGAACCACAGGGTTGTTTTACTTAAAAAAGATCTCCAAGACTGTTGAGTCTAGTTGTCAGCCTAAGACTGCCATGGCCATTAAACCGTGTCCCAAGGTACCACGTCCACATGTTTCTTGAACACCTTCAGGGATGGTGACTACACCACCTCCCTGGGCAACCTATTCCAATTCCTGACCATTCTTCCAGTAAATAAATTTTCCATGCTTCCTGTAATTTCATTAGAGTGAAGATGCATCCCGTGCTAAAGAGCCCTCTTTACCAAGTCTTTTAGCTTCCAAAGCTGCCCCAGGCATGAGATTTCCCATGGAAATAATTCTCTAAGAGAAAACACTGTTTTCTTCACTATCATAAATAAAACACAGCAGCATTTGACAGTTTTGAAATGTTAGACTCTGAAGAAAATGTTTTGACTTTGATAGGTTCAAGCATTTGTACTTGGCTGAAATGAATCAAAGCGTTTTGCTATGCATTTGCTGTTGAGTAGCAGCTGCCCATAGGGATGAGCAGTGTCTCATGGGAGTTGTAGTTTGGGAGTGCTGTACATGCACTCCCAATGGTGTCGTGGTCTGGTCTGCTGGTCTGAAATGCATTTCCAGTAATATACTGCAGATCCACTCTGGATGAGCTGAATAGTGTGATCTGAAAGTCAGAGAGCAACTAGGCGTTCCAGAAGATGGGTTCCAACACGGGTGGAAAAAAGGCTATGAAACATTCAGTACAACATCTCAAAATTAGACGTTTGGTTTCGAGGAATAGAAAATACATTATTTGGATTGAAGAAGAAGAAAAAGTACTGTATTTCCAGATGTGTTAAAAAAAAAAAAAAAGTTGCTTTGGAAAAGTATGTATTAACTGAGTTTTAAATTCCAAAAATTATGGTCTTTTTATGGGCTGGACCACTCAGTTCTATTCCTAGCTAGCATAAGAGCTCAATTTCACAGTAATGAATGAATGATGATGAATGTTGTTCTCTTTCTTATTTACTCTTTGTTTGCTTCTTTTTTTGCACTCTGAAAAGTAACTTTATTAACTGAAAGTTGGAAATAATTAACAATCAGGACACCATCACAAATTATTTCCATCAAGAGAACAGGCCTACTTGTGTTATGAGTAGATGTGCTGGTTTAAGGGTAAT
>WBNM01005717.1:0-58930 GCA_013399055.1 Ramphastos sulfuratus
GCAATGGATACAAACTGGGACACTTGAAGTTCCACCTCAAAATGAGGAAAATCTTCTTTACTGTGAGGATAGTGGAGCCCTGGAGCAGGCTGCCCAGAGAGGTTGTGGAGTTTCCTTCTCTAGAGACCTTCAAGCCCCATCTGGATGTGTCCTGTGTGACCTGCCCTAGGTCATCTTGCTTTGGCGAAGGGATTGGACTTGATGATCTTCATAGCTCCCTTCCAACCCCTAACATTCTATGATTCCCGAAATCCATTCTCTAAATCCAAACTAATTGTCAGACAACACAAACCAGCCAGTGCCTTCAATAGCCAGCACCAAATGTTACCCCTGTTCATGCAAACCCAAGCCTTTGCTAACAAGGGAATGATTTTTCCTGCCAAGGCTTTGCACATTTAGCATAAAATCAGGTTGTTTCTCTCTCCCTCAGCCTGCAGTGAAGGTGTCCACTGGCTTTGGCCCCAGGCCTGATGGTTCCAGTTTTGCCTCTCTGCGCAGTTGGGTTGGCACTGCTGCTCACTGCCTGCCCTTTGGGTTTTTGGCTTCTCCACTGTGCCCTTCTCCTGCTGCCAGTCCTGCAGCTTCGCCTAGGCTTGCTGCAGCACAGGCATTCCCACTGACTGTCTGCAGAACTTCTTGCCTCCTGTTCCCCTGCTGCTGGGCTCCAAAGCTGCCAAGGAAATCAAAACCAAACAAACAACTGGTACTGACCATATTGGCCCAGCCCTGAGTCTGGTCACTGCCTAATCCCTTATCCAACATTACATGTAAGAGGAGCTGTGCCTTGGATAAAAAGAGCCCCAAACTCGCTGAGTTAATAGGGCAAAGAAGGAAAGAGCTGATGCCCTTTAGCGCCAGAGGCAGAAGGTCTCCATGAACCTGTTGGAGCAGGTCCAGAGGAGGCCACAACAATGATGCAAGGGCTGGATCCCCTCTGCTGGGAGGACAGGCTGAGAGAGTTGGGGTTGTTCAGCCTGGAGAAGAGAAGGATCCAGGGAGACCTTCTGGTGGCCTTTCAGTATGTAAAGGGGTCAAAAAGAAAGCTAAGGACAGAGTTTTTAAGCAGGGTCTGTTGTGACAGGACAAGAGATTATGATTTAAGCTGAAAGAGGGAGATTTAAACTAGATAGAAAGAAGATTTTTTCACACTGAAGGTGGTGAGACCCTTGCCCAGGTTGCCCAGACAGGTGGCAGATGCCCCATCTCTGGAAACATTCCAGGTCAGATTTGGGGCTTTGAGCAGCTCACAAATGTCCCTGCTGACTGCAGGGATGTTGAAGTAGGTGATCTTTAAATGTGTCTTCCAAACCAAAGCAACTTGTTATTCCAGGACCTGGTACAGCTGGGGATCCCTATCCCCATAACATGACTCTCCCAGCTGTGCAACACCTGCAGCAGCAAGGCATAAGGGCATCCAACACCTGAGCTATAGCTTGATGGAGGGGAAGAGAGGTGTTAAGAAACATATACCATAGACTCATAGAATGGTTTGGTTCAGAAGGGGACCGTTAAAGGTCCACGCACGCCTGACTGTAACCCCCCCGAAAATATACAGCCTGAGAATACTAGAAAAGAGAAAGAATGAAATTATATTGGTTAGCTTGGAAAAATAGGTATTATTTATTGGCATGCCTTCAGATAAAATAGCAAGGAGAAAGACAGAAGACAGCAAGGTGACTTTGCAGCAGAGAACAAAGCTTACCTAAGTGTATTAAGCACCAGCAGCCCCAGTCAGCACCACTCACTGGATGAGTGGTGGTGCTATGGCTCTGTGCTATGAAAGAGATGATAGGTAGATGGATGAATTAGGCCAGAAAGGCCTTCAGATGAAGATGTATCATTCAGATTTGAAACATACAGAAGAAAAAAACAGCTCACATATTCAGGGTGGTAAGACATGTTGCTATCCAAAAAAATAAGAGGCAGTAGGAGTTAAAATGGTTGAAATGACAAGTAAATTGGACTGGGAAAGACAAGGAGAACATGCAGAATTCTGCTGGACATTCATTAGCATCCCATTATATTTTTCAGTGTTAGATCTGAAGAGAAGCACACAGACCAGGCACTTCTTTACAGTAAGGGTGGTAAGACACTGGTACAGGCTGCCCAGGGAGGCTGTGGATGTCCCCTCCCTGTGGAGGTCCAGAAGGCCTGATTGGGCAGGGCTTGAACAACTTGGTCTAAGTGGAAGATGTCCCTGCCCATGGCAGGGAAGTTGAAAGCAGATGATATTTAAGGTCCTTTCCAACACAATCCATTCTATAATGCTATGACTTTTGCTATAGGAAGGTGCTAAGATGAGCTGCGTTGAGAGACCTAAGGTGTTGGAGTGGAGAGAAACAGTAGGACTGCACATAACTGGCTCACTGCTCAAGCAAAGATTGTGATACTATTTGCTAATTATTTGTAATAATGCTGAGAGAACATGTTAGAGAAGAATTGAAAAGCATTCAGTAGCAACACCAAGTAAGAGATATTTCAAGTAGCCAGAAAGGCTGAAAAAAAGATGAAGTTGCAGAATTTCCAGTAAATTAGTTTTTTTCTGATTGTGGATATAATTTACCTTCACAAAACTGAATCACAACTGATCCACAAATCAAGTGAAAAATGAGCCAAAATCTCAGTGTTAGTCCATCTGCCTGGGGTACAAACAAAGGACTGTTGTAAACCTACCTCAAGAAAATTCCTCAGGCAATTTGGTTGCAAGTGCAAAAGCTGCCCACGTGGGGTTAATTTTGCTGTATTTTAGTTTCGTTCACCTGGAGACAGAAAAGGAGAGCCTCAGACTAGTTGAAATTGTTGCTTCAAAAAGTAAAAAGGATTGATTGAAAACACTCACTTGAGAGAGGCAGTAACTCTAGAGGGAATGGTTTATAGAGTTTAATAGGGGTCACAGCTGTAATTAAGGTCCAAGTAATTATCCAACAAATCTGAGTAAGGCAATGAAGTCCTACCTGTATTGGGTGCCTTAAGAAAAGTGTGGCCAGCAGGTCAAGGGAGGTTTTTCCTTTTCCTCTACTATGCCCTAGTGAGGCCACATCTGGACTATTTGGTACAGTTCTGTGCTCCCCAGTTTGAGACAGACAGGAAACTACTGGAGAGAGTCTAGTGGAGACTACAAGGATGATGAGGGCCCTGGAGCATCTCTGTGAGGAGGCTGAGAGACCTGGGGCTGTTTAGCTTGGAGAAAGGCAGATCTAGAGGAGATCTCTTCAATGCTCAACAAGAGCTAAAGGACCTTTGGTGGTCAAGAGGATGGGGCCAGANTCTGGACCCGTTCCAACAATTCAAAGACATGGAGAGATTCCAAACCCATGTGGACATTGTGATCCTGTGCAACCTGCTGTGGGTGACCCTGCTTTAGCAGAGATTGGACTAGATGATCTCCAGAGATCTCTTCCAGGCCCCACCATTCTGTTATTCTGTGATTCTCTAAGTTATCCTTTGGTAAAGGTTTAGTTCTCTTTGCAATTCTGTGAGTATTTAAATCATGCTCTGAATGTATGTGCAGAGCTGGGAATATTACACATAGCCTTGTGAGCCCCATTCTCGTGTTTTATTTAGAAACCACAGTGCATCTCTTTCTTCTCTAAAATTCTTCTGGGCTTTCAAAACAAATTTGTGATTATTATAACTTGCAGAGCATAATATTTGAACTTCCAGCCTTCAACATCTGTTCCAAGACAGAGTAACCTCTATTTGGTAGCAACATCTATAAAACTGGCAACCTGAAGGTGAAAACACATTGTCTCCAAGTTGTGGTTTGTCTAAATCTGTCCCTTTTTTAGTTGCTTATAGAAAAAAAAAACCAAAACCACAAACAAAATAAAACGAAACAAAAGCTTGTTAGAAGTGATTAGGTGTTTGCTTATGCAGGGTAATTATGTTGCATAAAGCATCTTTCCATTCTGTAGCTAATAAAACCAACAGCAACGTACATCTTGGCCCAAAGAGGCTGGGAGTTTATTAAAGCTGTAAATTATGGATTCTGCTAATGCAGGGTAATAAGATCAAACAGCACAGTATGAGCAGTGATCATTCTCCTATTTTGGTCTAATATTATGTAGTTATTAGACATTTTGTCCCTTATCAATCTTCCTTGACCTTCTTCCACAAATTCTCCTTCCTATAAAAATGATTAACTGCTGAGAATTGTAATGTGCCCAAGAATGTCCACAAGGTAACAGGGCACAGAGTGTTACAGAAAGCGATTGATAAAATAAATGCCCTGCTAAGACCACCCTGACCAACCCTGACCCCTCTCCTCCTCTGACCTGGGACATGAGCTGCTGGGCTCAAAGGTAATCCCAGAATTCCAGCATGGTGGGGGTTGGAATCATAGAATCAAACAGGTTAGAAGAGACGTCCAAGATCATCCAGTCCAACCTATCACCCAGCCCTATCCAATCAACAAGACCATGGCACTAAGTGCCCCATCCAGGCTTTTCTTGAAC
Source organism: Ramphastos sulfuratus (assembly GCA_013399055.1). NCBI lineage: Eukaryota > Metazoa > Chordata > Aves > Piciformes > Ramphastidae > Ramphastos > Ramphastos sulfuratus. Next base: position 4,455 of record WBNM01005717.1, read on the forward strand.
ACCTCCAGAGACAGCAATCATCCAGTCCAACTGCCCTGCTTAAAGCAGGGACACCCACAGCAGCTTGCCCAGGATTGCAGCGTCCAAGTGTCCAGAGGAGACTTTGCATCCTTCCTGGGCAGCCTGGTCCAGGGCTCCAGCACTCTCACAGCAAAGAAATTTCTCCTCATACTCAGATGGAACTTCCTGGATTTCAGCTTGTGGCTATTGCCCCTTGTCCTGTCACTGGGCACCACTGAACAAGAGTCTGGCCCCATCCACTTGACCCCTAAAGGTCATGTAGCTGTTGCTGAGCATTGAGAAGATCCCCTCTCAGTCTGCCCTTCTGCAGGCTCCACAGTCCCAGGGCTCTCAGCCTTTCCTCCTCACAGAGATGCTCTAGTGCCTTCAGCATCTTTATACCCTTTGCTGGACTGTCTCCAGTAGTTTCCTGTCTCTCTTGAATTTGGGAGCCCAGAACTGTACCCAGTACTCCTGGTGTGGCCTCACTAGGACAGAGCAGAGGACGAGGTGGCCTGGGGTAATGCAGACATCTAAAATTTACTTCAACAGAATATCAAAGTGAGTTTCTTAACATCAAGTAAGGAATTTGAATGGCAATGATTTGAATAATAACAACTTACCACTTTATGAGCATCTGAGGTGAAGAATAGAGAAGAACTCTTCAGTGGAAGAGGCACCCCAGGCAGGATGTGACAATGCAAACATAACATCTTCCTTACAAACTCTTTTTTAAATTCAGCACAAAATCTCCCACACTGGAAAGCTGCCAGCATGTGTCCTCAGCATTCCCTATTTTCCATGAAGGACTAAAGGAACAAGAGTGTGGCCACCTGCAGCAAGGACATGACATGAAAGAATGCTCAGCAGTCTGCTTACTCCTCATTGGCACAAACTCCAGTGCCAGACTTTGTTTTACTGGGAATCCATGTGGGGAGCAGCATACACTAATACAACTGCACCATTCCTTTTGCTTACAGTATGATTGTGACCTGTAAAAATTTACATATTTAGGGACTTTATATCATATTAGTATCAATCACAGACTGCATCTAGAGTGAGGCAAATGTGAAGCCTCTGCCAAGAAACTATTTTCCAAAAAAAAAAAGTTTATTCCTCGTCTCTTGTGGGTTTTTTGTTTTGTTTTGCTTTTTTAATGTTGTTTGTTTGTTTAGTTCGTTTGGATTTGGTTTGAGGTTATTTTTTACTTGTTTGTTTGGGTTTTTTTTTTACTCCTTATGTGTAAGATAAGAAAGAAAAATCTTTAAGTTTGAGCTGATTGTAGGGGAGACCTTCTCACTCTTTACACCTCCTTGAAAGAAGGTTGGAGTGAAGTTGGGGTTGGTCTCTCCTCACAAATAACAGGTGATAGGACAAAAGGAATGGCCCCAGGTTTCACCAGGGGAAGTTTAGGTTGGGTATTAGAAGAAACTTCTTCCCTGAATAGGTTCTCAAACACTGGAACAGGGTGCCTAGGGAGGTGGTTGAATTCTCATCCCTGGAGGTGTTTAAAAAGAGGCAGAGATGTGGTGCTGAGGGATGTGGCTTAGCATCAGCCTTGGTTGAGTTAGGTGGTGGTTGGACTTGATTTTAAAGGTCTTTTCCAACCAAAACAATTCTGTTTCTATTCTACTTGTCTGAGTAAATGCTAAGTAAAATCTTACAAGCCCTAGACAGAGTGCAGAGGGCATTTGAATAGATGAACAGATAAGATATTAAAATTTAAAACAGTACCTCTGCATAAAAAGGAAATCTGTTCCATAACATGTTTACTTGCTCACTTCTCCCCCTCTGGGAAGTCTACAATAACAAGCCAGGCAGAGATCATTGTTTCTGAGGCAAGATTGATCTTTGTGCAACCAAAATGACCAGGATCTGAACACAGGACAGCTTCAGAACTGCTCACTCTAAAAATATACAGATAAGATTGAATTTCCAACTGGCTTTAAGCTGCTCTCCCTGTTAGGCAGGGCACTGGAGACCCTCCCAAGTCATGCATGGTGCCCAAGGCTGTCCCACATTCAAAACTCACTGCTCAGAGCCTGTAGGAACCCAACAATTTCCAGCTGCAAGGAGGAACGTGAGTGTCAGAAGGCTTCCAAGGGCAGGTACCAATGGAGGGTTGGCAGGAGCATGAACCCAGAGATCCAGCTGCATAGCCAAACCCCATCCAGCAGCAAGGATTTCTCTTTGTAAAGAAAATGTTCTATTTGAAACATGCTCTTTACAGCAGGTGGCTAAAGAGTCTTTTCCCAGCATGGGGACTTACAGCTTTTAAAAACTATTACAATTATTTCATGTGTAAGCAAAAAGAAAATGAAAAAAAAAATCCTAAATCCACTGTTTTTATCATTTAATGGGCTCTGTGTGAATGCTGAAGAGAAGGAAGTCACAGAAAGAAAAGCACAGAAAATGGATGCACTTTAAGCAGCAGTGAACCATGACCTGTGGTGTAGGACTCAATTCAGCACATGGACTACAGCCACCCATATTCAAGGTGGTATTTAGGACCCTGTAAGTTTCCACATTTCATATTTAGTGCAGGTGTTTCTCTACATCTCATATGGTTGCAGGAGGCTGTGAACATCAATTCAAGAGAGATGTTGGGGTACTGGAACGTGTCCAGAGAAAGGGAAACGAAGCTGGTGAGGGGCCTGGAGCACAGCCCTGTGAGGAGAGGCTGAGGGAGCTGGGGGTGTGCAGCCTGGAGAAGAGGAGGCTCAGGGGTGACCTCATTGCTCTTAGAGCAGAAGGCTCTAAGAGCACTGTGAGAACAAAATGGAGGATTTTTGCCAGAGCAGCTACTGCCTGGTCCGCTATGGAGAAGCTCTGTCACAATGCCCAGCCGAAGGCAGGTAGTGCCCATAGGATGCCCAAATGACACCACCACAGACATTGTGACATACCAGCACGCCAAAGTGGTGTTTGCCCTGGGTTCTCCTTGCCATCTCAGGTGGAGCAGGCTGGAGTAGAAAAGTCCTTTTGAGCAACTACACTTTGATTTTAATGCTCAGGAGATAAGGGCTGGCTTTTCTCATGAGGAAGCAGGAACATGCCAGTGTTGCAGAAGTTTTAATTAATTAATTAAAGAGATGGAAATCATTCAAAAAATGGTTTTGGCACTTGGGATGTGATGGAGGTAGGAAGAAGAGAAACAGTAAGGTGACTAATGTAAGGAAGAAGCTGCCTTGGCTGACAGAGTGATCCTGGGCCTTGGTGCCCTGCACCTCAAGTGACCTCTGCAAGAGAGTAGAGGGAGGCAAACCACTGCCAGCAGAGGATGTCACCCCTTGGCTCAGATGTGAGTCATGGGATATGGTGCAATGCAGAGTTAGAGTTGAGAGATGCTGGAATCAACAGATAAACAGTTTACATACATTTCTAAGGCACTGAGACAGATTTTCTGCCCTGCTCTGTTAGCTTCACCCATATTAAGACACAACCTGCTCCTGTCCCATCAGTACATCTCTTCACCAGAACAGGGAAGTTCATGGCCAAGGAGTGAATGCTCAGGACAACTGGCACCAGGTTTTCATCAATTTGTTTTATGTGCCCATGACAGGCAGCAAAACCAAGAGGGAAGTGAGCATCTCTTTCTTGTCCCATCCCAACATCTGAGTGGGAAAACTGTGCAGACATCTCAGCCAGGACACACAATGACCACAGAATCACAGAGTTGGTTTGGCTGGGAAAGACCTCTAAGGTCATCAAATCCAACCATTGACCTAACACCACCATGGCCATTAAACCATGTCCCCAAGTGCCATTTCCATATGTTTCTTGAACATCTGCAAGGATGGCAACTCCACCACCTCTCTGGACAGCCTGTTCCAATGCCTGACCACTCTCGCAGGAAAGAAATTTTTCCTAATCTCCAACCTAAACCTCCCCTGGGACCAGTTCAGGCCATTTCATCCTATCACCTGATACTAGAGTGAAGAGACTAACCCATTCTGTGCTCCACAGCCTCCCTGGAGGTGTTCCAAGGCCAGGTTGGACAGGGTTATGAGTGGCTTGTTCTGGTGGGAGGNAGGTGGAAGGGTGGTTGGAAGCCCCCCCTGGGGTCTGTGATTTCTAGGAGAGGTGTTGTGTTTCTGTATTACCTTTAACTTGTATATTTTTGTAAATACTCCTGTCTATAGTGTATATATCTGCTTGTATATTGTGCTGAGCTGTAAACAGAGCTTCATCTCTTAACTTCCAGCTGGCTGAGTCTAGTCTGGGTCATTTTACAAAGTCTGGGGGGGCGGGGAACTCCCAAACCATCACAAAGAGCAATGGTTGGAGAAGCCATGTCTAAGTGATATAGCATGGTCTGTGCAAGAGCATTCATCAAGAACGAGGGTGCCTGGGAGCCTCAAGGACATGATGGTGTGGATCAAGAGCTATGTTTAGATCCAGCATAAGGCATCTCTCTCCTGTTTCCCTCTTGCATACCAAAAAGCACACAGAAACTATTAAAACCTTGTCTCGGATTATCCTGCAAAGCTTATTTACTCCCATACAGTCTAATACTTATTGACTTTACTTATTAGCAGCGTTTACTCAGCAGCTCCACTTTCTGAACAGTTTTTTTTCAGCCTCAAGTCGCTTCCTCAGTCTGCCCTTTTTATACTACTCAGCCTGCGTTTTCTGTCATGCAAAGTAATTTTTATTTACAATAAAGCAGAATAAAATGAAATTTTCTTCTCCTGTTTGTGCAGTGCTCCCCACCACAGCTGATCAAAGCAGTGAGCAAAGCAGAAAATATAAACTCAAAAAAAGCCCAGCCACAGCCTTCATACTAACAGTACCCCTGGGGTGAACCAACGTGCTAATGTCCATTCGCGACAGTGAAAATTAACCTTGGCATCTTCAACCACAATGATAAGGTCTCTATTGCTGCTGCTAAAAAGAGGAACTGATGGTAGACTGTGAAGCAAAGGTAAGAGAATTTGATCCAGTGTCAAGGGTTAGGGTCGCGACAGTCAGCAGACGAGGGCCAGAGGCTGTCTAGTCACCCTGTTTCTTTCCCAAAGGGAAGAGAAAGGGAAGAAGGGAGAGAGCCTAATGGGGTGGGAAAGAAACTCAACCATCTGGGATGGTAAAAAGAACAATTACATGAAATAGTGACAAAGACATACCAACCAATATGGAACGAAATCCCTGATGGCAATGGCATCACTGATGCTGGGGACAGGCACTAGGGAAGTCCTAGACTGAACCTGGCAGCAGATGGGAACCAGATTCAGGAGCTGGATTCTGGAGCTGGATTCAGGAACACACAGATTGGGATAGAAGGCAGAACAGAGTCCTCCTGGGACATTGACCAGTGGAGAATATGCTTGACTCTGCTGATCCCTCAGCATTCTCCTGCATATTCCAAGCCAATCTGTTAATCTCCAAAGTGCTTCTTTGACCAACACCAGTGAAATCTGAAAAAAAAAAAAAAAAAACAAAAGAAGCTTTTTTTTCAATAATAGTGCTGCGATTTTTGTGACCTTCTATCCAGGTTATTACAAAGTGTAGTAAGAGAGAAGTCGTTTGCTGCTGTGCCATCCTGATGCTGGATGCACTTGGTTAAGTGCCTGACGTTCCCGGGTTCTGCTCAGCAGCATTGTGCTCCAGCCAGGGACATAATCTCCTGTTCAAACACCCCTTCTGCTGACACAGTGGGGTGTTGAAATCTGGTATTTTCCAAAATCAGCCTTTCTTCCCTGCTAAGCAATTCCTCTTTCTTTTCTATAAGGATCATTGTTTTGATTTTAAGTCAAAAAAGGTAAATTAAGTGCTTCAAATGATGGAAATTGTGAATTTCTATATATCTGCAATTATTCCATAGGAGCATGCCTGAGGAGAACAGCCATGAATGCTAACATGAAAATTTTCTTTTAATGTAGGACTAGCTTATTAAAAACTTCCAGTTAATAGGAACTAATTAGAAATAAGCAAATTTCCTTTAAGCTGGTCCAATCTGGTCCAATAGCCATGAAGTTTCTCATGGGCTTCAATAATATTTTCTGCAAGACAACAGAATATTCATAATCATATCTAATTAAAAGGCTTTAAAGGCATTCTTATCATAATTTTCCATATGCTGCATGTGGTTGCTATTGAGCATTGTCTTCACAGACAGAATGCTCCAGTCCAGAGTAGGTCCTACCATGTTGGATGTTGCCCAAATACATATCCCTGCTCCAAAGAGTTTATTATAATCTCAGACCAGCAAAGCCTGCAACAAAAAAAAAGGGGGATGAGTAGACAATGATGGAAGGATAAGTCTTTTGTGTTCATGAATGATTCTCAGAAAACATAGCTCATGCTACGAAATTAAAGAGATAAATACATGAAATGGATTTGCAGCACATCCTTGTCTAACAGAGTATTTTCCAGTCCATTTACATGATTGTAAAACCTTGTTAGTCTATTAACCATCAGCGCAAACAACTTTTTGGTGTTGACCTTTCCCAGCCTGACTTGTAAATTGATGCAGGCCAAGACCCACAAATGTTAGCAGGCATCTTAATGGGCAAGGTCCTGTCCTGCATGCAGCAAGCAATTCTAAACTAACAGAGCAAAGTGGGCTAAAATTATTACAGTGCTGCATTGTCTGGGTTTCAGATCTACTAGTCCAGATGCACAGATGAAGGAAAAGAGGAGGAAAAGGTTTATTTTCATCCTGAAGCCCTGCAAGCCACCTTGAGTCCTGTGTCCAGTTCTGGGCCCCTCAATTCAAGAGAGATGTTGAGGCACTGGAACGTGTCCAGAGAAGGGTGATGAAGCTGGTGAGGGGCCTGGAGCACAGCCCTGTGAGGAGAGGCTGAGGGAGCTGGGGGTGTACAGCCTGGAGAAGAGGAGGCTCAGGGGTGACCTCATTGCTGTCGCCAACTACCTGAAAGGAGGTTGTAGCCAGGTGGGGTTGGTCTCTTCTCCCAGGCCACCAGCAACAGAATGAGGGGACACGGTCTCAAGTTGTGCCAGGGGAGGTCTAGGCTGGATGTTAGGAGGAAGTTCTTGACAGAGAGAGTGATTGGAATTGGAATGGGCTGCCCAGGGAGGTGGTGGAGTCGCCATCCCTGGAGGTGTTCAAGAAAAGCCTGGATGGGGCACTTAGTGCCATGGTTTAGCTGATTGGCTAGGGCTGGGTGATAGGTTGGACTGGATGATCTTGGAGGTCTCTTCCAACTTGCTTGATTCTATGATAAGAGGGAAAGATGGACGTAATAAGAATTGGCTATCCTGATCTTATAAGAAGACAAGGACAGTCTTTTTAGCAGGACCTGTGGTGACAGGACAAAGGGTGATGAGCTTAAACTGAAAGAGGAAGATGTAGACTGGCATGAAGGAAGAAATTTTTTACAGTGAGGGTGGTAAACTATTCCCACAGGTTGTCTGGACAGGTGGTAGATGCCCCATCCCCAGAATCATTCCAGGTCAGATTGCATGGAGTTTTGAGCAACCTGATCTAGCTGCAGATGTCCCTGGTGACTGTAGGGGGGGTTGGACTAGATGACCTTTAAAGGTCCCTTCCAATGCAAACCATTCCATGATTCTACGACCTGCTCTGGACAACATATGATCTTCTGTGCTGGCATTGCTCTGTCCTGTTGCATATGCACACACAGACCTGCAGGGCCATGCATCACTTTAAGATAATCCTTTCTAAGTGGAGGCAATTAATGATATCATAGATGAAATTGTGTCTTTTTATTATAAGCATTCATATTTTATAGCTTTTTCTATGTCATCGAATCACTGAATCATAGAATGGTTTGGGTTGGAAGGGATCTTTAAAGGTCATCTAGTCAAACTCTTCTACAGTCAGCATGGATATCTTCAACTAGAGCAGGTTGCTCAGAGTCCTATATTGATTTTTAGATACTTAATGCAAAATAGAATCTATTTTTTACTTTATCCCTCCAGAAAAGCAAAACAAAACAAAACAAAACAAAACAAACAAAAAAAAAAGAGGACAGGTAAAAATATTTTCCCTACTTTCTTAAATATTTAAATATCACCAAAGTCACCTGGCAGATTCCAGATCACAAAGGAGAAATCTCAGCTTTTGATCTGTTTACGAAAAGTAACTCCCAGTGAACATCGACTTTTTATTGTTATTTTTATTAAGAGCAAGGTTTCCTTGTTTGAAGTCAACAGAAAATTAAGAGTATTTTGGGGTAAGATCAATTATAGGAAGATTGGAGACCAAAAGAAGATTGCTCTGGAAAGTTATCCAAGTGTAGCAAAATAGTTCTGTGACTAGATGTCAAGGGTCGGGCCTGGGAGAGCCACTAAATGAATGCCAGAGGCTCTCCATGAACCCCTCTACCCTCTCAAAGGGAAGGCAAAGGGAAGAAGGGAGAGAGAATGATGGAGTGGGAAAGAAACTCAGTCCCATGGAATAGAGACACAGAGACACAAAGCAACATAGAAACCAACCCCTGATGGCAATAATGTCACTGTTGTCACGACTGATGCTGGGAGCAGGCACTGGGGAAGTCCCAGATAGGACTCAGCAGCAGATGGGAACTGGATTTAGGAGCAGGATTCTGGAAGTGGATTTGCGAACACATGGATTGGGATGGAAGGCAGAACGGACCAGAGTCCTCCTGGGACACCAGACAGTGGAGAAGAGGCTTGATCCTGGTGATCCCTCAGCTTTATCCTGTGTACAACACCCATGGGATGGAATCCCTTTTTGGTCAGTTGAGGGTCATCTGTCCTGGCTGCTCCTCCCCATAGCTGCACCTCAATGTGACACAGAAGATTTAGCAGCAACCTTGGTGTCCATAGGAGCAAGATTCAGGCAGAGTCTTTCTGCAGGCCAGCCCTGGACATGAGCACCAGCTTCTCCCTGCTAGAAGCAGCCCCTGGCTGTGGAAACCTGCCCTGAACATCGGAAAGTGCCTCCCTGAGCAGAGACTGAGGTGGAAAGTCCCAGCACGGACCAGAATCACTTTGCTCCAGATCAACCCAGGACACTGAAATTATACTGGTCATTACTGTCCTATGAGGACAGGCTGAGAGAGTTGGGGCTCTGCAGCATGGAGAAGAGACGGGTTCCAGACCTTATAGTAGCCTTCCAGTATCTGAAGGGGGCCTACAGGAAGGCTGGGGAGGGACTATTTACATGGTCTTGCAATGACAGGACAAGGGCCAATGGGTTTAAACTGGCAGACTAGATGTTAGGAGGAAGTTCTTTACAGTGAGGTGGGTGAGGCACTGGAACAGGTTGCCCAGGGAGGTTGTGGCTGCTCCCTCCCTGGAGGTGTTCAAGGCCAGATTGGACCAGGCCTTGAGTAACCTGTGCTAGGGGGAGGTGTCCCTGCCTATGGCAGGGGGTTGGAACTAGATGATCCTTGAGGTCCCTTTCAACCTTACCATTCTACTCATTGCTGCAATATGTAGATATACATTTTGAATAGGAGCTCGGGATGGAAAATGATGCAGGTTTTTGTTAAAATGTCAGTGCTTTTCAATTTTTATCTCCTGGTTTCACATTTGTGGGGTTTTTTTCCTAGCTGTTACTAAGGTGGTAGATGGAAATATATGTGCAGGGTCACCAGCAGTGAACATACCAGCCAAAAAAATCTTTAAACAAAAGGTCTTTTGTCTCAAAACATAGGATGATGTGGCTCTATTAGAAAGGGGAAAAAAAGGAAAAAAAAAAAAAAAGAAAAAAAAGGTAAAGAAAAAACAGGAAAAAAAAGAAAAAAAAACAATAAAAAGGGGAAAAAAAGAAGATTGAAAACTTCATGATGTGAGACACTTTTAAATGGAAACACATTAAATTATTTACTGGGGTAAAATAAGTATTTAATGGAGAACCATTTAACATGTAATTGACTGCTGAGATGATCAGTTGAATTATGTGAAGCACCCGTGTGATGTACAGCTTTCTCTTGTAATTGAGAACACTGTGAAAATAAACAAACAAACAAAACCCAACCCCAAAACATTTTTATAAACCTCTTTTGAGACAAAAATAATAAAAAGTAAAAGGATAATGGCAGGTTTGTTGTAAAATGTCCTGCCATGTCATTACTCAAGTCGTTGGAGAAAACTTAAACAGCGTCATTTGGGGAGAGGAGGGGGAGCAGGGCTGTGCTTCTATTTAGAGGACTGCGACTAGAAGTTCTGTCTAGAATTTTAGATGGATAATTAAATAAGTTAATTAAATTCTTTAAGCTGGTGTGTAATCTAAGTTTTAACTGACTTATTGAAAGCTCTTAATGAAACCACAGGCTCTCTTTTGACCTTGGATGGCCTATCTCTTCTCAACCTAAATTTCCAGCCATGGCGTTTTTGAATGGTAAAATGTCGTCCAAAGACCACTGAACCATCACAGAGAGGTCCTGCTGCAACACACTCTGCTCCCCAGAGGAAGTCTAGATTTTTGCAGAGACCCAACACATCTGTGAGGTGAAAGCTTTCCAGCTCCTCTTTCACCTGCTTTGGGCTGCTGTGGAGTTTCCACATGCAACAATAGAACCACAGAATCGGAGCCATTCTACTTGGAAGAGAGTTTTAAGGTCATAAAGTCCAGCTATTAGAACACGGTATAGTTATACTCTATGCAGCTCTGCACAGGGAAAAGGGTTCTCAGGCATTGGAACAGGCTGCCCAGGGAGGTGGTGGAGTCACTATCCTTGGAAGTATTTAAAAGATGTGTGGATGTGGTGCTGAGGGACCTGGTTTAGCGTTAGTGGCTTAGCAGCAGGAGTGGGATTGTGAACTCTAAGTGAGTGGTTGGACTCGATGTCAAAGGTCTCTTCTATCTTCAACACTTCTACAAGTCTATGAATTTCTTTGCAAAATGATAAGGAAATTACAGCAGGTTGTTTGAAGAACGACTATGACATCATGTACTGATAACCAATTTCTGGGAAGCCCTAGCTGAGTCAGCCATTAAAGGATCCTTCCAGGCTTTTCTCTAGATTATTTACAACGCTTGACACAGTATCAGTGAGATTGGGCATTGCCAAGCAACGTGTCACATTGCTCCTTCAATTACACCACCAGCCACACAAACCCATTATGGTTTTTGATCACTGTTTGGTATGTTTGTTAAAACCCAGTAACTTCTTTGTGTTACAGATGTTGTTTTGGTTTAGATCTGTTGGCAGCTGGAGAGCTAGCACCAAGCAATAACCTTTCTTTTCATCGCGCCACACATTTAACTGACTGATCTGGGAAGGCAGACTGATCTGTTGGAAGGCAGCAAAGGGGGAAAGGATTTAGGGGTCCTAGTTGATGGGAGGTTGACCATGAGCCAGCAGTGTGCACTCCTGGCCAGGAAGGGCAATGCCATTCTGGGGTGTATTAGAAGGCATGTGGCTAGTAAGTCCAAAGAGGTTCTCCTGCCTCTCTACTCTGCCCTGGTGAGGCTCCATTTGGAGTGCTGTGTCCAGTTCTGGGCCCCCCAATTCAAGAGGGACATAGAACTGCTTGAAGGAGTCCAGCACAGAGCCACAAAGATGATTATGGGCATGGAACATCTCTCTTACAAGGAGAGACTGAGGGAGTTGGGGCTGTGCTGCTTGGAGAAGAGGAGACTGAGAGGTGACCTCATTAATGTTTTTCAATATGTAAGGAGTGAGTGCCAGGAGGCTGGAGCCAGGCTCTGCTGGGTGATGCCTGATGACAGGACAAGGGGCAATGCGTGGGAAGCTGAGGCATAGGAAGTTTCATTTAAACATGAGGAGGAATTTTTTCCCTGTGAGGGTGACAGAACACTGGAACAGGCTGCCCAGAGGGGTTGTGGAGTCTCCCTCTCTGGAGATACTAAAATCCTACCTGGATGTATTTCTGTGTGATCTGGTATAGGAGATCCTGCTCTGGCAGCGGGGTTGGACTGGATGAGCTTTTGAGATCTCTTCCAGCCCCTGACATTCTGTGATTCTATGATTCTATAACATTTCCACCTATCTAGAGACTTTTCAAAATAATCTCTTTTTTTAAAAGCCAGAACACTTAATACATCCACATGTTTTCAATAAATAATACTTTTGGGTCACAGCTTAACTTCTGATCTGTGCTTAGGATTCACAAAATGAAAAATAACACTTTGTTCTAGAAATTTCCTTTTCTTTCTTTGATAGCTTTGTGGGAGGCAGCAAAAGTAAACCTCATCCTGAGCAATTAAAGCCTTTAATATTCCTAAATTGCTTTTACTATGCAAAAGCCAGCAATATGTACCACAAATCATAGAAACATAGAGTTGTTATGGCTGGAAAAGACCATTAAAATCATTGAGTCCAACCATTCTCTATCTCTACCAAGGTTGGTGCTAAACCATGTCACTCAGCACCACATCTCTGCCTCTTTTAAACATCTCCAGGGATGGGGATTCCAGTGTTTGAGAACTCTTTTAGTGAATTAGTTTCTTCTAATATCCAACCTAAATCTCCCCTGGTGCAACTTGAGGCCATTTCCTCTTGTCCTATCACTTGTTACTAGGAGCAGAGACCAACACACACATGGCACCAACCTCCTTTCAGGCAATTTCTAAGTACCTAAATAGCCACTATCAGTTTTGCATCATTTCCATCAGATACCAAGTCTGTAATGTTTAATGGCAATTCCTACACCAACCCCAGGGTGAGAAAAGAAGGCCTGCCCCTTCCCACCTATTCTAGATCATCACGGACCTCCAACATTTCTGGTCTCCATTGCTAAGAAAGAGGCTGAACACACGTCCCTTGAACAGTTTGCTATAAACCAAACCCTTCTGCAACCCTCTTGTGAGTTGTGCCTGCCCAAACTCAGAGACTCTGTCCTAGTGAGCCTGTATCTGGAGTATTTGGTCCAGTTCTTGGCTCCTCAGTTCAAGAGATAGAGGGAATTACTGGAGAAGGTATAGCCAGTGGAGGTTAGAAAGATGTTGAGGTGATTGCAGCATCTCTGTGAGGAGGAAACACAGATCTGTGGATGTTTGGCCTGGAGAAGAGCAGCCTGAGAGGGGATCTTCTCAATGCTCAGCAAGAGCTACAGGGCAGGGGTCAAGAAGATGGGGCCAGACTCTTTTCAGTGATGCTCAGTGCCAGAACAAGGGACAATAGGCAAAAACTGATCTTTTGGCCTCATCTCTGTGCCTGGGAAGATCACGAAGCAGTAGATCCTCCCAGAACCTAAGCTAAGGCACATGGAGGACAGGAAGGTGATTCACAACAGCCAGTATGGCTTCACCAAGGGCAAGTCCTTCCTGAGCAACCTATTGGCCTTCTACGATGGAGTAACTACATCATTGGAGCTGGACCAGATGACCTTTAAAGATCCCTTCCAACCCAAAACATTCCATGATTCCGTGATGATTTCATGCAAAAAAGTGTTACCTCCTTTAATATTAACCCCCCACACCCTCCAGCAGTACAACCCATTCACGCTGATCTTTTCTTTTAACTTTAGTAATTAAGTTCAGTCTCAGCTGAGGATCACTGTGCCAGATTTCAGCCTGAAGTGAAAATAAATGCTTGAATGATAAATCCCTAAAAATAGAAAATCCAGCCTGCACTCGCTGACACAACCTTCCTCTGGGCCCCTGTAGTATTATAAAAGACATTTAGTAAACAACAAGGTAGCTAATGATGCAGCAAGCAGTTTCATACCACACTTAGAGGCAACTCACTACACATAATTAGAGCATTACTAGAGTCATCAACTGTCTAGTACATCTGATAAAGAAATGTCACCTGCCTCAAATTATGGTGGCAATTCCAGTTGCCTTATGTGCAGAGCTTTAAAAACCAGAGGGAGAAAGTGATGATAACAAAGCTAATGACATAGTTGACATCTTGTTGTTCTGAAGCAGCAGAGAAATTTGGAAGTGAAGGTTTTTTTGGTTTGTTTTTTTTCCCTTTGGTGTTGCTTGCTGAACTTTGTAATCTTGTGAAGGTTAAGAATCATGGAGTCATAGAATCCCAGAATCATATAATCGTTGGATCATGGAATTCTAGAATCACAGAGGCGTAGAACTGTTTCAGTTGGAAAAGATCTTTAAGGCCTTTGAGTCCAACCATCAACCCAATACCACCATGGCCATTAAACCATATCCCTAAGTGCCATGTCTACACATTTTTTAACACCTCCAGGGATGGTGGTTCCAGCCAACCAAAGAAAAGTGTTGTGTCATAGAACCACAGAATTGTTTCAGTTGGAAAAGACCTCTAAGGTAATTGAGTCCAGCTTTCAAGTTAAGACCACCATGGCCATTAAACCATGTCCTGAAGTGCCATGTCCACACATTTCTTGAACACCTCCTGGGACAGTAACTCCACCAGCTCCCTGGGCAGCCTGTTCCAATGCCTGACCACTCTCTCAGTCAAGATTCTTTTTCCTAATGTCCAACCTAAATCTCCTCTGGCACAATTTCAGGCCATTTCCTCTCTCTCTCTATCACCTGATAACTGGGAGAAGAGACTGAACCCCATACATAAGAAAATATGTTAGATTATTTAAGGTCCAGGGTAAGAGTCTGTCCTACCAGAGATGCCTGGGATTGAAAGGGGAGTGATGGAGGCTGGGTTGGTCTCACATCAAGCGTATTTGTCACACGGGGATATTTGTCACCTAGGCTTTTCATATATGATATGTCAATAGATGTGACTCAGGAGGATGATTCATCCTCTCGAGGTGTTAACTCAGATGGTGCTGAACAGCCTTTGGGTGTGTTGGCCTCTCTTGACTAGAGAGGGAGTGAAATTATTTATTTAATCAGACATCCAGCTCTTAAATGACTGAAGTTAAACAAGATGGACTCCACCCTAAATTCACAGTTTGTAGAGATGATCTGTCTCATCCTTTTCTGAAGGCAATGACAGAGCAACTCAAGTGATTGCTACCATGGCAAACACTAATTGTGCAAGAGTTAGAAAGCCTGCAGCTTCCACCACCAATCGATTGTAATACAGATGGAAAACTCAGTGTTAGCCTCTTGTCTTGGCCTGCATTTGAGCTGTAGTTGTGGTGTAGAGGAAGTTGGTTTAGCAGTGATCTGGGAATGCTGGTTGGACTTGATGATCTCAGTGGTCTCTTCCAACCAAAATGATTCTGTGATTCTAAGGTTCTATGCTACACCAAAACGTGGCATTTATGGAGTTCTCTACAAAGGCAGATGTGTCTGAGTGCTGAAATCAGCACAGCACTATTGCCATGTATTCCATAGAATCATAGAATTGTTTTGGTTAGAAAAGACCTCTACGATCATCGAGTTCAACCACCGTGGCCATTAAACCATGTCCTCAAGTGCCATCCCCATGCATTTCTTGAACACCTCCAGGGATGGTGACTCCACCACTGCCCTGGGCAACTCTTCCAGCACCTGAAAGCGTTTAAAAACATCCACAAAGCCAACAGGAACTCAGCAAGCCAATTAGCGTTGGTGCTGTGGAGCCACAACGTACATGCAAATAAACATGGTTGAGTGAACAGTGAATAACTCCTGCTCTACAGGATCTTTGGCGCTAATGGCAGGATTTCAATTATCTGGATGTTTGTTGGGAAAACCGCATGCTATTTTCTACCCTCGGAAAGTAATTCATCAATTGCTTTTACGCTTGGGGATAATTCAATGTGCATCCACAGGAATCTCTCCTTGCTCTAATTCTCTTCAGTATTTTCATTTATGTCTTGTATACAGCAATAGGGAGCAGTCTGTAAAAATTAAAATCCCATAAAATAGCTAAAACAACCGAACCAATGACAAAAATACGGCACTCACGTTTACATGGGATGAAGCGAGGAAAAGGTCCATGGTCAGAAGGGTGAAATTCAGGTGGAGAGTGGCTTTCCATACAGTGATACTTCAAGATGTACAGGTAGCAGGAGGATGTCATATTGAATATGAACCAGGATTGTGACTGCTGCAAAAGAGGTGACACGATTTAAGAGAGGTCAGAGATGAACTGTAGAGGCTGGAGGCCCACAGAGAGACTTAACAGTTTCAAAACACCCCAGGACACTCTGAAGAAAAAGTTGAAAGATTTGGTTTTTGTTTAACATCACAGGATCACAGGATGTCAGGGGTTAGAAGGGACCCAAAGAGATCATCAAGTCCAAGCCCCTTGCCAGAGCAGGACCAGACATTCTAGCTCAGGTCACAGAGGAACACATCCAGACAGGCCTTGAAAGTCTCCAGAGAAGGAGACTCCACAACCTCTCTAGGGAGCCTGTTTCAGTGCTCTGTGACCCTTACAGTAAAGAAGTTCCCCTTTGTGTTGAGGTGGACCCTCCTGTGCTGCAGCTTACATCCATTGCTCCTTGTCCTATCCCAGGAAGCAAGTGAGCAGAGCCTGTCCCCGCCTCTCCTGACACCCAGCCCTCAGANGTGATCTCAGTGGTCTCTTCCAACCAAAATGATTCTGTGATTCTAAGGTTCTATGCTACACCAAAACGTGGCATTTATGGAGTTCTCTACAAAGGCAGATGTGTCTGAGTGCTGAAATCAGCACAGCACTATTGCCATGTATTCCATAGAATCATAGAATTGTTTTGGTTAGAAAAGACCTCTACGATCATCGAGTTCAACCACCGTGGCCATTAAACCATGTCCTCAAGTGCCATCCCCATGCATTTCTTGAACACCTCCAGGGATGGTGACTCCACCACTGCCCTGGGCAACTCTTCCAGCACCTGAAAGCGTTTAAAAACATCCACAAAGCCAACAGGAACTCAGCAAGCCAATTAGCGTTGGTGCTGTGGAGCCACAACGTACATGCAAATAAACATGGTTGAGTGAACAGTGAATAACTCCTGCTCTACAGGATCTTTGGCGCTAATGGCAGGATTTCAATTATCTGGATGTTTGTTGGGAAAACCGCATGCTATTTTCTACCCTCGGAAAGTAATTCATCAATTGCTTTTACGCTTGGGGATAATTCAATGTGCATCCACAGGAATCTCTCCTTGCTCTAATTCTCTTCAGTATTTTCATTTATGTCTTGTATACAGCAATAGGGAGCAGTCTGTAAAAATTAAAATCCCATAAAATAGCTAAAACAACCGAACCAATGACAAAAATACGGCACTCACGTTTACATGGGATGAAGCGAGGAAAAGGTCCATGGTCAGAAGGGTGAAATTCAGGTGGAGAGTGGCTTTCCATACAGTGATACTTCAAGATGTACAGGTAGCAGGAGGATGTCATATTGAATATGAACCAGGATTGTGACTGCTGCAAAAGAGGTGACACGATTTAAGAGAGGTCAGAGATGAACTGTAGAGGCTGGAGGCCCACAGAGAGACTTAACAGTTTCAAAACACCCCAGGACACTCTGAAGAAAAAGTTGAAAGATTTGGTTTTTGTTTAACATCACAGGATCACAGGATGTCAGGGGTTAGAAGGGACCCAAAGAGATCATCAAGTCCAAGCCCCTTGCCAGAGCAGGACCAGACATTCTAGCTCAGGTCACAGAGGAACACATCCAGACAGGCCTTGAAAGTCTCCAGAGAAGGAGACTCCACAACCTCTCTAGGGAGCCTGTTTCAGTGCTCTGTGCCCCTTACAGTAAAGAAGTTCCCCTTTGTGTTGAGGTGGCCCCTCCTGTGCTGCAGCTTACATCCATTGCTCCTTGTCCTATCCCAGGAAGCAAGTGAGCAGAGCCTGTCCCCGCCTCTCCTGACACCCAGCCCTCAGATATTCATAACCATTTATCAAATCCCCTCTCAGAAAGACTAAGTGAGGCTGTTTCAGGAGGGGAAACCAGTAGCCAGTTGTTCTTGTCATTGAATCATAGAATCATTTGGCTTGGAAAAGACCTCTAAGATCAAGTTCAACCATTAAGCCAACACCACCCTGCCCACTAAACCGAGTCCCAAAATATCATGTCCACATGTTTCTCGAATACTTTCTGGGATGGTGACTCCACCACCTCCTTGGGCAGCCTGTTCCAATGTCTGATCAACTTTTCAGTAAAGAAAGTTTCCTAATACCCAACCTAAACTTCCCCTGACGCAACTTGAGGCTGTTTCCTCTTACCCTCTTGCTATGTACTTGGGAGAAGAAAATGAATCCCACCTCACCACAACCTTCTTTCAGGGAGTTGTACAGAGGTATTTGTCTGTTGGAAACAATTCAAAATGAGACCAACTCAGTGGCAACAAGAGACATTTGAAGAATGCATAATTGATCTTCCAAGAGCTGTAGACAGCTGTAGACAGGCAAACCCTCCTCATTAGGGATGGTTCATGTATTGCTTATTGCTAGTGTCACAGCAGGATATTTGCCTAACCTGATCTATCACAGAATGCATCAGGTTAGAAGGGACCCTTGAGGCTCATCTTGTTCAGCCCTGCTGCAGTCAGCAGGGACATCTCCAACTAGAACAGGTTGCTCGAGGCCCCATCAAGTTTGACCATGAATATCTCCAGGGATGGGCCCTCAACCACATCTCTGGGCAGCCTGTAAATCTAGTTGCAGATGTCCCTGTGTACTGCAGGGGGGCTGGACTAGATGACCTTTAAAGGTCCCTTCCAACTTAATATATTCTATGATTCTATGATTTAGAAGGATGTGGCTTTGCTTGGAGGCAAGACAAGATGTGGGGCTGAACCATCCCTTGAGTCTCTTTCAGCTTTGTCTTGTCTGACTCATAAGATCAAAACCTTCATAGCTGTTCATTCGATACCATTGCATGTCAGGCATGAGGCACTTGGGAGAAGAGGAAACCTCTTTTGAAGCACAGTGTGCATGATGACACATGGAGGACTGCAGCCATCCCCTTGCCAACCACAGCCTGGATGAGAAAGACATAATGAAAACACACACTTTGTTTAGTCATTGGGAAACAAGTGGTTTCATAAGCCTGTATTTTCCATTCTTCATGTTACTCCCACCCCCTCAGGATACTTTTTTCCCCCTCTTTTCTAGAGGCTCATGTTACCATGGGAAACATGACAGAAACCAGTGGGCGTTGTTAGCCTGGGAGATTGGGAATAATTTCTGATGTGAAAACATTTTAATTCCTAAGGTATAATTTTAAGGTGCTGATCCAAAGCCCATTGTAGTCTACAAAAAAGGCTTTGCATCAGTTAAATGCATAACAGTTAACCAGTTACTCCTGTATTATGAAATTTCTGCAACAAGAACTCAAGGGATAGGCTGAAGAACACAGAAGCAGCTCTTTTGAAGACAGAAGGAGCTGAGTTTATCAACAGTGTAGAAAACCTTTGAGTCAACACAAAGATTTTTTTCCAAGTGTTTGGCTCACGCAATTCAGAAGTCGATTTGCTGTCAGAATATTTGTTCTGGACTTGTCAGGAATCTATCGTAGAAGTAACAGCTCTGTTTGCAGAAATTCCTGCCAAACACCACCACCATTTTTACTGCCTGATCAGATGTGCTTCTAGCCCATTACATCTTCTGAAAATGGAGATATTTTATTGTTCCACTTTAAATATGACCAGGTCTCTATAAGGAGGACTTGAGAAAATAAGTCAGCGTAAGAACCTCATGTGCTAACTTGTGACCTATTAAAATCACACCATGGTGGGGGTTGGAATGGACCTCTGGAGATCATTCAGTCTAAGCCCTCTGTTAAAACAGGGTCACCCACAGCAGGGTGCCCAGGATCACAATGTCTAGGTGAGTTTGGCATCTCTCCAGAGAAGGAGACTCTACGACCTCTTTGGGCAGCCTGCTCCCGGGCTCCAGCACCCTCACAGCAAAGAAGCTTTTTCCTCATGTTCAGGAGGAACCTCCTGGGTTCAAGTTTGTGCTATTTGTCCTGATGCTGGGCATCACTGGCAAGAGTCTAGCCCCATCCTCTTGCCCCCCACACTTTAGCTCTTGCTGAGCACTGAGAAGATCCCCTCTCAGGATGCTCTTCTGTGGTTAAACAGCCACAGGTCTCTCAGCCTTTCCTCCTCACAGAGATGCTCCAGGCCCCTCAGCATCTTTGTAGCTGCTGCTGGACTCTCTCCAGTAATTCCCTCCAATGCTCTCTTGAACTGCAGAGTCCAAAACTGAAACAAGATTCCAGATGTGATCTTACTAGGACAAAGCCTAAGGAGAACCTCCCCTGACATGCTGGTCACATTCTTCTTAATGCACCTCAGGGCACCACTGGCCTCCTTGGCCACAAGGGCACATTGTCAGCTCATAGAGAGCTTCTTGCCCACCAGTACTCCCAGATCCTTCTCCACAAAGCTGCCTTCCACAACTTTGGTGAAATGACTTTACTCTCCTCTGTGCATTAGTAACCTTCAGAAAGCTTCACAACTCTGCAATGTATACAAGCATTTAAGAGACACTGTTTCGTCTTTTATTCTATTAACTCCTTTAACAAAGGGGAATAGGAGCCTATGGGTTTATCTACATCTTACCAACAAGCAAAACATTGCAATCTAAAACAATCCCAAGTAAAAATCTGCCAAGAGCATGGAAATCCAATTTTCCTTGAACGTGTTAATGTGCTGAATCAGAAGTCAAGCCTCAGAAACAGACAGAGGGAAAATAAAGATATTTGTAGTGTCTGACACACTACAACTTCAGGTATTTTTCCAGATGAGATTTCTAAGTCTTACTTTGAATCATAGAATGTCTTGAGTTGGAAGGGACCTTAAAGATCATCTAGTTCTAACCCCCTTGCCATGAGCAGGGACACTTTCCACCAGACCAGGTTGCTAAAGTATCTGTTTGAAGGTTGTCATATTTTCTTTGTAAAATAAGGGGTATCCAATTATCCAGTTCATTGGGGAGCTAATGCAAGGACAGTTAATGAGATCTGCTCAGAAGCAAGAATATTAAGCAGTCAATATTGCATAACTGCTGTTACTGTGCTGGGGTCTGATCCAAAGTCTGCTAGATCAATTGATGGATCCAGCACATACAATCCAAAGGGGTTTAGTTCAGCCCCATATATGCAGATCCAAAATTGAATTGATATTACGAAAAATTCCTTTACAGAAAGAGTGGTCAGGCATTGGAACGAGTTGTCAGTGGAAGTGGTGGGGTCACCATCCCTACAGGTGTTCAAGAAAAGTGTGGACATGGCACTTTAGCACATGACTTAATGGCCATGGTGGTCTTAAGTTCATGGTTGGATCTTGAAGGTGTTTTCCAACCCAAACAATTCTATGATTCTATGCCTACACCAGCCCCAGACACCAGTCCCAGCCCACACCTCCTCCTGGGACACATCATCTTGGCTGTAACACAGAATCTGTCCTTTCTTACCTGCTGTCTGTTTGCTGAACAATCACAATTCATCCCTTAAATGCTGCACGTTTTCAGTCAGACTTTATGGTAATTAGCAGTGCAATTAGCATCCCTGTGTAGCTCATAATCAACTATCAGATGACACCAACTCCTCAGATGCACTAGGTGATCTGTAGCTTAGAAGATTTCTGCATCCAGAGACACAAACAAGCATGAATATCAAAGTCTAATTACCCCAAGACATTTCCCAAGCTCCCTGCTAACTCCAACCAGTCTGACCACCAATGTCCAGCAGAACAGAGCCCTCACAGTAGCAAAATGCACACAGCTGCCCAAAACAACAGCCAGTTAACAGCACTTCTTCAGTTTACATCTGGACACTTCATATCCTGATTTAGACTTCAGCTGATTAACTGAATGCAAATATTCAATTACCTTTTGTTGATAAGAAACCCTCTAATTGAGCAGTAATATCAGAAACTAGAATGACCTCTGTAAATACTGGAAAGAGGCAGATCTCTAAATATCTCCCTGGAATGAGCTTTATATTGGAAATCCTTCCATTTTTGTGTAATTATGGAATAAATTTTCGTTTCAGAATGAGGTTTGGATTCTTACTGCAAACAGTACACATACACTCACTTATCAGTTCCATGTATTATTCTGCTCTGGTGAGACCTCACCTGTACTGCTGGGGCCAGCTCTGGAGTCCTCACTACAGGAGTGACATGGACCTGTTGAAGTGGGGCCAGAGGAGGCCACAACGATGACCCCGGGGCTGGAACCCATCCACTGTGGTGACTCACTGATAGAGTTGGGGGTCTTCAACCTGGAGAAGACAGAGTGAACCAGACAGTCTTGGGAAGAAAATGGGTGGTTTGGGAATTATACTAAACCTCTGTGTGAAGTCTGTCCTCCAGGGATAGAGTGACCTTGGTTCACTGTAACTTAATCCTCCTCTAATCCTCCTCTCTAAGGAAGGATTACAGTACAGTGAGCTAAGAAATGCCTTCTCCTGGATGAGAGCTTCTATAGAGGAGTTTAACATGTTTGAACCCTTCTGTCTCAGCAGATCCCTGGCCAGGTGCTGGGCTGGCTCCTCAATTGTATCCACTGGCCCCACCTGATTTTTCAAGAGGTTTATTGACATTAGAGGGACTACTGGGAGAATGTGGCATCCTCCAGAGCTATGCTGTATATGGTTGCTGATGATACCAAACTGGGAGGAGTGGCTGACACCCTGCTAGGCTGTGCTGCAAGTCAGCAGGATGTGAACAGGCTGTAGAGTTGGAGGGAGTGGAACTCAATGCAGTTCAACAGGAACCATTGTATAGTCCTGAACCCATGGAATAATAATCCCCTGCAGCAGTACAGGTGATGAGCTGACTTGCTGGAAAACAGCTCCATGGAGAAGGACTTGGGAGTTCTGGTGGGCAAGAAGTTCACCCTGAACCAGCAATGGAGCATCTCTGTGAGGACCTGGGGCTGTTGAGCCTGCTGAAGAGCAGTGGAGATCCTATCAATGCTCAGCAAGAGCTGAAGGGTGGGGGGCAAGAGGATGGGGCCAGACTCTTTCCAGTGGTGCCCAGCAACTGAACGAGGGGCAACGGGCACACATCTGAACCCAAGAGTTTCCGTCGAAAGTTGAGGAGAAACTTCATTGCTGAGAGGATGCTGCAAGTAGCCCTGGAGCAGGCTACCCAGAGAGACTGTGGAGCCTCCTTCTCTAGAGAGATTCCAAATCTACATGGAGACATTGTGATCCTGAGCGACCTGCTGTGGGTGTTGGACTAGATGATCTCCAGAGGTGCCTTCCAACCCCCACCATGCTGGAATTCTCTGAAAAGATTTTACATCCTGAATTTTATTCCAGAGGCAAACATTTGCAGCCAATTACACCAATGGACTTGAATGTGTTTATTTGGTTGTTCTTGCTGAACAGCAATATTCCACTTAGGCATTTTAAGAGATATGAAAAATGGTTCACACTTAGCATGTGAAAGGTGCATAGAGAAAACAGGGCCAATTTTCTGATGTTTTAAGGTACTGTGCCTGCTGTCAGCTCACGACAAATCAGGTGCCAAGGAGGTCCTCCCTGGGCAAACCACTCTTTAGCAAAAACAGCGTTTTAGTGTTGCCTAATGAGATATTGGATCATTAGAGAAATGTTAGTTTCCAAGGAACAACAGCAGCAATTAATTTGGTCTCCCATCACAGAAGGTTGCAGCACATGCTTGTTTGGGGAGAATAATGCATCACAAGGAGCCCCAAGCAGGATTTGTGGGCTGCTGGTTTGGAACCGTAATGCTTGTAGAAGACTTGGAGTCATTTAAAATTTTATCACTACCTCTTGTTAAAAGCAATGACATGAATTATTTTAAGTCTTGGTAGTATTAAGGTAAGAGGAAAAGCTTGGCAGAAACCTCTAGTCTGTGCAGGAAAAAAAAATTGCAGTCTGTTGATTTTCCTCCAATAATGGCTCGTGTATCTAATTAATTTTAAAAGTTTTGACCTTTAAATTGCTTTATTTTCTTAGTTCTTTACTGACAGAAGCTGTTACTCAACAAATACATAGAACATAAAGATCCCAGTCTATAAATACTAGCAGTAAATATTTTTTAATGCAAACTTGGCAACTACTTTCAAGTTAAGAAGGTATCTGCAACGACTTAGTGAAGGTACTTCCATGGTGTGAAAACTTGTATCAGTCCTTAGGTAATTCAGCTTTCTGCCGACTACAAGTGATATTAGATTAGGCCTAATGAGCTCTCAAGACAATCATGCACATCTCCTGTGTTATGAACAAATCTGAACTCTGGTATAAACCAACCTGCTTATTGCCAACTCCTTTCCAGACTTTGCAGTTGGGAGATCTGCACCTCATTAAGGCTACCCTTACGAGGCAATGATTAACCACATTTTAATGACTGATAATCTGACTCTGAGAGATTTTAAGATGCTATCCTAAAAGTGTGTAGCAACTTCTGAACTCCAGATGTTCAGACTGTTTGCTTCACATTTTAGACAGATGTCATCTACAGGTGAGCTTTCATCCATGGATGGAGAGTTTTATTTTATCTACAGAAGTATTTGCAGTTGGGGATCTCCCTGCTCACTGCAGGGGGGTTGGAATAGATGACCTTTAGAAGTCACTTCCAACCCAAACCATTCTATGATTCTATGACAGGGGTCATCTACCTTGAGTACAAGCTGCTGGAAGTTATATTTTGAAACAGTAGAGTTGAGATTTTGGTGTTTGTTTTTTTTTTTCAATGCTTGCATGCATGTTAAGAAAAGAAGTGAGTTGTTTCTATTGCAATGTTTCTGCTGTGATATTGACATTCAGAAGAAATCAATAAAAGGCTCTTCCACTGTTGGCTGTACAAAAATAAAGAGATGCTGGTCTGTTCAGTAATTGAATTTTTGTTTCATTTGTGAAGGTAGCAGAGCAGCTTAAAGATCATCCCCACAGCATGAAAGGTACACACTACCCCCTTGGTCTGCCGATAGATGTGGGAAAAGGGAGTCCACCAAGCCCAAAGGACCACTGCTGAGCACACAGCAATCCCCACTGCCAGTTCTGAACATTATTCCACATCCCAAGCCCAAAGGACTACTGCTGGGCACACAGCAATCTCTACTACCAATTCTGCACATTATTCCACATCTGGCTGAAGAGGAGCCCTCCCACCCAATCCACCAAGCCTCAAACGAGACCACGTTCAGACACCTACACTGAGAAAAGTAGTAAACAGGTTTTTGAAGATTTACATAGAAAATCCAGCTGTCCTTTAAATACTCCCTGTGCTAAAGCTGGAAGCAGAAGCCATGGTAGAAATATGAAATGCAGAGACTTCAGGCTGGCTTTGGTGGGAATATTAATTCAACCTTAATTAGGATAAGGTTATGCTGTGTGACAGTGCTGAAACATATAGGAGGAGGACAAGGGGTTAATTTAATTTAAGATGGGAAACTAATCTAGGGAAATTGTTATGTGCCATGGAAAAATCAGCTTTACATAGGAGTGTTACAGGGACTTCTGTGCCCAGTGGGTCTGTAACTATTTTATAGAATGATTCATGGAATGGTTTCTGTTGGAAAGGACCTTTTAAAAGTCATCTAGTCCACCCTCCTTGCAGTCAGCAGGGGCATCTGCAACTAGAGCAGGTTGCTCAGAGACCCAAACAACCTGACCTAGAATGGTTCCAGGGATGAAATGTCTCCCACTTCTCTGGGCAACCTGCAGTAGGGTCTCATCAAAAAATCTTCCTTCTCTCTAGTCTAAATCTCCTCTGCTTTAGCTTAAAACCATCACCCCCGGTCCTAGCACAACAGGGCCTACTCAAAACTCTGTCCCGGGCTTTCTTCTCAGCCCCTTTAAGCACTGAAAAGCCATAAGAAGGTCTCCCTGGAGCCTCCACTTCTCCAAGATGAACAAACCCAACTCTGTTAGCCTGGCCTCACAGCAGAGGGCTCCCAGCCCACCCATCATTGCTGTGGCCTCCAGAGCTAGCCCCAGCACTGCAGGTGAGGTTTTCATTTTCTCGTTATATTTTTGAAAGCCCTGAAGTCATGGGGAAAACTCTGCGTAGATGAAGGATTTGCACTCAGTAGCAGGAGCTGGCCCGTCTGGCATAACCCCTTCTCAGGAGACCATGTCAGCTGTGGTTCATACTCTTTAGCTAAAGCATCTGGGAGAAGGATTTGCAGCAGTAATGTTTTGTAACCTGCAGATGCCATGCAACCCAGAGAGCTTTCAGTGAGGCTTCCACTCCAAATCCAAGAGGGTTCCATGGATATATTTTATATCTCAGTTAAAATGCTCTGGTATAGAGAAAGTCCCATTTTGCTTCCTAATTTTAAAATGAGGAGTTGCTACCTCCCGCTACAAGTTAAAACAATAATCAGGAATTAGTGTTAACTAAGTGAAAAATGTAAGAAAACTAACTGGAAGCAGATAGGTATTTGGAAACTTGGAGTCCTGGGGAAAGGACAAAACATGATGGTGCAGGAGATGGGATGGTTGCCACTCTTTTTCTTGCAGAAGGGCAAACATTACACAGCTGAGGGCAGAAACTCCCTTGCAGCTTTGAGCTCTTGAGCTGCAGGCAGTGGTGACAGCCAAATCACCCGTGTTTCAGGTTTCTCTTGAGGTTTAGATTTGCTCTGAACTGAGTATTGTGCCAAATGCCTTTGCTCATAGAATCATAGAACTGTTGAGGTTGGAAAAGACCTTTGAGGTCATGAAGTCCAAGCACTCACCTAAAGCTCACACTCCCACAAGTACTGCTAAGCCACTATCAATAAAGCATGTCCTTCAGCACCACATCCATACATCTTTTAAATGCCTCCAAGGATGGTGACTCCACCACCTCCCTGGGCAGCCTGTTCCAATGACTGAGAACCCTTTCTGCGAAGAATTTTTTCCTACCATCCAACCTAAACCTCCCCTGGCACAACTTGAGGGCATCTCCTGTTGTTCTGTTACTTGTTGCACACCACACCCCACCTCACTCCAGCCTCCTGTGAGGTAGTTGCAGGGGGCAACAAGGTCTCTCCTCAGCCTCCTCTTCTGAAGACTAAATAACCCCAGTTAGCTGCAGAATGCAGACTGTGCATTATCGTAACACAGCCACAAGTTTTGGGGGGATCAACTATTCTGTCCAGGTCAAAGCTCAGTAGAGTGTTTGGGGCCCTGAAATTCCTCATGGCTTCAACTTACTGAAAAATCTTTAAAAACCCCTCTAAAGCAAAAAAAAAAAAAAAAAAAATCACCCCACTCAATACTCACTACCTGAGTCTGGCTCCACAGGAAAATGGTGTACTGCAGTATGAAACATCATCTACTATCGGCCTGGCAATATATCCACTTTTTCTCGGACACAAGATCAATTGCAAATCCCTCCTGAGCACAGAATTATGCCTTCGAGCCTTAACCTCCATTTACAAGATTTCTTTTCCCTGTGAGAAGCTGAAATGCTCATTTCGAGCACAGGAATTGTCTCAAGCACAGGAGCAAAAACCAACATGGCAATTGAAATGTCAGTGCTGCTCAAGTGTCTCACCCACTGCTGATGTTCTAGCAAAATCACAAGTAAAAAGGTGATCCAAAACACTTGGCACCAAGACCCATAACTGCTCTGTATGCAGCTGGCATAACACAAAGCTTCTAGGTTTTGTTCTAGCACCTGTGAACAGGGACTTAAGGAAGCACTGGCCATCAGTAAGAATATGTGAATCTGAAGGGTCAGAGAAAATTAATTCCAATAAAGCAATAGGACAAGAGGGAAAAATAAGAGTTCAAGAGGAAATGAAGGGCAATGAGGCTGGTGAAGGGTCTTGAGAATAAATCTTCTGAGGAGTGGCTGAGGGAACTGGGGTTGTTTAATCTGGAGAAGAGGAGGCTGAGGGGAG
The DNA here is from genome assembly GCA_013399055.1 of Ramphastos sulfuratus. Classification (NCBI taxonomy): domain Eukaryota; kingdom Metazoa; phylum Chordata; class Aves; order Piciformes; family Ramphastidae; genus Ramphastos; species Ramphastos sulfuratus. The sequence continues at coordinate 32,002 of WBNM01005717.1, forward strand.
ACCTCATTGCTCTCTACAGCTCCCTGACAGGAGGTTGGAGTGAGGTGGAGGTTGGTCTCTTCTCCCAAGTCACAGCTGACAGGACCAGAAGAATTGGCTGCAACTGGCACCAGGGAAGGTTTAGGCTGGACATTAGGAAAAAAAATCTATACTGAAAGGATTCTCAAAGACTGGAACAGGCTGCCCAAGGAGCTGGTTGAATCTCCATCTGTGGAGATGCTTAAAAGCTGTCTAGATACTATATCTAGGATATATCGCTCAAGGATATGGTGTGGTAGTGACCCTGGTAGATAATGGTTGAGATCTTAAAGGTCTTTTCCAACCATAGTGGTTCTGTGATTCTATGAAATGGACCTAGGTTGCACCATGGAAAGTTTAGATTAGATATGAGGAAAAATTTCTCCCCCAAAAGGATTGTGAAGGCCTGGAACAGGCTGCACAGGGCAGTGATGAAGTCCCCGACCCTGGAGGGTTTTAAAAGTCATGTAGATGTGGTACTAAGGGACATGGTTTACTGTTGACCTGGCAGTGCTGGGTTAATAGTTGGACTTGTTGATCTTAAAGGTCTGATTCTATGATTTTATATTCCAAATGCTTCAATTCAAATAATAAGAGTCTGGTATGTTCACACCATTTCCTGAAGGTGGAAGATGCCTCATGTGGAAGCCACCTTCCTCTGTCAAGGTTTGTTTAACAAGGTGTTAAGTAACAAGCATCAATTGCAAGCTCATCATGTACCTGTATCTGACAAAGTATTGCAGGGTACTGTCGTGGTAGGCCTAAACAGGCCAAATTAGGCTTGTACATGTCCTGGCTCACCCGGGCATGTTTTTCTGCTCTCTCTCCTTCTGTTTTGGGGAGAGCAACCGCGGGAAAAGGGACAAAGGACCTGGCGCCACTAAGTCTGGGGTCTGGGGTCTGTCCATCCACTGCGGTAAACAGGGTGCACACGGTTGCCTTATGCAAGGCCCGTGATCTGCCCAAAAAAGGGTAAAGCAAGCCTATGGCTTCACCCAATATGGCCAAATCTTGGCTAACTGCCATTTGATTGGCTATCTCATGTCCAAAGGCCCATTTGATCTTCGGGCTGTGTTAATAAAAGGAGCAGGGAACACGGGGTGCGTGCCTTCCGCCATTACAAGGTGCCTGCTTGCATCCTGCCTGCTGCCTCCACGCATTCGGCCTGCACATTCCGTGTGACACCGTGCCGAGACTGCACACCGAGACTGCACGTCCTGCCTGCACATGAGAGTCTGCTGCCAAGACAGCCAGGACCAGGTCAGAGATCGTCTGCCTCCTTTCTGAAGCGTCCAGGAGCCTGAGGAAGCTCCAAAGCCTCCAGCAGCTTTTGGCCCGGCAGCAGCCCCACCACGTGCTTTGGGCATTGTCCCATAATATTTTTTGTGAGTAAATACTTCAAGCCTCTTGTAATTCTTGATTGCCTTCTGCCATAAGCAGAAAGGTTCTTGCGCCCATCCAGTGGTTAAGCAGGGTAATTAACCTTCTCTTTTCCAGTTTAAATCGAGTTTAGTTAATGTATGTATTTAATAGTTATTTCCAGATCCTGTTATAACCTGTATATAGTTTCCATGACGTTGCAAAGAGCCTGTTATTATTATTGTTATTCTTATTATTAAATGGTGGTCGGGATGGTGCAAGTTCCGATTATTTAATATTAATAAACTATATATTAATATTTTATAGTATCGTCTCACAGTAGCTAATTACCCCTCCGTGACAGGTACAGATAATCAGTCTCCCTATCCTGAAAAATACATTGACCTAAACCATCACTTCCAGCCTAGCTATGGGTCCAGAAACAAAGTGCAATTCTTTCTGTGCGAAACTTCAGTCAAAACCATTTATCAACCAGCTGGTGGCAGTGTTTTCATGAGGAAAAGATAAAAGGGAATCCACTCATTTCCTATAAAATCCACTCTTTCAGCTATTAAAGTGGAAGAATCTTACTCGCTACTTGGTCGTGTGTCGTCCCCCCCAGTTAAAATTCTCAGAAAATCCATACTTGAAATAAACCCCTCAGTCACTGCCACAGAATATGCTGCTTTGAAGAGGTTACAGGATGTCAGGAGAGCACAGATATGTTTTAATTCCCTCTCGAGCTTGGGTGTTGCCAGAATGCTGCTTTGTGAGAGGGAACCTGGCTTTTCTCTGCAAGTTAGTTTGGCTTTCAAACTGAGATGTTTAAGAATGAAATAAAAACATGACAGATTTAGTATTAGTTTCTACCCACCACTGGGCACTGTGTCTTGAAAGAGAGAGGAAGAAATTGTTTCTGGAAAACAAGAGCACTGCAATATGTCCTTCTTCTCCCCACACACTCTGCAATGGTGTGTCCCCATCACTCTCCTGAATCTTAATTTAAACCAGAGCATGGCTGTGTGTGGGAGAGTTCCATCTCTCCTTATGGTATTTGTTATATATTTTAAAAAAAAAAAANAAGAAAAACAACACAAGAAAAAAAAAAAAAAAAGCAAACCAACAACAACAACCAACAATTAATCAACATTTATCAGAAATAACTTACAGAATACAGCCTGGAAATACCTCTCACACACTCACCCCTCCCAAGATTCCAGCAATGAGCCTTGACATGCAATATTTACAGCCTTTTCTATCCTGAAATAATAGGTACCCAGAATGCAAAATGATGAGTGAAAGCTCTCCTGACCCCTCTGATTGAGAATAACATCACACTCCTACTCTGAGGAATCAAACACTCCTCCCCATATGTGATAGCCATGCCATCTGCACTGGCTCCATCTGCTAGCAGGCATCTTAAGCCTACATTTATGTACCCCAAACTGATGCCAAGATGCGTCGGAACACCTCCTTTACGGCTGGGAAATCTCATCGTGCTATAGCTGTTAAAATGAAACAGGAATGCTCATTATAATGCCTAAACACCTTCAGCAGCTTGGGTGCAAAGCCAACAGGACCATTAACTGCAGGTCCCAGCTGTTGTGCCCCGCTCCATGTCCTCCCCACCACCACTTTGCACCTAAATTAGTGCAGGTGCAGTAGCCACAGGGCTAATGCCTCCACGTAGGATATAATGAGGTTTAGGAAAGACTCATGACCTACTGTAAATACCTGCACTGCAGCTTGGGAATGGCCAATTTAGATGGCAGGTCTCCAAGACTGGGCACTTCTCTCTTTTTAGCACCATGAGTGCTCAGCTTGCTTTGGATTACCTGAAAAATCATTGAAAAACAAAGAATTTGACCTTATTGCAGCCTGTCAATACTTAAAGAAGGTCTCTAAGGAAGACAGAAACAGACATTTTAGCAGGGCTCATTGTGGCAGGACAAGGGGTAATGGTTTTAAACCAAATGAGGGCGATTCAGACTGGAGAGATGGAAGAAATTTCTTACACTGAGGGTGGTGAGATTCTGGCCCAGTTTGCCCAGAGAGGTGGTAGATGCCCCATCCCTGGGACTATTCAGAGCACGTTGTCTGGGGCACTGAGCAACCTGCACTAGCTGGAGATGTCCCTGCTTAGTGCAGGAGAGTTGGACTAGATGACCTTTAAAGTCCCTTTTAACCCAAGACATTCTGTGATCATACAAAAACCCCCCAACTTACTAACTTCAACAAATGTGTTAATCTTTTAGAGACAGCCACTTACTTGTTTTTGCTAGGCTGGGAGATATTTTCCATAGGTTACGGTTGTCAGCTTTCAGCTCGAGTTTGCTTCCCTTTTCTTGTACAGCAGACCAGAAACGCCAGCACAAGAAACTCTGAGATTACAAATAACACATTACTAAACAGGAAAAAGCAAACACACATGTGCATGTCACTTCAAAAGAGGGAATCTGTCTTTCAGTTTAACAGGAAGGTCAAAGTGACACTTGGCTTCATGACTCTGAAGCTGCTTGCTGCTTCTGGGGCTGTGGAGGAGACCAGGTGCAAGCAGCAGCAGCAGCTTCCAGGTGTCATTGGTCTGACACCTGAGGGAGGGTGAACTGGGGAGCTTGACAGAAAAGCTGGCAGGCAATCTCCCTTGCTGTGACTTTGTCAGGATTGACTGATTTTCAGAGATCACTTCAGCTTTTAGGATCTGGCATTTTCCAATGGATAACTGTTTGGAGGACATTTCTGGCCAGTTTAACTCCCTTTGGAGTTTTGTTTCATTCCTGGCCTTTTTCAGTACTTGATGAGTGAAAAATTTCTGTGTAGATTGCAAATATATGGAATAAAATTTGCCTATTAAAACCCTCAGGATGCATGTTTCATTGTTCCTTTCTCAAGGTAGAAGAGACTGCAACTATTTCTCATTGAATAAGTGATTGATGTTTCAATCATGTTTGGATTTGCATCCAGCTTGGTGTTGTCTCCCTAGGAGCAGGCTGAATGCTCATGAAATTAAGCATTGCAGCCAGGATTCTATATTTGTGGAAATATAGAATCACAGAGTGGTAAGGTTGGAAGGGACCTCAAAGATCATCTAGTTCCAATCCCCTGCCATAGGCAGGGACACCTCCCACTAGAACAGGTCACTCAAGGCCTCGTCCAACCTGGCCTTGAACACCTCCAGGGAGGGAGCATCCACAGCCTCTCTGAGCAACCTGTGCCAGTGTCTCACCACCCTCACATGTTTCACATTTATTCCCCAAATACTCCTCCGTGGTCAAGGAGTCTTGATCCCAGGATGAGGGAGAAGTGGGCACACCATAAGCCACCACCATGAAATCCACTGAAATCTGCTGTCAGTCAACAGTGGAAAACAAGCTCCAAAAATATGGTGACATATGAATCACAAAGAGACAGAAAAGATGATGTGTATGCAAGCAGAGCATGAGCTTACGCCAACACTCATACCTTGTGTTCATTAACCTTTGATAATTACTCACTTAGTCTGGAGAAGAGGAGGCTGAGGGGAGACCTTCTTGTTCTGTACAATTACCTGAAAGAAAAGTTGTAGAGAGGTGGGGGTTGGTCTCTTCTTCCAATAGGTAGTGGTAGGATGAAAAGATGGCTACAAGTGGCACCAGGGGAGGTTTAGGTTGGATATTAGAAGAAACTTCTTCACTGAAAGGGTTCTCAAACACTGGAACAGGCTGCCCTGGGAGGTGGTTGAAAGGTGGTTGAATTCCCCAATCCCCCCAACATGTAGATGTGGCACTCTGGGACATGGTTTAGTGGGCATGGTGTTGTTGGGTTGATGCATGGCCATGACGATCTTAGAGATATTTTCCAACCTTAATGATTCTATAAACATTGATTTTCTATTTTTTTTTAGGGTTTCTTTGATATCTTTAGTATTCTTATAGCACACTCGTTGCAGTAGGTAGCTGTAACTGTTGCAATGTTTACTTCACTTCTGTTTTGAAAATTGGCACCTTAATACAAAATGTCTTACATTTAGTGTCTGCCTTTTCATGGAGAAACAGCTTTCCACACAACCACAAATTAACACTGAGGTTTTTTCCCTTGTTGCTAGTGCTACTTTGTTTTGCCTCTTGATCTGTCTTCTGTAACACCAAAAGCTAAAGGAGCACTGAGCTGATGGCAATGGGATGGTGAAACTTACAGAATCATAGAATCATTTTGGTTGGAAGAGGCCTTTAAGATCATCAAGTCCAAGTATTAAGCCAGCACTGCCAGGTCACCACTAAACCACGTCCCTCAGCACCACATCTCCAGGGCTTTTCTACCCCTCCAGGGTTGGGGACTTCACTTTGCCAAGGGCTTGGCAATCCTTTTACAGAAGAAATTGTACCAAATGTCCAACCTGCCAGAGCTTCTGTGAATATCAGAAACCTTGTGCAAAGTCCTTGCTCGAGCCTGGTTACTCTGAGTAACAACTCCCACCCTGTAAATGTGAGGTTATGATGCTGCTGCTGACATATTTGCACTACCACAATCCTGAGGGAACTGCATTATCTTATAGTTTACCCATGTGTTCCTTACCAGTAAAACTTGGGAGGTGTTTCCTAAACTATTGACCAAAACAATGACACAGAGCAGTTCAGTTGTTGCTCCATGCTGTTCAGTGTGAGATGACTAAAATAAACCTAAGGCCCTACTTGCCCACAAACCCTCCCCTTGTTCACACTCAGTCACTGTTAAATGTGCATACCTCTAAAAGACAGCGAGAAATGGCTGAGAGACTTGGGGCTCTTTAGCCTGGAGAAGAGCAGCCTGAGAAGAGATCTTCTCAAAGCTCATCAATATCTGCAGGGTAGGGCTCCAGAGGATTGAGGCCAGACTCTTTTCAGTGCTGCCCAGTGACAGGACAAGGGGCAATGGCACAAACTGGAACCCTGGAGGTTCCACCTGAACAGGAGGAAAAATTTCTTTGGTGCCAGAGCCCTGGAGCAGGCTGCCCAGAGAGGTTGTGGAGCCTCACCTCTGCAGAGATTCCAAACCCACCTGGACCTTGTGATCCTGGGCAACCTGCTGTGGGTGTTGGACCGGACGATCTCCAGAGGTCCTTTCCTACCCTCACCATTCTATGACTCTGTGGAATGGCTGAATCCTTACCTGGGAGAATATAATTGAAAACTAATAAAATTGGAGGCTGAGGCTTGGCTTTTACTGGGTCCTGGCATCTCAGCTCCACTGGATACTTTTGAAGTCCCCCAGTTTTCCAGTGTTCCTCTGCCTGCTTTTCTCCTCGAAATGCTGCTCATCCAGGGAAGTTATGGTCAATCCACACTACCCTCGGCAGCCTTTCACTGCCTTTTCAGTCCCTTTTGGCTGTCTCTAGTGACATTAGAGGGCAGTCTTCCATTTTCCTGCTTCTTCTCAACCGTATTTTCGAGGGCGCTTCTTGCAAGGTGCGGAGCCGCCAGCACTTTGGAAGGCGAAGGGTGGGGGGAGAGAGGGGTTCAAAACAAAACGATGCCATTTCCATTTAAAAAAACCCTACTACAACCCGCGAATATATTCCCTCAAATATCACATTTGCATGATCTTTGTGTACCTGGGTATACGATTTAGGAGCAGTAACAGGCTTTTAACTATTTCAGGTTGCAACACCTACCTATGAAGGCTCAGAGATTTCCCAGTAGGGACCAGGAGTGAATTAATGCAGTGCAGCCGTTCCTTGACATTGCAGGGTATTAAACTAGAGGTGGCTAAAGGTGACTATTCTTCACCTTGGGTTTTGTGATGAATATCTCCAAAATCCTACAATCTCTTCAATTCACTTCAAGAAGCATTTGGAAATCAAAGATGAGCCAAAAAAAAAAAAGAAAAAAAAAAGAAAAGAAAAAAGAAAGAAAGAAGAAAGATGTCAAAGACCAAAAACTTGCTTTAAAATGTGTAGGAAATGTATTTCTGAATCAGAGACTAAGAAATGTCTCGCAGTCATAAAACCATAAACCATCTATAATGCCATTCCAACATTCAAAGTGGTAATATTCATATATCAAAGCTGAGGTGCTGCTCGCTTCCAACTTTCTTGTTTTTTTTTTTTTTTAGGATGGCATTCATCTTTATGACAAAAATAATTACGGAATGCTAACCTGCAGCGACTTCAAGCTCACTGAGAGGAAAAAACAAAAAGTGCCACGTCTCCTCCCATCTCCAGCCTCACCAAACATAAAAAGCTAAGCTTGTGATCATGAAAATGAAGAAAGAGCAAAATATACCTACGTCAGAGGCTTTTATCTCTCTGGCAAGTTTGTGGGTTTTTTTTTTTCCCCTTTGCGCAAGTATGCAGGACAAAAAAAAACCCTCAAAAGATGGAAATTGCTCAGAGAGACAATTTTAGCCTGTCCTTTCTCCTCTGCAGATCTCCTCCTTCATGCCATCACATGCTGGTTAGTTTCTGTGAGCTCTACACTGGTGCTGACATACCAAATTAATTTGCAAATTCCAAAGTGGGAGCGTCCAGCAGCCCCGGCAGTGGGACATCGCCTCTGTGTGACAGAGGAGGGAAATAAGGACAACTTGATGGTTTTTTAGACATAGGATCCAAGTGCAGAAATAGGCAGTAAGCTACTCAAGGTGACACAGGGAGTGTGGGGAAGTGGCTGTTCCATTCTTAAAGGAGGTGTCTACGAAAGCTTGTGGGGAAGGGATCCAAACTTAAATAAAGTATCTAAGAAAGCTGGGGACAGACTTTTTTAGCAGGGCCTGTTGTGACAGGACAAGAGGTGATGGTTTGAAACTGAAAGAGAGGGATTCATACTAGACAGAAGGAAGAACTTTTTTATGCTGAGCAGAGACCCTAGCCCAGGTTGCCCAGAGAAGTGATAGATGCCCCATACCCTGGAACCATTCCAGAGCGCATTGTTTGGGTCTCTGAGCAACCTGCTCTAGTTGCAGATGCCCCTGCTGACTGCACAGCAGTTGGGCTAGATGACCTTTAAAAGTCCCTTCCAACCCCAAACAGTCTCTAGTTCTATGATTCTCATAGGAAAAGAAAATTGACCCCATTTTTAATTGATTTTTTGTTGGTTTTTTTTTTTTTTTGCAAGGCTTGGTGTCAGCTGTACTGAGTTCCCACCTGGGTTTGGCAGCCCTGGTTTTGTTCTTCTGCAGCTCCACAGCATAAAAATATTACCAGAACAAGAAGAATCTCTTCACTCTTCCCCACTGGCATGTGAAAGTCATTGTTTATTTATGATAAAATTGAACCATTTCCTGAAGGTCAAGAATTTTAAAAGTAACTCTCAGAAAGAAGAGTTTTCATACACCTCAAGACAGGATCCCCTGGAGAGAGTGTCTGTGTTTGCTTTTTCTTCTCAGTTTTGTTCAGTTAGCCATGAACAAGCACTTACCTTGCTGCTGTCACTGGCCATTACTGTAGCTCAGAAGGCACTGAGAAAAATATACAACTGTATTGGGGTCACTAAAAACCCCCAATATAATGCCAAACTACTGCAATGTAGATGCTGTGGCCATTAGTAACTAAATGACAGCATGTGAATGGCAACCAGTATGAGTCTTCTGGAGATCTAATGAGGAAGGGTAATTTTTTTCATGCTCTGCACAAAATCAGATGTCTGCTTTTGCTTGAAGCACATTAAGAAAAGTATTTCATCAAGTAAAAACCTCCTGGCATCTACTGAAAAGGCAGCTTCTGATACTGTCAAGCTGGTTCATGTGGACAAGGACATGCATTTCTGAAGTCAAACTTGGAGAGGGAAATTGTGTCCTAGAGCAGCACAAAATCAGGTGGCAGAGGCCAGGACCTTGTATCTGCTCTGTTCTCTATACTGCAAGAGAGTAACTAATGCAAATGGCATGATGGTGACAAATAACCACATCATACATTGTTGTGACATGATGAGGAGTGATGGTTTTAAACCAAAAGAGGAAGATTTAGACTAGAGAGAAGGAAGAAGTGTTTTATGCTGAGGGTGGTAAGACACTGGCCCAACTTACTCAGAGAGGTGGTAGATGCTCCTGGAACCATTCCAGCTGAGGTTGTTTGGGGCTCTGGCCAATCTGCTCTAGTTGCAAATGTCCTTGCTGACTGCAGGGAGCTTGGACTAGAAGACCTTTAGAGTTCATTTCCAACTCTAACCATTCTATGATATTCCTCCACTAACTTTACAAGCACTGAAACAAACACCTACAACTAGTGTGTCAAATGAAACTTTCAGCCATGAGACCCTTAATAGTGATTTTTTTTTAAATGCAGTGTGACTATATCCATCTCAAATACAAGGTATTTGGCATAACTAAAAAGTGAAATAACTGAATACGGCTTAGCAAAATATCCATATTAGGCCAGTGACCAAAACACCTCATTCTTATTGTAAAGGCTGCAGAGTCTATGGTATTGATAATGAAGCAGTGTTCCAAGCCAAAAGGGACAGGCTGGGTGACAGGCAAACAGCATGAGCAGAGCAGGGAGATCTTGCACAGTGCCAAATCACTCGACTTCATTCCGAGACCGTAGTGAAGGTAAATGTAACTGAAGCATGTAAATGACACTTTATTTGTTGATGATAATGACTGATTTGTAAAGTCCAAATACCCAAATATGCAAATTGGTACCATGCTTGACATGCAAATGAGAAAACTATCTGAACTCACTGCCAAGGAGCAGATTTGAACCTGCTCTGTATCTTATTCTCATCCCTACCCTGATCCTACACTGGATGAATGCACTCTGCAAACACAGTGGTGCATGACAAAGCTCTTGGGCATCAATCACAGAATCATAGGATGGTTTGGGTTGGAAAGGATCTTTAAAGCTCATCCAGTCCAACCCCACTGCAATGAGCAGACATATCTGCAACTAGATCAGGTTGCTCAGAGACCCAAACAACCTGACCCAGGGACAGGACATCTACCACCTCTCTGGGCACCCTGGGCTAGTGTCTCAACACTCTCAGTGTAAAACATTTCTTTTTTCTCTTCAGTCTACATTTCCCTCTTTTAGTTTAAACCATCAATCACTCCTTGATCTGTCACAACAGGCCCTGGTCAAAATTCTTTCCCCAGCTTTTTCTCGACCCCTTTAAGTCCTGAAAAGCCATCAGAAGGTTTCCCTGCAGCGGGGTTGAACAACCCCAACTCCCACAGGCTGTCCTCACAGCCCTTCCATCACTGTTGTGAATTCCTCTGGTCCCACTGCAACAGATCCATGTCTCTCCTGCACTGTGGACTCTGGAGGTGGAGACTCCAGAGCTAGATAGAGTACTCAAAAGCAATAGTTTTGTGGCAGAAATTTAGGAAAATGCCACCTTGATACAAAAACAGAGCAACTGGCTGGGCTTTTCCAAGTGCTTTAGTGGTCTTTTGCTTGAGCTGCATCAATTTTCAGTGGAGACTGTGGTCTGATACAGTGGCTCGCCCAGTCACTCCAGTTAGAAGCATGTGTGAGAAAAACAGTTATTCTACTGTAGATGCTTCTTGATAGGCAAAGAAGAAGAAGGAAAAAAAAATGAGCAGCCCACATTTTCAAGTGAGAAAAGACCTTTTTTTTTTTTTAGTTTATAAGTATCTTTTCATAGACCAATTATATCAATTCCACCCACATGGGTCATTTGTCTTCTTTCATTTAAGGTTGTTGAAAGCAATCAACAGGATCTCCATGCATCAGTTAACATACTTCATTATGTTCAGCAATCAGGATTTGGCCTTAAATTGCTCCTTGAGCTCCTCCAGTCAATTTTCCCACATTGCCTCAAGTGACTGTAAGGAACCTCATTAATAAGTGGACACGATTAGATCACAGAACCAAGAGTAACCAAAGATAGGAGAGGACAGAAACAGCATCTTAGGTTTGTTTTCTTCCAATTGTGCTGTTTTATGAAAAGATCTAGAAGTACAGCACTTGTAATTCACTTGCACATCTCAAGGGGAGACAATTTGATAGCAGCCAGAGTGCAGCTCTCAGGGCTAGCTCACGCTCAACATGACTTCTGCTGCCAAACAATGAAAGGGAGTCAGTAATAAGCAGTTGAGTCGCTTGTCCCCTTGACTTACACATTGCATCCTCACATCACGATGCACTCCAGCCATGACCACTTGCTGTCTAATTAAGGGAATGACTTAGCATCCCTCCTGATGTGCCATGGTGTCTTCTGCAACGACAATAATTTTGCCATATTTTGAACGTGAAAGTGGATTTAAAACTAAGAAACATGAAGCAAAGTGGCATTTCAAAGGATGCACTTCGCCAAGCACCACTGAGAAGATGAAAATAAGGTGGCGACTCTGATGCTCCCATCCTTCAGGAAGCTAATGAGATTCACAGTGCCAACGGGAAAGAAGAACTTGCAGACTTAGCTAAAACTAAGAAGGAAAAAGACCAACAGAGTCAGAGGCATCCTTGTCATAACATGGGGAAACCAAAAAGCATGGCTGTCCAAGAAGCCTGGTTCTTTAATCCAAAATATGCAGCAAAAGCCCTTACAACTTCAAACCAAGAACCTGTGCTACAGAATCACTGAATCACAGAATTGTTTCAGTTGAAAAAGATCACTAAGATCGAGTCCAACCATCCACCCACTATCATGGCCATAAAACTATGTCCCAAAGGCCACACATTTCTTGAACACCTCCAGGGATGTTTTCCTTATGTTTACATGGAACCTCCTGTGTTCCAGTCTGTGCTCATTGTTCCATGTCCTGTCACTGGACACCACTGAGAAGAGCCTGGCACAATCCTCCTGACACTTTTATCTGAAGATGTTTATAAATGTCTAGATATTTATAAACATTAATGGGATCCCCTTTCAGTCTCCTCCTTCCCAGAAGCCAAATGCAGTGGTCTGGGCTCCTCGAGATCCAGTATTTGCTTTTGAAATGCCATGGTCCCCAAATAAAGATATGGTGGTCTAAAAGAGACAGCAGACACAAACCACACACACACACACACACAAAACTCAAACCAAAATAAAACCCAAAACAATGAGGATGCTTTCTGGGAAGAAAAAAAAAAAAATCTATTAGTGCACATAGTTGCTGTAAGGTGCTCCAGGGTTGCCATAGAGATTCACTGGATTCATTCAACTGATCATAAGAAGCCAACACATGGAGTTATTTTATGTCCTCTGAAATGCTCATACCAGTCTATGAGAAGATAGGTCTCAGTTGACCAAGCTTTTAAGACACACTTAATTTTAAGCATAATCATAGAATGTTAGGGGCTGGATGGGACCTCTAGATATCTAGCCCAATCCCCCTGAAAAAGGGCAGTCCACACAGGAATGCATGTAGGCAGGTTTCATAAGTCTCCAGAGAATGAGACTCCAAAACTTTTCTGGACAGCCTGCTCCAGTGCTACATCAACCTCACAGCAAAAAAGTTTCTCCTCATGCTGAGGGCAGAACCTCCTCTGTTCCAGCTTATACTCATTCTTCTTTGTCCTGTCACAGGGCACCACTGAAAAGAGCCTGTCCCCTTCTTGACATTTACTCCTCAGATATTTATAGACATTACAGAATCAGAATCACAGAATATATCTGGTTAGATGAGACCTTGAAGATCTTCCAGTCCAGCCTTTGACCCAGTAGTGAAGGGCCAACACTACATCATGTCCCCAGGTGCCAAGTCCACTTGACCACCCCCAGAGCTGGTGACTCCACCACCGCCCTGGGCAGACCATTCCAATGTTTGATAACTCTTTCAGTGAATAATTACTTCCTAATATCCAGCCTGAACCTCCCCTGGTGCAGTTTGTAACCATTTCTTCTAGTCCTGTCACTTGTCACNAAAAAATCTATTAGTGCACATAGTTGCTGTAAGGTGCTCCAGGGTTGCCATAGAGATTCACTGGATTCATTCAACTGATCATAAGAAGCCAACACATGGAGTTATTTTATGTCCTCTGAAATGCTCATACCAGTCTATGAGAAGATAGGTCTCAGTTGACCAAGCTTTTAAGACACACTTAATTTTAAGCATAATCATAGAATGTTAGGGGCTGGATGGGACCTCTAGATATCTAGCCCAATCCCCCTGAAAAAGGGCAGTCCACACAGGAATGCATGTAGGCAGGTTTCATAAGTCTCCAGAGAATGAGACTCCAAAACTTTTCTGGACAGCCTGCTCCAGTGCTACATCAACCTCACAGCAAAAAAGTTTCTCCTCATGCTGAGGGCAGAACCTCCTCTGTTCCAGCTTATACTCATTCTTCTTTGTCCTGTCACAGGGCACCACTGAAAAGAGCCTGTCCCCTTCTTGACATTTACTCCTCAGATATTTATAGACATTACAGAATCAGAATCACAGAATATATCTGGTTAGATGAGACCTTGAAGATCTTCCAGTCCAGCCTTTGACCCAGTAGTGAAGGGCCAACACTACATCATGTCCCCAGGTGCCAAGTCCACTTGACCACCCCCAGAGCTGGTGACTCCACCACCGCCCTGGGCAGACCATTCCAATGTTTGATAACTCTTTCAGTGAATAATTACTTCCTAATATCCAGCCTGAACCTCCCCTGGTGCAGTTTGTAACCATTTCTTCTAGTCCTGTCACTTGTCACCAAGGAGAAGAGGCTGCCCCCTCCTCACTCCATCCTCCCTTCAGGGAGTTGTGGAGAGTGACAAAATCTCCTCTCAGCCTCCTCCTCTCCAGACTGAACAATCTCAGCTCCCTCACACATTCTTTGTAGGTCACATGCTCCAGGTCATCTCAGCCTTCTCTTCTCAGCACTAAACAGCCCCAGATCTCTCAGTTTTTCATCACAGGAGAGATGTTCAAGTACCTTAATTATCCTTGCAGTTCTCTCTCAGACTCTCTTCAACACTTCCTTGTCTCTCTTGAATTGGAGAGCCCAAAACTGGGTGCAGCATTTAAGGTGTGGTCTCACCAGGGCAGAATAGAGGGGGAGGAAAACCATCCCTAGATCTGCCGGACACACTGGATGAGGCCTTGAGTAACCTGTGCTAGTGGGAGGTGTCCCTGCCTATGGCAGGGGGTTGGAACTAGATGATCCTTGAGGTCTCCTTCCAACCTTACCATTCTATGATTCTATGATGTACCTCAGTATGGCATTGGTCCTCTTGGCTACAAGGACACATGACTCAAATCCAGCAGGCTATTAGAAGAAAAAGTCTTTCTAGCACCACAAAGGCAGAAAAAAATTCCCTTGGGTCTAAAACTGAATGCTAGAGTGAAGTTTCACATGGAACTGTGTCATTTGTTTCAGCCAAGGAGCTATGTTCTCAGTCTGGTTATGCTCACTAAGCATTGCATATTGGGGGTAGGACAATGAGCTCAGCTTGTTTTGTTAAAGGAAAATTGTAATGCCAAACTGCTTCACTATTAAAAATAAATTTAAATATAGTGAAACATTCTGTCAGGCTAATAAAAAACATATCTTTGACATTTTTTTTTCACTTTTCCCAAACTCTTTAAAGTGTTTAAGCAGACAGCCCATCAATGACATACTGCATAAACGCTGTGCTGTTAGAGGTAATTTTTCATGATGAATCTTTAAACTGCCAGAATATCTGATAAGTTAAATTTTGATTTGCTTTATATGACAAATGCTTAATAGTTGTCTTAGAGTCTTTCTGCACTGTGATTTTTATCTGTGTTTTATCATAGTAATAATAACATCTAATATACTCTCTCATATCTGTCTTGTTCTTTCTAAGGTCAAAATTATATCCAGAGCTAAAAGCAGCAAGAGATTTCTTCCTTTCTTCCCCACAGTATTTTGAGGCAATAAATTACCATCCACAGGCAAATAACAGCAAATTAGGGAATATAAATATGATATATATATATATATACTCTGTAATATATATGATCTATATATACTCTGTAATCAGAAACCCAAGTGTTGGTATGTTATTATAACAACTAATTTCCAGTCATGCAAGTAAATTAGATGCTATTACATCAGTCTCTTTAATTGCCTTTCTTGCCAATAATCTGTAAGGAAGAGAAATAAATGTTAATTCCTCCTCCTGTCTTCAGGCAGATTTCATTCGTTGGTATTTTTATCGGATTTGCTCTTTTCATTTTTACCTGGTGGTAACCTTGCTTGCCTCCTTCAAAAGCATGGACTCTTTTTAAGGAGCAACATGCAGTGATGTGCATGGTCCTCTGCAAGGTGCCCTTCTAGGAGCACCTGGATGGGGATGCAGGATCTGCTCCTGCACCTGTAGGGCACTGGCAGCCTGATCCCAGGGCTCAGTACAGGCTGGCTGCTAAAATAGGGACTGTGGTGCTCCAAGATGGCTCTCGCAGCCCAAAGATAGGGAATCAGGACTGGAGAAAGCAGGCAATATGCACTTGAAGCCCAGACACAAACCATCTGCTGGGTTGCATCAATAGGAACATGGCCAGCAGGTGGAGGGAGGCAATTCTGCCCCTCTGCTTCACTCTGCTGAGACCCTATCTGCAGTGCTGGGGGCAGCTCTGGAGACCTCAGCACAGGAGAGACATGGACCTGTTGAAGTGGGCCCAGAAGAAGTCATAACAGTGATGTGAGGACTGGAACCACTCTGCTGTAAGGCCAGGCTGAGAGAGTTGGGGTTGTTTAGCCTGGAGAAGAGAATGCTCCAAGGAGACCTTCCGGTGGCCTTTCAGTACTTAAAGCAGCCAATAAGAAAGATGGAGACAGACTTTTCAGCAGGGCCTGTTGTGGCTGGACAAGGGATGACAGATTGAAACTAAAAGAGGGAGATTTAGAGCAGGAAAAGTTCAGACTAGGAATATTTAGAGTAGGTTAAAAAATTTTAGACTAGGAAAACAAAAAGCACTAGACAAGGAAGATTTTTTTTATACTGAGGTTGGCAGAGGCCTGAGGCCCAGGTTGCCCAGAGAGGTGTGAGATGCCCAATCTCTGGAACCAATCCAGGTTAGGTTGTCTGGGGCTCTAAGCAACCTATTCTAGTTGCAGATGTCCCTGCTGACTACAGAGGGGTTGGACTAGATGACCTTTAAAGGTCCCTTCCAACTGAAACCAGTCTGTGATTCTATGCAACTTACGTCCCAAGCCTCCAAAGGCAGATACAAGTTAGAGCATGATGGGGTTAAAAAAACCAAAATACAACCCTATGGATTCAGGGATTCTGGATGTCCTTTAAAATGCATTTTAATGAGCCTTACCAAAGGATGTGTGATCAAAAAAGAAGAAAATACACAACATTGATAGCTCAGGATTGAATAAACCATAGCAGCTGCACTTTAAATGTGCAGATGTAGGGGATGTCTCTCACTCTGATTGAGGAATGAGCGTCTGTTGTGGTTTAACCTTAGTCTCCAACTAAGAACCATGCAGCCACTTGCTCACTCCTACAGTGGGATGGGGAGGAGAATTTAAACCAAGTAAAACTTGTGGGTTGAGAGGGTAACAGTTTAGTAACTGGAAAATAAGTGAGGAAAAAAAAAGAAAAAAAGTAGTAGTAATAATAATAGTAGTAATGTAATAGTAGTAATGAAAAGGAAGATAACCACAAGAGAGAAATTAACCCCAAAAGAGACAAGTGTTGCACAATGCAATTACTCACCACCTGCTCAGGGATGCTCAGCAAGACCCTCGGCCCTCCTGGCCAACTTCTCCCAGTTTATAGACTGGGTAAGATATCCTTTGGCATGGAATATTCCTTTGGTCAGTTGAGGCCAACTGTCTTGGCTGCATCCTCCCCAGCTTCTCATACACTCTCAGCCTTCTTGCTGGCAGACATAAGAAGATGAAACACCCTTGACTTAGTATAAAACACTGCTTAGAAACAACTAAACATCACTGTGTTATTGACATTATTCTCACACTAAATCCAAAACACAGCACTGTAGCAGATACTAGGAAGAAAACTAACTCTGTCCTAGGACGGCATCTCACTCATTTGTTTGGCAGTAGCTGGAATAGTGCACAATGCAGCTGAGAACAGCTTACAAACCTGAGAATTGGTCTGGCTATCAAACTGTGGCTTCCTGGAGGTTAGGGAATGAACAGAGTCATTGGGATGCTTGTTCCCATGCTGAAGGTGATGTTGGTGGTCACAGTGATTTAGTAGTAATGCTCACCCCTCTGTCCCAGTCCCAGGATGCTGCACTGGCTGCAAAGACCACCCGTCTCTGCCCCAACACCTCCAAAACACTTCCTGAATCCTTCACTCTTAACATTGCCTTTACAAAATGGCTTAATGAAGATAGGTCTGTATTTTTCACATGGAGAAACTGAGCAGAAATAAAGTGACTGATCTAAGGTCACAGAATGGAATGCCATCAAAGGTCAAGACTCATCAAGGCATTCCCAACTTCCCAACTTGCTCTTCAATCTCTAGACAAAGCAGTACTCTTCTCACCCTCTAAGCTTGTTTATCTTTTCTCTTTCTCATGTGCTGGCTAAGAAAAATAGCAAAGAAAGTCAACAAAATGTCTTTTCCCAGAGGAATGAATGCCAGTTCTCCATAAAGGAATATAACTTATGGCAGCATATTAATTATGCTGTAGGCTGGCATTCCAATAGTTGTTCCCATTGTCCTCTTTGCATTGAAAAAAGACATTTTTATGTCATGTTTCCAGTTTCTGTCAGCACAAAAATGAATGTGCTCAGCAAAGGCATCCTTAGTTCCTGACAGAGGTCACTAAGGTTGCTCTCTGTTCTTTCTGAGATAAAGCCACCTTTAAAGTTCAGGAGAGTATAGCATTTCATGGCAAAGGCAGAGTAAATGCCCTGAGTTATCAGGGGGTGGTGATGGTGGGATCACACTGCCAGTGATAGAACCACTTCTGTAAGTCAGCTGGATATTCTACATTTTCCAGGCTTGCTTGGTGTGATTTAGGTGACTGCAAGATTTATGGCTCTCGATGGCCTCCTCATACCATCTTTTCTCTATATGCAGATCCCTCAAGGTAGAGTGGCGTGTCAGGGAATGACTAAATCATAAATAGTGGGCCTTTTCCTAGCCAAGAAGCTATTTTTCTTGCAGCCCACGCTTCCAGAAAGAAGGGATGAAGGTCTGTGTGAGCAGGACCAGCCCTCTAACTCTCCTGACCATATTCTGCTCAAAGGCAATAGCCAAAATACTAAATGAGATGGTCATGTAGCTGCATGATAAATGAAAAGGAAGAGGCTGACTTTCAAGGTACACTTAGAAGCTCTCTTGGCTTACAGACAACCTTGTTTATCATAGGTTACCAAGACAGAAATGTATTTGATTATGTAGGAAAAAGTAAAGTGAAATGGATGTGAAAGCCCAAGACAAAGATAAATCTGGACTTATTACTGTTCTTTTTTCCTGGAATATAAGCTGGGTGGTGATAGGAGCTGCAAGGAGCAGGACAGAGCTGTTTCAGGTATCTGCAGTGTGACAAAACACCTTCACCTTACTGAAAGCAGGTGTGCACAGATGCACAACACACACATTATGTTTGCACAAGGGCATCATGAAGTCCACACTGCATTTTTTTCTGAGAAGGAAACCCCACCACCACTGAGATCCTACACTCAGGACCTGTGTTTTGGTTTGCTAACTCTCCTACCTGCAATCTCAGCAGTGACAAACCACAAGTCGTCACTAGCCCCTTCACTGAACATGACCAAAGCTATTAAAATGCTGCATTTTGGGCAGTTCTGGACAGAGCTGGAGAGTGTTTGAGTTGGAAAACTGTATTTGCAGGACACCTGCTGTAGTTGAAATCACAGCAGCCTAGAATGAAACAGGACAAACACCTTGCTGCAGTGAATCTCCTGATTGCCACTGTGTTTGGTGGGCTAGACATCTGCCATCACTGGAATCACAGAGGCCAAGACTGAAACAGGGTAAATTCACAGATTCACAGATTGCATCTTGTTGGAAGGGACCCTCAAAAGTCAACATCTGACCTCTCTGCAGTAAGCAGGTACTGAACTTCCTGCAGTGAAACTTATATACCACCGTGTTTGGTGGCCTGGGGTTCTGCCCACACAGACATTACACAAGACAAAATGCATGAGAATAATAGTTATTGAACATTTTCCTTGTACTTTTCCAAAGGTCTCTAGGAGTCACTTGACTTAAGAGCTGCAAGGCCTGATCAGACACCAACAGTACCCAAGAGGAGTCTAAGTGTTTAAGCAGCTTTAAAAAATACGATGCTTTAAGCACTTCGGTGTGGACAAAAGCAGACAAGAATGTGTTTGATCTCCTTGAATCAGCCAGGAAAAGCCAGCTGCAGTTCAGAAACCTGGTGTCATATTAGCACAGCTCCACACTTGAGTAATTTTTGTCCATGGGCTCAGGGATGGACACCATGGAAGTGATGACACCAATCCACTTTGTTCTAGATTTTGTTAACAGCTTCCTGGGTTATGATATTGAACAAGGAAATATTAGAAAGCATCCATAAACTGATTTATTATCTTAGCTTTGAATTCAAAATGCATTGTGTAGACACTCATTTTCAAGCCATCGTCACCGTGCATTACACTGCGTTTGGAGGAAAGAGCCACAAGGTAGACTTCACACATACGTAACTGAGCAGATGACCTTTCCCACACACCACATGCACATATTTTCAGGCCAAATGACTTTTTTTTTTTTTTTTAAACAGGAAATTAGAACCCCCCTCGTCGTTAATTACTGCATCATGAGCAGCAACTGTGTTTGGCACATTTCATCAGATGTGTGTCGCCTACGTAAGTCAATTAGTTGAGGCAAAGGGAGCTGCACTGATACCCGGTGATTTCCCAGGACTCTTCTGGAAATGAGATGACACATCTCAAGAGATTATTTCCTGCTGAAGTCATTTTAAATAACTGCATTACAAAGAAACTAGAAGTTACAAGCAGGGTCTGATTCTGTCTTTTACCAGTGGTCCCATCCTATCATTGGAAATCTGAAATGAAATACACTTTAAATATGTATTAGATTTGCCAGAGCAGTTGTCCTGCAGTAAATGTGATTTGCAAGAGGAAAGTGCAGGCATGCCTTGCCTTGCCTTGCCAGTGGGTTTTCCTTTCCAGCGGTACAGAGGGATGTCAGGAATGATTAGCATGAGGGAAGTGATTCTCCCTCCTCTACTCTGCTCTCATGAGACCCCACCTGGAGTACTGCATCCAGTTCTGATGCCCCCAGCATAGTGGGACATAGAAGTGCTGCAGTAGGTCCAGAGGAGGCCCTGATGATGATCAGAGGGCTGGAGCACCTACCTGGTGGGGACAGGCTAAGAGAGTTGGGGCTGTTCAGCCTGGAGAAGAGAAGGCTCTGGGGAGATCTTCTAGTGGCTTAAAAGGGGCCTAGAAGAAAGCTGGCTGGGAGGGGACTTTTTACAAGGGCTTGTAGTGATAGGACGAGAGGGAATAGATTGAAGCTTGAGGAGGGTAGAAATTGCTTAGAGTGAGGGTGGTGAGACCCTGGGTCAGGTTGCCCAGGGAGGTTGTCAATACCCTCACCCTAGAGGTGCTCAAGTGCACAATGGACAAGGCCTTGAATAACCTGGTCTAGTGGAAGGTGTCCCTGCCCATGGGCAGGAGGGTTGGAACTAGATGACCTTTAAGGTCCCTTCCAACTCAAACCACTGTATGAATCTCCCAACAGCCTGCATGCACACATCTAGCCAAAGCACAGGGCTATTTTAGCATTAATCAAGAGCAAGGTGATTATGTCTGTAGCGTTACAAAGAAGGGGAACTAACTGAATGAAAACATTAATTTCAATACAAAACTTTGTGATACTGTAACTTTGGAAACAAAGCCCTTTCCTGAGCAACTCCATCTGCTCCCCTTGCCTTGTGCTCTTTGAAATAAACATCTGTTTACATGCTGAAGACACAAGAATATTCGTCTCTGTTGGGTTTTTATCATTAAAATGATCTTAAGCACAAAGTTAAACATCAGATGTTAAAACTGGGACTGTGGCTTGGAACATTTGCTTATGACTTTGCTCTTCGAAAGGAAGTTTTTTTAATTCCTGACCCAACACCGTTGCGAAAGGACCTTTTGTTGAAAGGCATCTCCAGGTACGGCTTTAAAGAAGCCAGTTCTTCACTCCTGCCCACCTTGGCTAAGCAGTTGTGCAGCAGGATGAGGCAGTAATCAGATTTCCCATACAGCTGGCAATTCGAGTAAATAGGATTGCTGCTCTGGAGAATTAAAGAGAAAAAAAAAAAGAAAAGAAAAAGGAAAAAAAAAAGAGATAAGAAAAGGTAAAATTATGGATTTGTGTGTTTGCCAGGACTTGTTCAGCACTAAAAGCAAAGCAGAAATTAAAAAAAAAAAAAAGTATGCTTCAAATGACAAGGATGGACTGTTATTTGCTAGGGCTTCATCATGTTCCAAATCAGATTTTTTTTTTCATAGTTTTCTAGAAAGCTTAACTGTGGCATTTCTGATATAAGCCAGTAATACTGCTATGATTATGTTTGTGGTACAAAGTGAATTGTTTTCCATGATGTCAACCAGCTGTGACACGTAACACAGTTTCCCTAAAGTAGTATGTGTGTTTCCTGCTGTAAAATAAGATTTTTTTTTTTTTCCAGTTAACGGTAAAACAGCATCTTCTTGTCACTCGTGGGAATCTGTTTAGTCTAACTGAGAGGTCAGAGAAAATGTAAACACTTGCAAAGCAGAAAGTTGGGGGAGGAAGCTTTGGAGTCATTATGTCTACTTATGGTCACTCTCTTCTCCCTGGCATCAGGTAACAGAATGAGAGGAAATGGCCTGAAATTGTACTAGGAGAGGTTTAGTTTGGACATTAGGAAAAACTTCTTGCCTGGGAGAGTGGTCAGGCATTGGAACAGTCTGCCCAGGGAGGTGATGGAGTCACCATCTCTGGAGGTGTTCAAGAAATGTGTAGGCATCACATTTGGGCAAATGGATTAACGGCTGTGGTGGTATTATATTGATGCTCGGACTTTATGATTTTAGAGGTCTCTTCCAACTAAAACAATTCTATGATTGTATGTTACTAGTTAGAAGCATAGAATTGTTGTGGTTGGAAAAGACCTTTAAGATCATCGAGTCCAACCATTACCTAAGTCTACCAAGGCTGGTGCTAAACCATGTGCCTCAGCATCACATCTCTGCATCTTTTAAGCATGTCTAGGGACAGTGATTCAACAACCTTCCTGGAAGGTTACAACTGAGGTTAATAACAACAAAATAGTAATGGGAATATTAAAAGGTCTGGATTAAAATCTATGTAGGCTTATGTAGATGTTCCTTTCCCTTGCACTTTACAGTATAAAAATGTAAACCACATAGAAACGTTTTACAAAGTTAATTTAAGTGCAATTTAATTGAAATGCAATTTAACACTGAGTTTAAAAAGAAACATTTCCTGGCATATCTATAGTTGACCTGTGCCTCTTTCAGCACCTCAAGATTTACCAGCTTGCTGATTATCTAAACACAATACTCTGCCATCACTTCTAGAGCTATCTGGGTTTCATTCAAGTTTGGGAAATAGCTGCATGCAAAGCACAGGGATAAACCTGTCTTCACTAGACTGGTAGAACTGCCACTACCTTCACTATAATTAGTTTTAATTCTGTATGCTATTACGTGTATTAATACTATCTAGCACTTTTGATTTTTTTCCTGTACTGTGCACATAAAAGTCAGATTTATGATTTTTTTTCTGCAAGCAAGACCATGCACCAGGTCTGAAGGAACTGAGCCAGTGCTAGTGGGTTTTACCCCAGACTTAAGTTCCTCCCTAAAGAGATGAAACTCTCCACAAGAAACAAAAAATTTCCCTTTCCAATTGTAGCTCCTGTCTTAAAACCTATACAGAGACCTGTATTCCTGAATAAGTGACTTGTTCTTTTGAGATGCAAGATAAATTAAACTCATTTTATCTATTATATCATTGCCACAAAGAGATCCACTAAAAAATGTGGATAGTCAGATCAAGCTGTGTCTACACTCTCCGTGATATGAAAAATGATTCAGCATTTACAGAACTAAACCAGAGAATTGGGATGAGAGATAGATGAAGGCTAATGGGAGCTTCACATCAATAAAATCAACAGTTGCACCAGCAGCCACCATTTTCGCTAGCGACAGATCACCTTAATGAGACGATGATGGTGCAAAAGACATCAGAGGAATCAAAGAAACCTGAGCCATGGCTCCTCGAGTTGACATTACAGCAATAAAAAACCAGGGAGTCTAAAGAAGACTTTGTCTGAAGCAGGGAAATTGAACATCATTAGAAATAAAATATCTCATTCCACACTGGCAAAGACTTAAATGGTGTATGTGTAGTTTGGCCAGCAATCTGTCATGGTAACCTAGTGGAGATCAGCAAGTGCAAGGATATCAGCTTTATTCAAGGAACCTGCTCACTGTAGGTTTATAGGCTGCTCTACTTGCTTCCATAGTTCAATCAAATTAGTATTACTGATTCCATAACTTTACATAAAGAATTCCTCCTTTACCTACACACTGCCAGTAGACAAATAAATGTATTGGTTTATAAAACAGCTAGCAGTAAGTGAAATTAATACATCTATCTTACTGTATTTATGTGATACAGACAAGGAATGTAGAGGAAATGGAGAGGAGATTGATGCTTTTCTCTTTTCCATACAATATTTCAGCTCCCTACACTCGACATTAAATATTCAAGAGATTCCTCACATGATTATTTTAGAGGCTTGCATACTTTATTAGGAACTAAAGCACAAAATTAAGCTATACCCCAGAAAAACTAGGTAATGATATTTAACCAGTAGCTCTGATGCAAAAAAACTTCTGTAAAATAACAAAGAAAAAAGCAGATATTAAAAAAAAGAAAATTAAAGTAAAATAGCTATTTAAGAGGAATTAAGCTTGTCTTCAAGTAAATAGGGAGCATGACTTACCATGGAAGGGACAACTGGGTAACCCGAGCACATGAGTGTGACTGAGATCCAAAGAATGACAACAGAGTTCAGCCTGCACAGACTTCAAAGAAAACATGAAATCAGTTAAAACTTAAAAGCAGTATCAAGCAAAACTACATCCATAGACACAAACAACATAGTTCTTTCAGATATCTACAATGCCTTTACCTGATCATTTTTCACTCAGGAGTGTATATGTATGTCCATGTAGTTATGCTGCCAAATTCCTCACACATCCTTTCCGTTCTTTCTTAAGATGACCATTTTATACCAGAGTTCAGGAGCAAAAATGTCATCAAAGCTGATTTTATTATGACTAATTGGGCCTTGTTTGGCCTTTTCTTCTTGTTAAGTGGGAAAATGGCATGAGCATGCATTCAGCTGCCATTATGAAACGACCAATTCACTGCACCTAAAGTGTGCCATTAAAATGTCCCTCAAGTGGGTTTACTGTTCACTCTGTAGCATCGTAGCAAATGTGGTCAAAGGTCTACAGATTTCAAAAATACATCTCAAGATTGTTTTACCACTTCTAATGTATCATATGAAGACCTCTTAAAGACTGATTTGAAAGATCAGTAAAATAGCACTTTAAGAAGAAAGTTTCCTAAAGATTCTTATTAAAGCAGACAATACACAGAAAAATGAATAAAAATATACAAGTTTTCCCTTATTCTTCTCTTTGTTGTTGTTGTTGTTACATGCTTAGTTTTAAATGCACCCAGTTTTTAAGTGTTTTTCTTAGAACTTAAATTCTCTGGATGTGAATTTCTTCTCTGGCACACAGATGTATCTTAGCCTACATTAAGCTGATTCAATCAAATCTTCTGTAGGATTATTAAATTCTGTTAATCTCCATCAGTGTGGCAAATGTTTAATGTCTAAGAGCATAATTTGTTACTGGAACAAATTGAATTGAGCAACATTTAATTTAATTGTGCCCCATTCTAGGGGATCCTGTGGTTTATTTACAGAGAGTACTGCAAGAGCAGTCCGAGTCCCACAAAGTCTGTTAATGTTAAAGTGAAAAACATTAAATTCCATTTTTTTTCCTTAGAATTAAAACACAAAAGATCTCACAACCATCTCCTGGGCTGCAACCCCAGCAGCATAGGCAGCAGGTGGAGGGAAGGGACTATGCCCTTCTACTCAGCTCTCCTGGGTCCCCATCTGCAGTGCTGGGTCCAGCTCTGAAGGAGTCCTCAGCACTGGAGAGACATGAACCTATTGGACTGGGGCCAGAGGAGGCCACAGCAATGGTGGGGGAGGGTTGGAACCCCTCTGCTGTGAGGACAAGCTGAGAGAGTCAGGTTTGTCCAGCCTGGATAAGAGAAGGCTCCAGAAAGGCCTTATGGCCTTTCAGTGCTTAAAGCAGCTAAGAAGAAAAATGAGGAAAGACTTGTTTAGAAGTGCCTGTGAGACAGCACAACGGGTGATGGTTTCAAAGTAAGAGACGAGATTTAGGCTAGAGAGAAGGAAGACATTTTTTACGCTGAGGGTGGTGAGATCTTGCTGCAGGTTGCCCAGAGAGGTGGGAGATGTCCCATTCCTGGAACCAGTCCAGGTCAGGTTGTTTAGGGCTCTGAGCAACCTGCTGTTGTTGCAGACATCCCTGCTGACTGCAGAGTGTTGGAATTGATGACCTTTAAAAAAATCCCTTTCAACACAAGCCATTCTGTGACTCTCTATGCCTTTGATTGTATGATTCTTTTTCAAGTCACCCAGTGTTGACATGCAGACCACTTATTGAGCAGCCTCAAACACTGGTTTGTTTTTTTTCGGTGTTTACAGTGAAAAATCAGTGTACAAGATCTCCAGAAGGGAACTCTGTGTGAGTCTTCAGGGGGATTTGAGCTGTTATAAATTACGACAACTCTAACTGGAACATTCAGTCTCCTGATGTAGACACATTGAATTCCAGGAGATAGACAGCAGAAAGGCTGGAAGAAATACAGTGACATAGAATCACAGAATGCACTGGTTTGGAAGGGATCTCTAGAGCCCATCTAGTCCAGCCCCACTACAGCCAGCAGGGACATCCTCAACCAGGTTAGTTGCTCACAGACCCATCAAGCCTAATCTAGAATGTTTCCAGGCACCTTCACTACCTCCCAGGGCAACCTGTTTCAGTGTTCCATAACCCTTATAGTAAAGAACTTCTTCCTAATGCTAATCTAAATCTACCCTGCCTTAGTTTAAAACCATTGCCTCTGTCCTATTGCTACATGCCTTTGTAAATAGTCTCTCTTCAGCTTTCTCATAGGCCTCCTTGTAGCTATCTAAGAGCTTTTAATAATTTTTTATAGATAAATTGATAATTTGGCCTCAGATTATGAAAAAAAAATAATCATAGAGTCATAGAATCATGGAATGGTTTGGGTTGAAATGGACCTTAAAGATCATTTAGGGACACCTCCCACTTGACTAGATTGTTCAAGGCCTCATCCAATCTGGCATTAAACACTTCCACAGAGGAGGCATCCACGGTCTCCCTGGGCAACTTGTTCCAGTGTTTCACCATCCTCACTGCAAAGAATTTCTTTCTAATGTCCAGTCTAAATCTGCCCTTCTCCAGCTTCAATCAGTCATCATCACTGCACATGGTGGTGCCGGTCACAGCAATGGCTGATAAAACCCACCAACTCTTAAGTCACTTTTGAAAAACACGTGTTTTGTAGCTGCTGGGGAAGTACTTCAGTACCCCAGGAGAAACCTGGGGCTGTTTAGT
>WBNM01005718.1:0-19861 GCA_013399055.1 Ramphastos sulfuratus
TTCCTCTTTTCTGGGATGCATCACACCCATGTGGACTGTAGCAACCCAGCAGTTACCTGTGCCACAGCCCCGCGGCTCACATCTTCTCCATCCAACTCCTCACAGGCTTTGAACCCCTGCCTAAACCACAGGGCTCCAGGTGCAGGCTGCTCAGAGGCTGCATATTCAGCTGTGTTTAAAGGAAGAAGTGTGGAGTCTGTTAACACCCCACAGCTGGCTCCAAAAGTCACAGCATCACAGTTGGGGGTTGGAAGTGACCTCTGGAGCTCATCCGGTCCAACACACCCCCCCCAACTAAAGCAGGGGCACCCACAGAAGCTTGCCCAGGATCAAAATGTCCAGGTGGGGTTGGAAGCTCTCTAGAGAAAGAGACTCCACAACCCCTCTGGGCAGCCTGCTCCAGGGCTCAGTAGCCTCACACCAAACAAATTTCTCTTCAGATGGAACCTCCTTGGTTGCAGTTTGTGCCCATTGCTGGGCACCACTGACAAGAGCCTGGCCCCATCCTCTTGCCCCCAAGCCTTTAGCTCTTGTTAAAGCACTGCTCAGGTCCCCTCTGAGGCTGTTCTTCTCCAGGCTCTTAGCCTTTCTTCCTCACAGAGCTGCTCCAGGCCCCTCACCAGCTTTGTAGCCTCCCCTAGACTCTCTCCAGCAGTTCCCTGTCTCTGTAGAACTGGAGAGCCCAGAACTGGACACAACACTCCAGAGATGGCCTCAGGCAGCTGGATGCTGGAAAACCTGCCAGAGATGGACCTTTCTCTGCTCACCCTGCTCTTCAGGCTTTCTGCAGCACCTGTTACTGGCCACTGCAGAAGACAGGGGACTCAGATTGTGATCCTGCATAACTCATTGGATGCTCTCATCACCCCTGGATAGGACCTCTCCAGCCCTCCAGCTTCTCCCTCAAGCTCAACACCTAAAGTAATGCACCCTGCAGAAGGAGGAGACCATGCTCTTAAAGCAGCAAGGTCTCACAGTGCTCCTGGGACAAGCATTCTGCAATGCTGGCAGCCTGCAACACCCAGAAGTCACCTAGAGAGACTGCCAGGTCAGAAATGCTCCCCCAAATCCCTTTGTTTCACCTTAAGAACTTGGAGTTTCTGTTTTGTTTGAAGTTTGCAGGCTGGGTTCCAGAGGACTGGAGTCAGGAAGCTTCTGGAAGCTCAAAGCCAGCAGCTCAGGCATTGTTTTGACTTCAGAGGACATGTCAGGGGATGTTTAGCTTCTTCCCTCTGAACTTTGCTTTTGTTTACCATACCCAGCCCCCAGCAGCCTCCTAAGGCAGAAGTAGAGCTACACTCACTGATATAAATCACAAATTCCCAGCATGAGGAGGGGAGGGAGTTGGAAGTGACCTCTGGAGCTCATCCACTCCCATCCCCTTGCTAAAGCAGGGCACCCACAGCAGCTTGCCCAGCATCACAATGTCCAGGTGGGGTTGGAAGCTCTCCAGAGAAGGAGACTCCACAGCCTCTCTGGGCAGCCTGCTCCAGGCCTCCAGCACCCTCACAACAAAGAAGTTTCTCCTCATGTTCAGATGCAACCTCCTGGGTTGCAATTTGTGCCCATTGCTGGGCACCACTGACAAGAGCCTGGCCCCATCCTCTTGGCCCTCAGCCTTTAGCTCTTGCTGAGCATTGCTCAGATCCCCTCTGGGGCTGCTCTTCTCCAGGCTCTCAGCCTTTGCTCCTCACAGAACTGCTCCAGGTCCCTCAGCAGCTTTGTAGTGACCCCCTCCCAAAAAAAAAAAAAAACAAAAAAAAACCAAAGGACTGCTCCTAAATTTTGCAATCTATAAATATCAGAACACTATAAATACAGAAGGAAAGAGAAGGAAATTAAAAGCATCTTCACAATGTGACACTTCCAGTATATTTCTGCTTTCAGCAAGTTTAAAAAAAATGAGTCAGTTGCCTCCAAACTGCACTGGCTTGTTCTGCAGTTGGCATCACATGGACTCAGCTGAGCAAAGCACAGCTCCTCAAGAGGCCCCCTCAAGTGACAGTCTTCAGCTCACTGAAGCAGCACAAAGCTAAGCAAGGACCAAGAAAACGTTTTTGCATTTTCTGACACTTTGGCATTCCTCACAAGGACAAAGCTGAAAGCAGCCAGCAAACCAGAGAGTCCTTTAGCAAAGGAAACCAGGGCTGCCAGATGAGGTTCCCTGCTGCTGTTTGTGATGTGGATGCATCCTGCCAGGCTGCCTAAACTTACTTCTGCAGCCCCAGCAAATCCTGAGGGAGATGCTGAGCTGCTGCACTCTGGAGTACCTTCAGCAATGCCCTCAAGTTGGGGTGGGGGACAAGGTGTGGAGCCCCACACTGTGCTGGGGAGAAGACAAGCATCTTCCCCCAGCTCACTGCCATGATGCCCAAGGCTGTTGTGATGGACTCTCCAGCTCCTGCACATTGTACTCTGCTCTGGTGGTGTGTTCAGTTCTGGGCAGCTCATTACAAGGGGGACGTGGAGGTGCTGGAGACAGTACAGAGAAGCTGTGAAGGGCCTGGGAAATAAATCTGATGAGGAGCAACTGAAGGAGCTGGGAAGGGTTAGTGTGAAACAGAGGAGGCTGAGGGCAGAGCTCATCACTGCCTACAGCTACCTGAAAGGAGGCTGTGGAGAGGCTGCTGCTGGTCTCTGCTCACAGGTCATTAGTGACAGGAAGGAATGGCCTCAAGCTGCCACTGGGTAGGTTTAGACTGGAGATTAGGAAGAATTTGTTGCCAGCAAGAGTGGTCAGGCACTGGAATGTGCTGCCCAGGGAGGTGGTGGAGTCACCAACCCTGGAGGTGTTTTAAAAGTCCTTTGGCTGTGGTGTTTGGGGCTATGGTTTAGGGTGAGCCTTGCAGAGCAGGGATCTGGGTTGGCCTTGGTGATCCTGAGGGGCTTCTCCAACCTGAATGTGTGATTGGTCTGTGATGGAGCAGAGCAAAACACTGCTTGGTTTAAGGTGCTCTGCTGCCTTGCTATGCCCAAGGCCCTGCAAGCAGAGGACACTCAGAGCCTCTGTTTAGTTTGGAGAAGAAAGGAAGAAAAACACTGATCCTAAAATTTTGAAGAGATGTGGGAGGATGAGGAGCACTCCAAGTCAGAAATCAAGGCTGAAGAGCTTGGAACTGTGGTAGTTTATGATGTGATCCAATACACCCAAACACACCCACGCCAGACATCCAAGGTCTGCTCCTGGGTCTTGGCCCTTGTGTTTATTTCACACATGGGAAGGCTCCAGCATCATTGTGAAAGCAGAGGGAGGATGGAGGTGGGAAATCAGCCAGCTTGAGCTACTGCAAAAGCCATCAAGGACATGAAGCTTTCAAGATTCTGCTCTGTCTCCACTTCAGCTGGAAAGTGATTGCTCTGCTCCACATGGAGACAGTCAGCTCAGGGCCCTCTTAAGCAGAGAGACAAGGCAGGAGGAGTGGATCTCTCGGAGAGGGTCCAGAGGAGGCCACAAAGATGATCAGAAGGCTGGAGCACCTCCCCTGTGGGGTACAGGCTGGGAGAGTTGGGGTTGTTTGGCCTGGAGAAGGCTCCAGGGAAACCTCAGAGCAGCCTTCCAGTACCTGAAAGGGCTCCAGGAGAGCTGGGGAGGGACTTTTGACCAGGGCTTGGAGTGCCAGAATGAGGGACAATGGCTTTGAGCTGGCAGAGGGGAGAGTGAGACTGGAGATGAGGAAGAAATTCTTCACAGGGAGGGTGGGGAGACACTGGCACAGGTTGCCCAGAGAAGTTGTGGACATCTCATCCCTGGAATGGTGA
Organism: Ramphastos sulfuratus; assembly: GCA_013399055.1. Lineage (NCBI taxonomy): Eukaryota > Metazoa > Chordata > Aves > Piciformes > Ramphastidae > Ramphastos > Ramphastos sulfuratus. The sequence goes on from WBNM01005718.1 coordinate 3,760, forward strand.
AGACCAGGTTGGATGAGGCCTTGAGCAAAACTGTTCTAGTGGAAGGTGTCCCTGCCTGTGGCAGGGGGGGGTTAGAACTAGATGATCTTTAAGGTCCCTTCCAACCCAAACTGTCCTATGAAGAAGCTATTGAGGAAGTAGAAGCAAGAGCCTGGATGCCAACCAAACTGCCAAGCCCTGCAGGTGCCCACAACACAGCCACCATCGATGGTCAAGCAGCTGACCAAAGAAGGAGATTACTGAAAGCAGAGGAGTGCAACCAGCTGCCAGCAACAGTGTTGAAATCACCTCCTGCAACTGCTTCCCTTGTCAGCTCCACTGCTGAACCAAACACTTCTCTTTGATGTTCCGAATCAGGAAGTGCCCAACTGAAAGCTCTTACGTGGAGGAACTGTGGTCTGACCTCCACCTCCTCCATGGGGTCAGCCTAGCAGCTCCCACAGCAGCAAGGCAGGCAGGCCACAGATGCTTCTTAGCTGGCAGAGGTTGGGCACACAGGCAGGGTACAGATCAGCTGAGACCCAAGGAGAGGCTGATGCAGCTCTAACCCAAACATACAGGGAGCAACCAGAACTGCAGGAAGAGGAGTGGAAGGTGTCAAGGCAGTAGCACCAAGGATGGGTTACAAGGATTAGGCAAGCTGGGAATTTGCTCCCCAAGAGCAGAATCTGTTGTGTTCAGCCACTGGCTTAGCTGCTGTCTCAGCAAACAACAGATACCAGCATCTTCCAGCTCTGTCCAGCAGCTCTCTTGGGATAAAGAATCCTCCAAGGCCTTCAGGAGTCAGGACAACAGGCTCAGGCAGCACACCTCACTCTACTCCCCATAAGCCATGGTTTGGCTGCAAACCCCAGGAAACAGCCTTCCTCCCCAAATGAGTGTGACTGGTTTCTCCCCCTCAGCAGAGCTTTTCCTGCAGTCAGAGGTGGAACTTGGAGTTCAGAGCTGCTGGGAGGCCAGAGGCACTCAGCCAGCAGAGCAGGTGGGAAGGCAGCGCTCACCTGGCTGCTGCAGAGCCAGTTCTCAGCATCTCCCAGCTTCCACTCCCCTACAAGAGCTCCTGCAGTAAAGCTTCCCTTCCTCCTCCTCCTCCTCCTCTATCGGCAGCCCTGCAGGTGCCAGCAGAGCCTCTCTTCCCCATCCCTCCAGCTCTAAATTTGCCTGGTTGCTGAGCACATCTATTCCAGGCAGCCCCAGGCAGGCGAGATGAGGGAAGCGAAGCGCACGCAGCAGTCGCCTCGTGAACGGCAGCACTGCCAAGTCCTGCTCTGCTGCAGCCAGTTCAGAGAACATCCTCTGATCTGGTTCCAAAGAAGCACTTTGGGAAAAGAAATCAGTTCTTTCCACGTACAAGACACTCAGGTAATTCTCAATTCCCTAAGCAGAAGCAACCATCCAGAAAGAAACCTCTTTGCGCAAGAATGTGGGGCAAAGGAAGCAAATTGAGGACAGGAGGGGAAAGCAGCAGCATCTTGGGACACCAACAAGCCAGAGCTGGCTTTAAGCTGAGAATTGAGATGGTACAGCAAAGCAAACTACTCATCCCTGCTCCCAAAACTATCCCTGAGCAGGTCTGGGAGAGCTTAAATCAGCAGCAGCATCTGCGATACAGCTAATCCTCAACCAGCACTGGAGGGATTGAGGGCTGACAGCAGGGGCTTGTCCCCACGGTGGAGGGAAGGAGGGAGGGAGGGAGGGTGGGTGCTGGGCACATGCTGCCCACTCCTCCAGCAAAGGAAGGGTGGGGGAATGCCTCAGAGCTGGGAGCAAACGAGGCAGTTTTCATCCACATCAAGTCGCAGCCATCATCTAGGCTGGGTTTGCAGAGCAGTAATGAGGGCAGCAACCTGTTGAGGTGTGGAGTCAGCAAAGCTGGTTACATCCATCACATCTTATCTCCTACACCGTGCAGAACAAAAGCTGTCCCTCCCTCCCGAGACCCTTAATCCTCTAGACAGGATTAGAGCCTATCAGTGAGCTATCCTGCAGAGAACAGCCCAGCCTCTGCTGCCTGATAGCTGAGATGGTATCAGCAAGGCTTGGAGAGGCATTAGAGGGGAGCAAGGGCAGCTCCGAGGCAGGGAAGTACTCTCAGCTTCCCTGGCAACGCAGGATGGAGCTCGGGAAGAGCAGCTCTTGTGTTCATGCCTTGTTAATCTTGATGGTACAATCAGAGTGAAGCCAGCCTCAGTCTCCCTCAGCTCCCCAGGACTGTAAACACAGGCAAACGTCTTCCACTGTCTTTGCAGCTCAGGTCTGAGGCAGTTTGGACTCCTTAGGATGGGGCCACAAAAAAGGGCTGCAGCACCTCTGCTCTGAGGACAGGCTGAGGGAGCTGAAGTTGTCTGGCCTGGAGAGAAGACTCCAGGGGAACTTAGCAGAGCTGCCTTCTAGTACCTGAAGGGAACCTGCAGGAAGGCTGCAGAGGGGCTTTTCCTGAGGGTGTCTAGAGACAGGCCAAGGGGGAATGGTTTGATGCTGAGTTATAGTGGAGCTTGGGAAGTTCTTTAGTGTGAGGGTGGTGAGGCTCTGCAGCAGGCTGCCCAGGGAGGTTGTGGATGTGCCCTTCCCAGAGGTGTTCAGAGCCAGGCTGGATGAGGCCTTGAGCAGCTGGGTCTAGTTGAGAGGTGTCCCAGCCCATAGCAGGGAGGTTGGAACTGAAGATCTCCAATGTTCCTTCCAACCTAAGCCATTCTATGACTCTATGATTAGAAGACACTGTCCAACAGAATGTTGACCAACAGACTAAGCCATGCCAGACAAGCATTGCTCCTGCTGAGCCACTTGGCAGCACCATGGGCACTGCCTCAACTCTTGTGCTTGTCGTTTCTGTGCACCCTCACCCTGTGGTCCCCAGCAACTCCTGCACCTCCACCCTTGCTCTCTTCAGCTTACAGGACTTTGCAGTGAAGCTTCATGTCTCCTCCTTAGCAGAAACCTGTCCTTAGATGTGTTGGGTGAGGCTGGCAGTCACAGAATGGTAGGGGTTGGAAGGCATCTCTGGAGAACATTGAGTCCACCCCCTACTGCCAGAGCAGCATCACCTAGGGCAGGTTGCTCAGGGGTTTGGAATGTCTCCAGAGATGGAAATTCCACCACCTCTGTGGACAGCCTGTGCCAGTGCTCCACCTCAAAGTCAAGGAGTTCCTCCTCATGTTTAGATGCAATTTCTTATGTTCCAGTCTGTGCCAGTTACCCCTTGTCCTGTCACTGGGCACCACTGAAAAGAGCCTGGCCCCATCCTCCTGCCACCCACCCTTTTGGTATTGATAATCATTGAGAAGATTCCCCCAGTCTTCTCTTCTCCAGCCTAAAAAGCCCCAGGTTCCTCGTACAGACATTCTGGTCTCCTAAGCATCTTTGCAGCCCTTTGCTGTACTCTCTCCAGCAGTTCCCTGTTCTTCCTGAACTGGGGAGCCCAGAACTGGACACAGTACTCCAGATGAAGAATTGTAACATGAACAGTTCTCTTCTATTGGCCTAGTTCCCAGCAGGATGGCTATGGAGGTCTAGCTCCAGCCCAAAGCCAGCTTTGCTGTGTTGCAGCCCTCTGCAGCCCTGCCACAAACAAAACCTTTTCTCTGCTTTCTTTCCTGCAGTGGAAGAACCTGAAGACAACCCAGGACAGATCACAACCCAGCCAAGAGCCAAGCAAATGCAGGTCCATTTAATACCGTCTGAAGGATGACAACAGCATAACAAGAGACACATCAGGTGGGCAGGAATGAAACATCAGGCAGCAGAGGGTGTTGACAGATCTAAGACAGAGGAACCACACTGGATAAAGGTCTGAGGTCTCTTCTCTGGTGGCCAGGAGGCTGTGGAGAGATGCCTGGAGCAGCTGCTCTCAGCATGGTCAGTGCTCTCAAACAGGAGCACACTGCCCACCTCCAAAGGAAAGCAGCAACCACTCCAACAGCTCTATGCTGAACCTCAATTCAGAGAAAGGTTTGGGGCCAAGTCCCAGGCCAAGGAATGTGACAGCTGCCTCAGTGCAACTCACTAGTGCAGCCTCTCCTGCCCATAAAGCTATGGAGCCCCACCAGCAAAGATGAGCTCCAGAGCAGCCTGAATATCCCCTCCAGTGGCCTGCAGGGCTCGGAGACTTAGCTCATCATCGTGGATTCCCATGTCTCGGAGCTGCTGGAGCTGTGGCTGCCACTGGCTCTGCAGGCAAGAAAACAGAAGAAGCTAAGAGGAGGTGCTAGAGTCCAAGCAGAAACCAACCAATCTTCCCCACAGCCTGCTCTCACATCTTGCCCTCTCCCACCCCTCTCTCCAGCTCACAAGCACAGATCTTGCAGCTCAAAACTCTGCTGCCAACTCCCACCAACCCATTTCCACCCAGTGCTTTTGCAAGATCAGGCCTCCAGGAAGCCCTTCTCCAGTGATGCCTCCAGCTTCATGTTCTACCTCAGGAGGCAGCTGGAACAACCACCTGCACTTTACACCACTCAGTGAGATGAAGGGGCTGAAAGACGAGGCTGTGACACTGACCTGCAGGCTGGGCTGCCCTGAAGCCTGCAGGGCATGCTGTAAGGCCTGGCTGAAGAGGTCATTGGTGATAGGTGTTCCTGACTGCACACTGGATGACATTGGGGAAGTCCCAGAGGAGTGACCCTAGGAGGAGAGAAGTTGCAGATGCATCACAACACTCGCCAGAGGAACCAGAGCCGTGCCCACTGCCCTCCATCATCCTATCCCCTCCAGCCCGTATGGAAGAGAGCTCAGCCAGGAGGAAATAAAGCAGTTGAGTGGTTTTACAGCCCAGGAGGATGTCCCCAGCTGCTGCCCTGTCTCTGTACCTGGGTGCCAGGTGTGGGTGTGTGGGAGCTGCTCTCTGGGGTGCTCGCCAGCGCCAGCGCCGTCGCCAGCTCGCTCTGGGTGATGGGCCGGGGTCCGGCTGCCCCGGCGTAGCCAAGGGAGGCTGGGCGGGAGCCAGAGGTGCTGCTGGATGGTGTGGACCTTGTGCTCTGCATGGAGGAAAGGAACAAACACCTCTGAGCCTGTTGGGGGATGGAAAGGACCTCTGGAGATCATCCACTCCAACTCCCCTTGCTAAAGTAGGGGGCACCCACAGCAGCTTGCCCAGCATCACAATGTCCAGGTGGAGTTGGAAGCTGTCCAGAGAAGGGACTCCACAACCTCTCTGGGCAGCCTGCTCCAGGCCTCCAGCACCCTCACACCAAACAAGTTTCTCCTCATGTTCAGATGGAACCTCCTGAATTCCACTTTGTGCCCACTGCTTCTTGTCCACTTGCTGGGCACCTCTGAGAAGAGTCAGGAGCCATCCTCTGCCCCCAGCCTTTAGCTGTTGCTGTGCATTGCTCAGATCCCCTCTGGGGCTGCTCTTCTCCTGGCTCACCAGCCCCAGCCTTTGCTCCCCAGAGAGATGCTCCAGGCCCCTCAGCAGCTTTGCACGTCCCCTGAACTCTCTGCTGGCTCCCCAGGTTCAGAAGGACCAGGAACCCGGAACACAATACTCCAGAAGTGGCCTCATCAGGGCAGAGTAGAGAGGGAGAAGAACCTCCCTCACCCTGCTGGTCACACTCTTCTTAGTGCACCTCAGGACACCATTAGCCTTCTTGGCCACATTGCTAGCTCCTGATGACCTTTGTTGTCCACCAGCACCCCAAGGTCCTTCTCTGCAGAGCTGCTTTCCAGCAGGGTCAACCCCTCCCTTGTCTTGCTGCACGTTGATGTTGGTGTCCACATGCCAGTACAATCTGACTCATCTGCTCATTCCCAGGGATCCTTTGCCCTACAACTCTCCCAGCTCACAAGCATGGAACTTTTAGGACATAAACAGGACAGGACATGTTTTTTCCCACAGCCTCAGCTCCTCCAAAGCCAAGGAAGCTGGCAGTAAATCTTTGCATGTAACCAAGTGTTATTAGCCTGTAACAAAACAAGTGGCTGTTGACAGGCTGTTTTTTTGCCTATATGTGCAATTTCTCTCCTGAAATTTGGAGAGGAAAAGCTCCTTCCCATTGCACAAGAAGGGCAGAGGCCAACACTTCCACATTTCCTAACAGGGACAGCATCCAAACATGCCATGATCAATATGTTTGGCTTCACAACACCCCTAAGAACCAGAGCGGAGAGAACCAGGAAGAGAGGAAAATTTAAACTCACTTCACACTCCCCAGGCAGCAGTTTCACCAAACCTGGCTGCTTACCTGGTGGAAGTCATCTTCATCATCAGACAGACCTTCAAACAAAAAGCCACCTGCAAGAGAAAGGAGAAGGAACAGATGGAGAAAAGCAGATGAGAAGCCTATGGAGTCCTCAGCCACACAGCCAGGCACAGCCCCAGGTGAGGAGGGAAGCCTCAGCACCAAGCAGAAGACAGGCCAGGCCCATCAAGACCTGCACCAAACAGAGGCCACAGCACTCTGCTACCAACAGGCATTACACACATCTGGTTGGGAATGGCCCCAAGGCCAAAGTGCCCCAGATGAGTCTCACAGTGGAAAACCTGTGTGGCTGGAAACTGCCCAGTGGAAAAGGACCTGAGGGTGTTGGTAAACAGGGGCTGAAGGTGAGCCAGTGTGTGCTCAGGTGGCCAAGGCAGCCAACAGCATCCTGGCCTGGATCAGCAAGAGTGTGGCCAGCAGGTGCAGGGCAGGAGTTGTCTCCTTGTACTCAGCACTGGTGAGGCCACAGCTCGAGTATTAGGTTCAGTTTTGGTCTCCTCACTCCACAAACAACATTGAGGAGCTGGAGGAGGTCCAGAGAAGGGCAAAGAAGCTGAAGAAGGGTCTGGAGAACAGGGCTGGGGAGGAGTAGCTGAATGAGCTGGGGTTGGTCAGCCTGGAGAAGGAAGAGGCTGAGGGGAGACCTCATTGCTCTCTACAACTGCCTCAAAGGAGGCTGGAATGAGGTGGGGGTTGGTCTCTTCTTCCAAGGAACAAGAGGAAATGGCCTCAAGTTGCCCCAAGGAAGGTTTAGGTTGGACATCAGGAAAAACTTCTTCCCTGAAGGAGTGGTAAAGCCCTGGAACAAGCTGCCCGGGAGGGAGTGGAGGTCCCATCTATGGAAGCATTAAAAAGCCAGGTAGAGGTGGTGCTGAGGGACACAGCTCAGTGGTGGAGTTGGCAATGTTGGGTTCATGGTTGGACTCAANGAGGTGGGGAGATTCAGCCTGGAGGTGAGGAGGAAGTTCTTCAGCATGAGAGCGGTGAGAGCCTGGCAGGGGTTGCCCAGGGAGGTGGTTGAGGCCCCATCCCTGGAGGTGTTTAAGGCCAGGCTGGATGAAGCTCTGGGCAGCCCGATCTAGGGTAGGGTGTCCCTGACTATGGCAGGGGGGTTGGAACTGGCTGATCTTTGTGGTCCCTTCCAACACTGCCTGATTCTATGATTCTATGACAAACCCCTAGCAGAGGAACCCAAATCTCTTTTCCTGTCAGCCTAGGGGTAAGGCTGTGGCTGCCCATACCTGGCATGTCACGGTAGGAGCCAGAGGACATGGCACGAGAGGAGGTCTCAGGGGCTGGCAAGGGAGTGCTGCCAGCCACTGAGTGCAGCACCAGGACAATGGCATTGACCAGAGCAGGGTGGGCTGGGATTAGCCTGCAGGGAGAGAGCAGAAGAATGAATGATGTGCAGAGGGTAACTGGGAAACCAGCAGCTCAATGCTGGCAAAGAAGCTGGGGCACAGCCAGCACCACTGCCTGCACCAAACACCTCTGCCTTTGTCTGTCCAGCCACAAACATCTGAAGCTCTGCACCATGAGGGTGGTGGAACACTGGAACAGGTTGCCCGGGGAGGAGGTTGAGGTCCCATCCCTGGAGATATTCAAGGTGAGGCTCAACAGGGCTGTGGGCAACCTGATCTAGTTGAGGATGTCCCTGCTGAGTGCAGAGGGGGCTGGACTGGGTGACCTTTGGAGGTCCCTTCCAGTCCAGCCCAGCCCATTCTGTGATCTCTCCATGTTGTTTCAGGAAACCATCCTTAAAGCTCTCACAGGAGCAACTCTCTGGTGTGAGCAACCAGCCCCAGAGGTGAACAGACCACCTGGAGGTGATGATGGCCTGGTGTCCTGCCATATATCCTTTAGCTTAACCCAACACTGGGGTTAGATGGGTGTCAAAGGGCCAGCTGCCTCTTGCCTTCTGCTGAGGAAAGCATCCCACCTGACTCTCCAGCTTGCTGTGCCCTTCCTGGCAGGCAGGAGCAGAACTCTCACCACCCCACCCCTGAGGGAAGCAGTGCCCACAACAAAGGCACTGCTTAGTCACTGCACCAGCTGACCTCAACTTACGTGTCCAGCATGTTGGGGTCTGCAAACACTGAGAAGAGATCCTTGTCCTGCAGGACTCCTGAGAGGGAAGAGGAAACATGAGGAGTGTGAGAGAGGATGAGGAACAGGAGCCAGTCAAACAAGAGCCATGGGAAAAAGAAACAATCAAAAGAATTAATTGTTTTTCAGGAACTGAGTCACCACCATAAACACTTCATCATTGTTCTTTCGGAGGCTTTTTACATCTTCCTGGAGAGACTTTTGATCACAGCCACGCACCCGAGGGTCGAGGCTTTCCCGGCACATCCAGCACTGACAGCTCCACCTTATGGTCAAGATCAAATCCAGCACCCAGCTCACTCCGGCCAAGGTGGGGGGACTCCATCCCTCATTCTACCTGCCTCAGTGTGTCAAACAGGCTGAAAAATCCTGGGCCAGAAGCAGCAAGTTGAATTTAATGAGCCTTTATAGCAGGAGAAAAGCATCTATGCTCGTTGGGCTCCTTTGAACTCCATGGTCCTCAATTCCTCTCTGAGAAGTAGATCTGTGTGAACCTCAGGAGGTTCAAAAAGACCAAGTACAAAATCCTGCAACTGGGTCAGGGTAGTCCCCAGTAACAATCCAGGCTGTGGATGAAGGCCTAGAGAGCAGCCCTGCAGAGGAGGACTTGGGGGTGCTGGTGGGGGGGTGATAAGCTGGACACCAGCTGGCACCAAGTGCTGCCAGCTGGCCCCTGCCCTATTCTGGGCTGATCCCCAGCAGCATGGGCAGGGAGGGGATTCTGCCCCTCTGCTGTGCTCTGATGAGACTCCCCCTGCAGTGATGGGACAGGTCTGGAGTCCTCAGCATAGGACAGATGGGGATCTGTTGGAGCAGGGCCAGAGGAGGCCACAGCAATGCTGGGAGGGCTGGAAGCCCTCTGCTGTGAGACCAGGTTGGAAGAGTTGGGCTTGTTCAGCCTAGAGAACAGAAAGCTCCATCCTGGGAGATCTGCTGGTAGCCTTTCAGTGCTCAAAGGGCCCCAGAAAGCTGGGGACAGACTTTTGAGCAGGGCCTGTTGAGACAGGAGAAGGGGTGGTGGTTTGAACTAAAAGAGGGAGATTCAGACTGGAAAGGAGATGTTTGACACGGAGTGGTGAGACCCCAGAGAGGTGAGAGATGTCACATCCCTGGAACTATTGCAGGTCAGGCTGTTTGGACCTCTGAGCAACCTTTTCTGGTTGCAGATGTCCCTGATGATTGCAGTGAGGCTGGACTAGACAACCTTTCAAGGTCCCTTCGAGGAGACCTTAGAGTAGCCTTCCAGTATCTGAAGGGGGCAGTGGGTTTAAAGTGGGAGAGGGGAGATTTAGACTAGATGTCAGGAGGAAGTTCTTTCCAGTGAGGGTGGTGAGACACTGGCACAGGTTGCCCAGGGAGGTTGTGGCTGCTCCCTCCCTGGAGGTGTTCAAGGCCAGGTTGGATGAGGCCTTGAGTGACCTGTCCTAGTGGGAGGTGTCCCTGCCTATGGCAGGGGGTTGGAACTAGATGATCCTTGAGGTCCCTTCCAACCTTACCATTCTATGATTCTATGAAGAATCTACCCCAAACACTACCATGGGAGCACAACTCTGATGCCTGAGCAGGCATCGACTCTCACGCTCCACAAAGGGGCCCAAAAGCCACTTTGTCCCCTTTCCCTGTGCCAGGAATGAAATCCAAAGTATCTTTATTTTTTTTTTTCCCTTGGATCCTCTGGATCCCATCTGGACACCCAAAGGGTGGCTGTCAGTGGGTCCATGTCCAAGTGGAGGCCAGTGACAAGTGGAGTCCCTCAAGGGTCAGTACTGGGACCAGACTTGGGGCAATCCCAAGCACCAATATAGGCTGGGCAGTGACTGGCTTGAGAGCAGCCCTGAGGCAAGGGACTTGGGAGTGCTGGTGGTGGTGGATGAGAAGCTCAACATGAGTCACCAGTGTGCACTTGTAGCCCAGAAAGCCAGCCTGGGTTGTATCAAGAGGGAAGTGTGTGCAGCAGGTCAAGGGAGNTTGACAATTCTGTGACTCACCCAAAGCAACAGGGTCACTGCTGAGGCCAGGAGTAGCTACAATGATCTGATCCAGTGACTCCTTGTTCCCCAGCATTTTGAAGACCTGCCAGGGAAACCAGAAGAGATCAGAAGTGCCACACAACAAGGCTCCACTGTGGGACTCTCTTGCCAGAGATGGGACAGACAGAAGACCCCCTGACAGCACAACCACAAAGTCCTTCACTCACTGCATCTCTGTAGGCAGGGCTGCTGTGCAGGGCAGTGTGGAGGACTCGGAACTCCCGTACTGCTGCCACCTTGTCCACGGGCTCTGAGGGAGGAACAACATCAGAACAAAAGGTGGGTGCCACTCTGGCAGCTTCACTAGCTGCTTTGCTTATCACTGGGATGCTCTAATGCTCACCCTAGATGCAGCTCATCCAAAGAGGGCAGGACTAATGGCTGCCCATGTCTGAAGTAGCTGCACTCTCAGCTCCCAGATATGAAAACACAGAGATACATCTTCCTGGGTGTAAACAAGGAGTTGCGTTAAAGCCACAGCTCTAAACTAACTCAGCTTTACACCCAGGGAGACCAGGGACACACCCCTGCACCTGAGTAACCACCTTCTTTGATCCCAACTCTCTGGCAACACCCTAAAATTGGTGACAGTCACTTATTTGCCCTCTATATGCTGAAGCTCATTCCTTAGTTCTTCCATCAGCAAGGAAACACAACGCCCAGTGGCTGCTGTCAGAGGTGGAGAACATGCAGAGCTATCAGTCAGTTCCTCCCCCAAAACCTTGCACACAAGCCACAACAGAAGCTCTTCCTCAAGCACATCCCAAGGAGTCCTAAGCAATGACCTGCACTGCCTCCTCCTCACCTGGTTTCTGATCAGGCTCAGGCCAGGACTTGCGCAGGACATGGACAGTGGAGCCAGACTGGATGCCATAAAAATCCAGGGTCTGGTCATCCCTCAGCTTACGGCCACAGTAGATCAGATCTAGGGGAGAGAAACACCCCAAGATAAATATCTCTTCTGGAGAGGGAGTGTGGGTCTGCTGGAGAGCAGGGAGGCTCTCCAGAGAGAGTTGGGACAAGGCCAGTGGGATGAGGTTCAACAAGGCCAAGGGTTGGGTCTTGCACTTGCGTCACAACCACCCCATGAATGCTCCAGGCCTGGGGCAGAGTGCTGGAAGCTGTCCAGCAGAGAAAGACCTGGAGGTGGCAGTCAGCAGCAGGCCAAAGATGAGCCAGCAGCGTGCTCAGGTGGCCAAGGAGGCCAACAGCGTCCTGGCCTGGATCAGCAAGTGTGGTCAGTAGGAGCAGGGAAGGGATTGTGCCCCTGTTCTCAGCACTGGTGAGGCCACACCTTGAGTACTGGGTTCAGTTTTGGGGCCCTCACTCCAAGAAGGACATTGAGGGATTGGAGCAGGTTTAGAGCAGGGCAATGAAGCTGTTGAAGGGTCTGGAGAGCAGGGCTGGTAAGGAGCAGCTGAGGGAACTGAGGTTGTTTAGTCTGGAGAAGAGGAGCCTGAGGGGAGACCTCATTGCTCTCTACAGCTGCCTGAAAGGAGGCTGGAGCCAGCAGGGTGTTGGGATTTCTTCTCCCTGGGAACAAAGGACAAGAGGAAGAGGCCTCAAGTTGCACCAGGTTCAGTTTGGACATCAGAAGAAGCTTCCCTGAAAGGGTTCTCAAGCACTGGAACAGGCTCCCAGAAGGTGTTTCCAAGAGGCAGAGCCGTGGTGCTGAGGACCACGTTTCAGCCCTAGCCTTGGTACAGCTAGAGAATGGTTGGAGCCAATGATCTTAAAGAGCTTTTCAAACAAAAACAACTCGGTGAGTCTATGCTGAGCATGCACACCATGCTAGCTGCCTGTGCCAAGTCTTCCCACCCAGCCAGCACCACCAAGAGGATATCAAGGAGAGAAAGAGGGTAGAAAAGCCTCAACACGACCCACATGGGCACCTACCTATGAGCTCAGGGTCTGGGACAGACTCCTGCAGTCTGCCAGTGATCAGCTGCTTGAGGTAGGAGATGCTGCAGCCACCAAGCGGGCATTCCCCCAGCTCTGTCTCCGGCAAACGCAAGATGGATTTGGGAGCCAAGGGCTGGTCTGCCAGCTTCACCGCGATGTGCCACTCCGGCAGGGCCATGGCAGCCTTTTCACCTGACGCAGCCAAGCCAACCTAAGGCCCACAGACCTCTGGAAAGGGAGGAAAACAAACCAAAACGAAGCACTCTCTCATTAACCAGGCACTTTAACCACAAGCCTCACAGGAGGCCTGACCAACGCACAGACGGATCTGAATGGTTCCTACCTCAGTGTGAAGCCATAGCTGAAGCCAAAGGCAGAAAGAATGTAGAGGCAGAAACACCCGCGCCGAGCTGCACGCTCAGCCGAGGACAAGTCACCGGCAGGGCCCAGCCCGCCTCTCCTGGCAGGCGCTTCCCGCGGCCCAGAGACGCTGGAGCGCACAGCAGGATGCGGAGTGAAGGGTCCCAGCAGCGCCAACCCCGCGATTCCTGATCGGGGCCCTCAGCTCCGCTCTGCCGCAGCCCCGGGATGCGCCGGAAGCGGAAGCGCTCTCCTGCCGCGCAGTGCACCCCGGGAAAGCGAGTCCGTCTAAGGACACACACACCACCACCCCCACCCCCCCGGAGCAGCAGCCCCCCAATTGGCTAATCCTGCCGTCACCAAGCGGGACGAGCCAATAGGCGGCCGGCTGGGCGTTTAAGTGCGGATGCGAGGGGGAAGGCGCGATTGCCCGCCGCCGTGACGGGGGGAAAGCCCTTAGCTGCCTGTTAATTAGCAATATTTCGTTTAAGGGGCTGCCACCCTTCTACCAGCCCGCCCCGCAGCTCAGGGGCTCCTGTAGATACCCTCCCAGAGCAGGAGGGACCCTCCTCTCCCAACCCTATCTGCTGCTTCATCTTGTCTCTCCCAAAAAAGGAATCTGCGGCTCCTCCAGCCATCAGAATTCATGCCAAAGCATCAACTCCTTCTGAGAAGAGTTGTTTATGTTCTAAAAAAAGCCAAGTTACCATCAAAGTACAGAAAGGCTGCAGGAGCCACATACCAGCCAAGCTTTCCTCCCCAAGCGCTCTCAAAATGGCCTGCACAGCTCAAAGCAGCTTTAAAAGGTGCCTTCGCATTTGTGAAGCATTTGCCCCAAATTTTCATTCTCCATGCTTCAACACAGGCCAGGTTTGAGTCCAAAACCATATATTGGGCAACCAGTCTTTGCAGGAGATGAAGGGCCCACCCTGAAAGAAAGCAAAACCATCTGACAGTTGTTAAGCATGAAGAAGTTTATTTGTTTTCTCACCAAGGAGTACACTGTGACAAGCCTAAAAGGTGACAAGTCTAAACTTCAAGTGTCAACCTATCAGTGCTACCTAGAAGTGAATAAGCCTGCCTGCTCCCCAGCCCCACAGAGCCAGGAGGAGCATCCAGGAGAAGAGCTACATCCCAACAGGACCTTAAAATGCAACCTCAGGTATCTGTTCTTCCTAAGCCTCCTCTCTGTGACAAGCTTTCACCTGACGCTTAACCAGAGGATCTTTGAAATTAGTTAGAACATCAGGAGCTGAAACACCAAATAAGTAACAGTCGAGTAGTGATTCTGGGACAGTGGGTGAGGAGCAAGCTGTCCCCATGCATGTCCTGGTGAGGATGGCCCTCAGGTGACTGCCAGCAGTCCCTCTAGAAGCACTTGCGATGGACAATGGATGGGCCAGATTCATCATACTCCTGCTTGCTGATCCACATCTGCTGGAAGGTGGAGAGAGAGGCCAGGATGGAGCCGCCGATCCAGACGGAGTATTTACGCTCCGGTGGGGCAATGATCTTGATCTTCATGGTGCTGGGTGCCAGGGCCGTGATTTCCTTCTGCATCCTGTCAGCAATGCCAGGGTACATGGTAGTGCCCCCAGACAGCACGGTGTTGGCATACAGGTCTTTCCTGATGTCAACGTCACACTTCATGATGGAGTTGAAGGTGGTCTCGTGGATGCCGCAGGACTCCATGCCCAGGAAGGAAGGCTGGAATATAGACTCGGGGCATCGGAAACGCTCGTTCCCAATGGTGATCACCTGCCCATCAGGCAGCTCATAGCTCTTCTCCAGGGAGGAAGAGGAGGCTGCTGTGGCCATCTCCTGCTCAAAGTCCAGAGCAACATAGCAGAGCTTCTCCTTGATGTCCCGCACAATCTCCCTCTCAGCTGTGGTGGTGAAGCTGTAGCCTCTCTCTGTCAGAATCTTCATGAGGTAGTCCGTCAGGTCACGGCCAGCCAGATCCAGACGGAGGATGGCATGGGGAAGGGCATAGCCTTCATAGATGGGCACAGTGTGGGTAACACCGTCCCCAGAGTCCATAACGATGCCAGTGGTGCGGCCGGAGGCATAGAGGGACAGCACAGCCTGGATGGCTACATACATAGCTGGAGTGTTGAAGGTTTCAAACATGATCTGGGTCATCTTCTCCCGATTGGCCTTGGGGTTCAAGGGGGCCTCAGTGAGCAGGACAGGGTGCTCCTCTGGGGCAACACGCAGCTCGTTGTAGAAGGTGTGGTGCCAAATCTTCTCCATGTCATCCCAGTTGGTGACGATGCCATGCTCGATGGGGTACTTCAGGGTGAGGATGCCTCTCTTGCTCTGGGCTTCATCCCCCACATAGCTGTCCTTCTGCCCCATGCCCACCATCACCCCCTGGTGTCGTGGACGCCCCACAATGGAAGGAAACACAGCACGGGGGGCATCATCCCCTGCAAAGCCTGCCTTGCACATGCCAGAGCCGTTGTCCACAACCAGAGCAGCAATCTCCTCATCCGCCATGTTGACTGGTCCTGAGATGGGGAACATGAATATGTTAGAGTCCCTCCTCAGAGCAATCAGTGCAGAAACATCAAGAAGCCTGAACGCTTGCCCCCATGCACTATAGGCCTGAAAGAATTTAAGACGCTAGAGAGCCTCAACATAAAGTGCTGAGGGGTAGGAGATATAAGGGGATTGCAAAGGCTTGAATGCTCATCCCCCAGAAACCTCAGTGCCTTACTGAAAAGGCCAGAGAGTCCTCAGGAAGGCTCCTCAGTGGAGAGGAAACACAAGCGAGGCACAGTATCTATTTATTTCCACAACACACGCCTATATGCGTGCAGACCCTAGAAAAGAACAGGGGAAAACGCGAGAAAGACAAACACAGACCCCTCCCGCTCCCTCCCCGAGGAAAGGCCCAACAGGGCTACTCCCCACGAACACATTACCGCGCCTCCGAGGGAACAAAGCCGAGCTCCAATCAAAGAAGGCTCCCGAGCCCCAAGCAAAGTAGGCTTCCTCCTCCCGCCCAGGCGCCACAAACCACGACCCCATGTCGAGGCCTCACTCCAGGACAAAGCACCACATGGACCCTCACCTTCGCGACCCCACTCCCTCGCAGCGATGCCTTTTCAACGACTGCCCCGCGCGGCCCCGCGCCCCGCCTTTTATAGCGCCCGGAACCGGAAGCCGCCCCTTGCCTCGCTCTGTGATTGGCTACAGGCGGATCCGCTGCCTCGCCTCCTGTCCCCTACTGAAGCCGCTTCCGGGTGTGCGGCGCCCGCGCTCGTCTTCCGTTGCCGGGGCCGTACCCGGAACTAGGGAGGGCGCTTCCGTTGCTAGACACCGCCTCCACCGCTCCGTTTCCGGCCGGGCTGAGGAGGGGCGGTGCAGGGTTGGGGGGGGGGAAGAAGGAAAGAGCTAACGAAGCTGAGGCGGCCGTACTCGGGCCGGCAGCGACCCGTTCCCGGGGCTCACGGGAGGTAACGGCCCCCTTCGCCCCGGTGGGGCGGGGAGTTTCGGGCGGCT
>WBNM01005719.1:0-155541 GCA_013399055.1 Ramphastos sulfuratus
GCCGCACCGAGCCGAGCCGAGCCCCGCGGGCCGCCCGCTCTCTTACTGTTGGTAGTCCTGCTTGCAGTAGAGCTTTCGGTCCCGGAAGTAGCAGCTGGTGGTGAGGGCTTGCTGACACGCCGCGCACTGCAGGCACTCCTCATGCCAGGAAGACTCGTTCACCCGCATCAGAAACCGGTCCGAGATGGGCCGCTGGCAGCCCTCGCAGACGGCCTGGTGCTGGCAGTCCGACCCTGCGAACGGCAGACAGCGGCGTGAAGCGCTTGTCCCGGCCCCGTTCCCTCGCCCGTCTCCCCCGACCCGACCCAGGCCCACTCCCCCGGTCCCTTAGATCGGTGACATCGAGCTGGAACGGCCGCCACCGAGTCCGCGTCCCGCAAACGTCGGTGGGGAAGACGCGCGCCCGGCGGCTGGAGCCCGCAGCAGCCCGGTCAACCCCACCGGAGAACAGCCCCGGGCACCGAGCGGTAGCTTTTGGCACAGCCGAGAAGCGAGCGGCAACTCACCCAGCAGCACTCCTAACGTGGCCGGACCCGAGCGCAGAGGGTGGTCTTCCATTTTAATACCGTCCAGCATCTTTGAGCAGTCCGACTGGCCCCGCGTAAAGCACCTCTCCAAGGACTCGGGACCTGTTGCGATATCCATGGGGCGGGCGCCGGCGCGGCCCGGCGCTCCGGGGCGGCGGGGCGAAGCGCTGCCGGGCGGCGGGTACGGCTCAGCCCAGCGTCTGGCCGAGTTCGGGGGCACTCTGCGGCCGGGAGGAGGGAGACGCTTTTATTTTTATCTGGGAGACATGAGGAGCGTTTCCTGCCTGGACTTCCAGAGACGGGGGGCAGAGGAAGGAGCCGGCGCTGCTGCCCATGGGGGCTGCCCGCGCTACACGGGCGCGCACATGCCGCGCAGACGGCGCCGGGCTGCCCGCGGTGTCACCTGCTCGCCGGCAGCCCCACGCCCTCCACGGAGGGCCCTCCCGGGGCCGGGCCGGGCCGGGCGGANGTGGGACAGCGAGCGCGACCGCCGAGGAACGCGGTGGAGCGGGGCCCCGGCCGCTCCGCTCCCGGCCCGACGGCGGCTCCTGGCTCCTGCCCTCCTAGGGTAGGTAGCAGCGCGCGTCCCCGCCGGGCCGCGGACAGGTGGCAGCGGGACTGTCCCTTGGGACACCAGTCGCCGGCGGGGACGCGGGATGGGACAGGAGGTTCGCACCGCGCTCTCCCGCCGCTGCCGGGAGGCTTCGAGCCGTCGCAGTTGAGCTGCTCGCAGAAGGGCAGCGTCGGGCGCGGCGCCGGAGGGAGCAGCCCGAGGGCTGCGGGACCGTACTACGGCGGTGGCGGCCCGGGACCTACCGGCAGTGCCTGCGCTTGATGAACAGCGCTTACGGGGAGCGCTTCTGGGCCCGGGGTGTGCCGCGATCAGCGCGATGAATCGCGACAGAGTTTGCATGCGTCGAGGCTCATTTTTGTGCGGGGATGTGCACCCGGTGTGCAGCGAAAGCCTAGTCTGAACTCATCGCGTTTAATTATCCCGTCTGAGGGAATGAACCGAACGGAGAGATGCCCGGCGATCCCTCGTACTGGAGAGAGAACGCCTGGGACCCGCGTTTAGGGTTTTCCTTTCGGTTTTGTGGTTTGTTTTGTTTTGTTTTGTTTTGTTTTGTTTTCCGATACAGTTAAAAATCTAAATGTGAGGAAATAAAAATCCGGAAGAGATTCTATTCGGACTTTCTTAATGTGACCCGTGATATGGTGTGACCTTGCAGAAAGAAGGGAGTTTATTTTGCAATGTTCCCAAAATATTGGTATTTGGGAATACCAATATTGGCAGGACAAGTGCTAACTTGAATTACTTAATACTTCTTTTTCTGGGTCTTAAGACAAAGTCTTCTTTTTATGCTCTTTTCATACAGAATTCTCTCCGAAAGAAAATTGTGATTGTGTTTTAGATAAATATTTTGGAATGGGTTTTCGGTAATGAAACTTATTTGAGTTTTGTTCTAGGCAGTATAAGTCTGAAAATCTTTGTAGCTAACGCTGAGAAAATAATATATGATTATTTAATTCTGAAATCAAGATAAAAGCTACTTAGATTTCACAGTTCCATCAGTGGATAAAAAGCTTCTCGCTTATATTAATTTTTAATGTTCCCTTCCAATTTTCATGCAAGTATTCAGTGTTCTCCATCACATGGGGCTTCCATCAAATTATCTTCTATAATGGCGAGAAAAATTAGAGCCCACTCTTTACGCGGTAGTTTTCGTATTTTCTCGGTTAAAAAAAAAGGAAAAAGAAAAAAAAATTATAATAAAGGAACTGTGTGCGGTGGGACAGTTGAGAGCAGAGCAGCAACCGTCCTAAACTCGCACCCGCAGCAATAATTTCATCTTTGTTCGTGGGCTTTTACGCACAAATATCACACCAGAGATTTGTTCTTTCTTGCCGTGTGTGTGTACGAACGCTACACCGGATAATTGTTATCCCCGTCTCTTACCCCGAGAACAATTCGATGAGGTGTTAGAGTCGGTTTATATAGTTCTTTTAACGAAAAACAAAATACAATTAAAACACCCACGCGCAAAACCATCATAGAAAAAAAACCAAACCAAGCCTAACGCAACCTTACCTCCCCGTGGCTTGGGTCTAATTCTTTATTTATTTGCAAGGCAAATCTTTTTGTTTTGAGGTGTTTTGTTTTAATTTTGAGAGTCGAACAAGAAATGCAGCCACTCACAATTCTGCATTTCCTACACAAGAAGGGAAGAGTGAAGCACCGGGATCTGTAACCGGAGGCTGAACCCGCCCGGGGAGGCTCCGCGGCTGCCGTCTCGGGGCTCGCACAAACCCTCAGCTGCGGGCAGTGAGACCGCGCCCGCAGGGCGAGCCGCCCGGTCCCTTTTTCTCGTTCCTCTGTGCTGCCCGCCGCACACGCTTGCATGTGTCAGGGGCTGTGGGGAGCGCTGCGGGGGATCGGCGGAGAGACCCTCCCTCCTCGTAGGTCTGCAGACGTGTGCGTGACCCCTCCGTGGATCTGCAGGCATGTGCGTGGCAGCATCGCTTTGCTGGGTGTCCCCACGTGTCCGGCTCGGGCCGGTGCGGGGCCCCGGGCTGCTCCACAGCGAACTCCCGCTTCTCCTGCGTGGGGATATCGGCCCCGGCGCACGGTGTCGGGGTGTTCCGGCTGCCTGCAGGTGTGTGCGGCCCCGCGTCTGCCCGTGCATGCCCATTCCCAACTGCCTGTGTGCGGAAACGGTGCGGACTCCCCGCCGTATCGACCCTGCCCCGTTTGCGGTGGGTGCTGCTCAGGGCGCCGTGCCCGCACCGCGCAGGGTGTTCCGCAGGCTGCGGCGTTTGCTGCGCCAGTGCTGGGCATGTAACCCCGGGGTTGCGCTGTCGAATCTGCGAGTGCGGGACTGCACCCCGGCCGGGAGAAATGGTTAGGGCGCAGGGCCCGGCCCGGCCCCGCTGACCCCGGCCCAGCTGCCCGACGTGGCGGGGCCCGGGCGCAGTCTGCCCCCTGCCGGCGCGTGGTGGCACGGCCGGGGCACGGAGGGCCCGGAGGGGCCGGGCCGGGAGCGAGGCTGGGGTCAGCCGGGGCGATCAGCGCTCACAGGACCGGCCGGCCCGGGTGCTGCCCTGCAGGGAGCCGGCGGCGCTGCCCACCCCTAGACGGGGCGGATCGGGCTCCCGCCTCTGCGATTCCGTTTGCGGAACCCTGGTGGCGATGGGAGGGGGGAGCCCGCGGGACATCCACGGGAAGCCCTGCTCACTTTGCCGTTTTTCTCCACCCGCAGCTGGACTCCACACCTTGCTGTTTTCAGAGCCCCGGTCTTCCTTTCAAGCCAGCGGCCAGCGCAAGAAGCATCATTACCCGGAACCCTCCTGCGGCGGGTGTCCTTTGGGGAGAGCGGGAGCACCGGACTGGGTGCACAGAGGATAGGGACGAAGCTTGTAGCGGATGCAGCCACCGGGGTGGACACCGGCGGGTGTCCCTCGGGAGGCCTTACTCCCGGCGATCTGCAGAGCTCTCTCCATGTACCGGGCGCTCCTCAGAACGCCTCTGCATCCCGCGGCTCGGACCAAGCCGCTGGTCCTCCCCACCGATGGTCCTCTGTCCCGGCGACCAGTAGGCCAGGCCGCGCCGTTGTGCGGGACAGCTGCGATGCCCGGCCTCGCCGACCTGGGAACCTCGGCGGAGCGGCCCCGGGATGAGCCGCCGCCGGGTGCGCTTGGCGATGATTGATTCAGCCCGCTCTGCCTCCCTCGGAAGGACAAATGTAAGCGAGCTGCAAAGTGTAGTTACTAATAACAATAACAATAAATTATCGGGCTGTTGCTCAGTAGCGCGAACAAACGCTCTCGCCGTCAACCACGCGAAGCATCCCCGCGCCTGGCGGCCGCACCCCCAAAAACCGGCCTCTCTGCCGGACCCACTGTGCCCTGCCCGAGGAGGGTCCCCGCTCGCCCGGCAGCCTCACGGAGCAGGTGACTGGGCCGGGGTCGGACCAGTGCCCGGGGTCGCTGAGGCGCCCGACTCCGGTGTGTGGGCTGGAGCCGGCGAAGTCTGCGTCCCGGGCCCGCCGCGCTCGGTGGCGGTGCAGCCCTTCAGAAGGCCCGACGCCCGGCCGGGAAGCCGGGGAACCCCGGAGCCGTCCCGCGGGGGAGCGGACCGGCAGACCGCGGTCAGAGCCTGCACCGCGTGGAAGGCGAAGAACACCGAGCCGGTATTTTAATTAAGCAGGGTCTCTTTGATATAGGCAGCCTGATACTATCTCTGCGCGCTGTTCCCTTCACGGCAGCTTTTGGGTAGGAAAACTGCTGAGAAAGCGGGATCAGAGAGTGCCGGAGCCACTCCGAGCAGCGCCAGAAAGCCCCGGGGCAGGCGGCGGGTGCGGTGCGAGTGCGCGGCGCGCTGGGAGTTCCAGCTCTGCTGTGGTGCGGGGCGCGCCGGGTGCATTTTCGGGGGGCCTGGAGGAACTAGAGTCAATTTACCATGATTAAAGGCACAAGCACGGAGGCGCCACACATTTGCATGAGCCTTCATCTTCCTTAAGTGGATTTTTGAGGGCAGCGCGGCAGACAGGCTGGGGCTCCGCGTCCCCCTCCGCCGGCGGAGCGCCTGAACAAACGGCCTCGGGCTAGAGGTCTCGGACTCCTCGCCCGCCAGAGGCACCCGCGGGACGGGCCTCGGTACCAAGTTCCCGATGAGGCCGCGCTACGTCGGAGCGGAGCCGCTCCGCCGCCCGATTCCTGATGCGACGACAGGCGCGGCTGCTCTCTGTCCTCCCTTTCCCGGCAGCCAGCGGCTCGACCGGCGCCGGGGACGTCTCGGAGAAGCATCGGGAGCCCCGTCTTCGGCTGCCCGACGCACCCTCAGTCCCTCCGGCCCTGTCGCACCGGGCTGCCCCTGACCCACTTACGGGCATGGCCCGTGTAACCGGCGCAGCAGTATCCTTTGCCCGCTCCAAGAGCAGGAGCGGCTGCCCCGGTCCGCCCTCTGCTCTGAACCTCATGGCCCGGCTCGGCAACAGCCGCCGTGGTCGGTGCCAAAGGAGTTTCTTGGCTCCGGATCCAGTTCGGATCGAGCCGAAGCGCTCTCGTTCCCGACCCGCTTGCCTCCCACCACCACCCTGGCTCTCCGTCCCGGTGCGGGAAGGGACCCGACGGGGCGCCAAGAGCAGGCCGAGGCCCGGCTGGCAGCGGCGTGGGTCGCACATGTGCCCCTGCGGCGGCGGTGCCAGGTGCAGGGCTGGGGGCAGAGTTTACCGCCAGGTTCTGACGGCTCCGTGGGTTTCCCAGCCCCGGGGGCTGGGGGGGGTCTTTTCCCAGTTCAGGGCAAATACTTTCGTTTCACTGGGAAATTTAACCTCTCCTTGGAGTTGGATCCATTATACGGGTTTAATATCCGCTCTTTTACAGCTCAGTGTTGTAAAGGCAGCAGCCAGGTCTGTGAACTCTGACATGTGCACCCGCGGGGGGGTTGGGGGGGGGATAGGTCTGGGGGGGCCGGGACCTGCCGGCGCGGAGTGATCCTGTGAGCACAGCCTTTCATCTGCGGGGCCGCCGCAACGAGCCCGCCGACCGGCAGCGGGAGAAGCAGTGACATTCCCCACCCGTGTTGCCACTCGGGCCCTCGGGGGCCTCTGTTGCAGCCCCGAGGATCCGCAGTCCTCGGGGGTGCTGAAGGGGCTCCATCTCTCCCGGGAAGCGGGCTGGGCCAGCACGGCGGAGGCCTTGCCCGTGTCGGTGGCCTCCCCCGCGCTGCGACACGACAGGTGCCCCGAGGGCGCGGGAGATGCCAGGGGCTCCACAGAGCCGGGCCCGGAGATGCCGATTCCGAGAACTGGGACGCATTCCTGGAGGGACTGGCTGTAGGCAGCCGCCTCACCTTCACAGGCGTGAACGGGGAGGCGCGTCGGCGGGACGGGAAGGCACAAGGCTACGCCAAGCCTTCCACTTTTTCTCCCGCGAACTGGCAGGAGCGTGGGGTGGTTCAGGCAGGAGGGACCGGCAGTAACGGTCCGGCACGGCCCGGCCCCACGGGCACGGCGAGCGCTAGGCGCCAGCACTCCTGCCAGGCGGGCGGTGCTGCAGAGCGGCGCCGGGAACCCGCTCCTCCGGTAGGACGGCCGCGTTGAACTGCCCAGTGCATCCCGGCACCCGCGGGTCCAGCTGCCCCGGCAGTCGCGGCTCCCGGTGCGGGCGGGCTGCCCGTGCCGAGCGGCGCCGCGGGAGTTCCCGTTGTGGCTGCCGAGGGCGGCGAGGCCGGGCAGGGAGCGAGCTCCCGTCGGAGGGGCCCGGTCCTGGGAAAGGGGGGGGGAGTTGACCGCTCCTCTGCTTGTCCGGCGCTGCGGCATCGTTTCTGTACCCTTAATCGAGGAATCTAAATAAAACTCGATTTTCAGAACCAAAATATCCCGAAATAACAACGACGAGAAATCGTTTCCTCCTGGGGTCGTGTAGCCTCCAGGTAACGACTAACGTTTCCCTTAGTCGTGCAGACGGCAGCGCGAGCCACCAGCGCTCTGAGCCGCTCTCCTGCCTTCCTCACAGCACCGGGACTGGCGGCGGGCCACATTGAAACCGGCTCCACCGGCCAGCCGCGGCTCCGCGCATCGGGCACTCTCAGAGCCGCCTCGGCCGCTCTCCGCCGGGAGACGGGGCCCGACCCTCTAACCCCCCGGCGAGGGATCCTTGTTCCCTTTCATATTGTCCGAGCCACTCGTGGGGCCGTTGCGTGGGCCAGGTAGGACTGCGGCCTTGCCGCAGAGACTCGCAGAACGCTACCGGTCCGGCCCTTTGTGCGCCCGCTCAGCGCTACCCGCAGCCTCCGGCTGCACCGTCCTACCCCGGGGACTGAGACGTTGCCTTCGCCCAGTGCCCTGGCGCATCTCCTCCCGCTACAGCCCGGGTCCTGTTCCTGGGCAGAAGGCCGGGGCACAGCGTGGGCAACTGCCCACTCCCTAGGGGCCCAGCTGGTGGGGGGACGCGGCGCGGAGCCCTCTCGTCGGGAGGGCGGTCCTGCACCTCCCGAGAACTCGGAACGCATCCCCGGTGCGGTGCCGGGATGGACCGAGCCCCTTCGCCCTGCGCGTCTGCTCTGCTCCGTGCTTCTCTGAGGGAGAAATGAAAAACAAAGTCTGGAGTGGAAGAGGAGAGGGTTTTGCCTGCGAGACGGCATCAATTTTTACGTAAAGAAATTAACAGTTTGGCAGAAAACGTAGTCGGTGGGTAATCGTCTCCCATTATCTGATTGGGCTTTGCCGTTGTGCCTCTGAACCGCCTTTACAAACAAAACCGATCAGCGAAAATGGGAAAATAGCAGAACGGCGCAAATAAATAGTGCTGCAGCCTGGCCGGTCCCAGCACTCCTCGAAGAGCGGAGCGCTCCTCTCTGGTTTGTATTAGTGATCATTGCACTGTCATTGAGGAATGCAGGGGTGGAAATATTTGCTTCGGGACTCCGAGCACCCTCTGTACAACAAGAAGGAAGCCAAACACGGAAGCGTTTTCTATGCCGCGAAGGAACGCTCAGCAAACCCAGAGGACACCCGAAGGCAGGACCCGCCGAGAGCCCCCGGCCCTGCAGACCTTCGGATCCATCTTGCTCACAGGCTGCTGCTCCCCAGCGCCCAGCACACACTGGCCTGGCAACTCGTCACGCAGAGTGATGGCGTGATGTAATCCCGCAGCATGATACGTTCTCACCTGATGCCAACTGATCGCTCTGGGGATGCGCGCGAAGCTCTTCTGGCAGCATTTTCTTGTCATTTCTCTCTCCTTCATGTCTGACATGACGGGTGCTGGCAAATGCGAGTCCAGAGCAGCCCTCGGAGGTCTCCTGGACGTGGGGATTCTGGCCGCCTAGCACCGGGGCTACCTTCGCTGTGCCCCCTATGCCGCCCGCTCTGCCCGCACCCCCCTCATTCCCCGTCCCGCTCTGGACAACGGCAGGCTCGCAACAACACTGTTAATTTTCCTCCCAGTGTCAATAAGCACAAAGCTTACTATTTCTCGTTATCTCGGAACGTAAGTTGATAGAAACTCAGCTACGGCATGGGACTGAAGAGGAATCCCCTCTGAAGGTGTTTTCCTAAAAGAAATCCTAAAAGAAATCCTCTGATCCTGGGGCTCAAAGGTTATCACGAACAATAAACACTTTCACCCTCGTTTAGACAATGACAGATGAGCCGGTTTGACACTCCTCCCCGCACTACTGATTCGCTCCTCTAATTATTTCAGCATTTTTATATTGGGTCGGAATGAGGGATCTGCATCATTTTGGCCGGGACTGCCGTGCCTCATTTTCCCTCTATCCACATTTCGGTGTCTTGAGGCTCCGCGGGTGGGAAATGGGCGAGAGTGCTCTGGGAGTGACGGGGCTGGTTCTCCACTTCCTGCCCCAGCTTTGGGTTTGCTCTTCCCGTAGGAATTTCCTGGGTATTTCTGGAGTTCAATATTTGCACAACACACGGGTAAAGGTGTTCCCGAAGAACGGTCTGGTTATCCGACAAACGTGTACCGAAAGAGTCACGTTTAGCACAGATTTGGAGCACACTCTTTTAACCCAGGTGAAGAGGGACCATAAAGCAAATAACCGAAACAGTGGATGCAGAACTTCAAAGTCTGGTTTTCAATGGGCTCCCTGCAGACGGGAAGGCATTCGATTGCTGGAGCCTCTGTCACCTGAATGCTTGAGGGACAGTTTGCCATCCCCACGCCCTACACACCTCTCCCCGATGATGATCTTGCGCTTTTGAAGCAGCGAGTTTCACAGCATAAATTCTGATTTTTCAGCCACTTGTCCACACACAGAGAGAGTTAAAAATCTTGTTCGACTCGCGAAATTGTTTAAGCCCAATATAAAAAAAAACCAACAAAACAACAAACCAAACAAAACCAAAACAACCAACAAACCCAAAACAACCACCAACCAAACAAAACCCCCCCCACTAAAGAAAAAAACCCCCCCCCCCCCCCCCCCAGAAGGCCGTTATAGAAACTAATCGATAAATATATTTACATTTCTGATTTGGGCTGCAATAGCGTAAGAGAGAGCTCTCTGGGCTCTTAACAGCCACGGGCGAGGCCGGCACCTCCCCAAGCCCCTCTCGAGAATCCACGGCGCTTCAGCTCTGCCCGGAGCTGCGCGGGACACGGAGGACCCCAAAGGGAAAGGAAAAAAGGAGGAAAAGGCAAGAGAGAGCCGCCTTGCCCTGCTCTCTGTCTGGGATAAGCGAGTTTGTTCAGCGGAGGCTCCGACACGCTTCCAGCCTCAGGATGCTCACGGTAGCCCCGGTGCAGGATCCCCTCAGTCCCAGCGGGCTGGGCACCGGGCTCAGCCTCTCACCGGCTGGGATAGACACCGAGGTTCAGATTCTTAAATACCAAGAGCACACGAGCGCCCGGGTCTTAATTTTTACTAGTGTCAAGGAATAAACCCATTGCTCATAAATGTGGGGGAAGACCGAGTATGTTGATGTGTTGTTATACCGGTTTTTTTTATATGACAGGTTATAAGATTACTCCGGAGGCCAATACAGCACATTAAAGGGGCTCTCACGTCCTGTTTTCCTCTGCTATGAAAGTTGGCGAAGTGATAGGATTAGGGGTCACACACATTTAGACTCCCTTTATCACACGACGAAATTTCACAGCAGAACACACGGAACGGACAGAACCTTATTTAGCTGATTTCGATCTCTCCGCAGCATGCAGGATTCTGAAAATCGAGTTTCTGGCACTTTTAATGCAAGAGATTCTTTTCCCTGCCTTTGTGTGGGAAGAGAGAGTCGCAATCAAGATGTTAAGAAAAAGTGTGATGGAGTAAACAATGATATTAGAATCAATATAAATAAGTGGTATTTAATGTAAGTTATTGATATTAAAATGCTGCTGTTAAACTGGAAACAAACAGTTGTGAAGCCTGTAAGACTTTTCATTTTCAGGCTCAATTTGCCAAAGAAGATGGAGAAATGCTACACAGCGCTGACCTTTTTGTTGTGAAATCCTAAAGCATCTCTGTTGTCAGAGCAGCCGCTGCTCACTGAGCAACTGCTGTTAGTGTCAGATATCTCTGGATCTGGATCTCTGGATCCATCACCTGAGGGCAGATGCGGTGACCTCAGGACCCCGAAAAGAAGGGACAATGTCTCTGTCGCCAGGACATGGGGAGGGCTGGGCTCTGAGTGAAGAGACAGAGGAAGGCAGGACAAAGATGGGCTAGAACTGCTTGAATATACTCACTGAAAAGTCTGGGGAGAGGTAGGAAAGAGGAATTGTCAGGGCAACAGTGTTTTTCCTCTTGGCAGGTGAAAGATCTACAAAGCAGATTTTACTGGTGGTGAAACAGACTTTTGAGCACTCTGAGATACAGAGCTGAAAACATCACATGTCCACCAGAAAGAGTGTTTGCTTCTACAATATAATTATCTTGGGAAAAAAAATAGCATTTTAATTTAAATTACAATTGTTCTATGAGAGACAGATGTGAACTGCTTAAAATGTTTATAACATGGCTTAACAGTAAAAAAACAAATATTAATGAAATGTGTTTCACTGACGGGATTTGATTGGCATGCTGTATTAATTACAGGCCTTTCACCTCTGAAACTGCTGTTCTAATCCTGCCAGTGCCCAGGAAAAACAATGAAAAGCTTATATATGTATTCTAAAATTATATAGAATCATACAGGCATCTTAAAAAAAAAAAAAAAAAAAAAAAAAAAAAAAAAATCAGCCCTGGTTTCACTACAGTGAAATCCTTCCAAAGGAGCATCTGCCAACATATACATTCTGGCCACCAGCCTACAACCTCAATACACCTCGAATATTTACAGACACTCCTGAGTCCAAACGGTATCTGCCGGCTCGTAATTTGGAATGAACATTCAAATGGGAATCGAATTTCTCCAGCAGGACGCAGCCAAGGTCTCCAGCAGGTGGAGACAGGAACGCTCGCGTCCGTCGTTTAAATAGTAATAATAATAAACTAATCAACGATAGGCAGCTCATTTCAGTGTCACTAAGCCAAAGTGTTCAAAAATCCTTAATTTAGTTTTAGATCATCATCAGAGTAGTATAGAAACATGGGATCTTAAACCACCCTTAATTTTTATTCTTAGTGGCTGAACTAGACTGTGTTTTCTGATCAGGTTTGTAAGTTTTTCTTTGCAGCCAGAAGAAAAGAATTGTCTTAACCTCTGAGGTAACGCATTGCTTGGGATGAGCCTGTATCCAGGGAAGAGTCAAACTCGTCTCCACCGAGCATCCCATGCGGATTCAGTGCAGACAGAGAGGAGACCGACACGTCCTACCCCGGAGCCGTACCCGACCGTGACACCTGCACTTAGGGGCAGTCATTGCCTGCACAAGCCAGAGCCCTCCTGGCTTTAGAGGGGCCCTTCCCTCCCTTCCAGCCTTGGGCGCCTCACATCCGTGCACATCTGTGAGCAGGGAGATGACAGAGCTCTCTTCTTTGTGTATCAGATAAGGGCACAGGCTTGGTATGGTACCTGCATCTGACAGAGCACAGGAGAAGATCCCCGAAGGAGACTACTGAGGGAAGAGCGTTTTACCCTTTCCATAAGTAGAAAATGGAAATAAAGAGAGAATAACCACTTATTTAGAGCCACAAGACTTTACACACAAAGAAGTTCTTTGGCTCTTAAGCTTACACCAAGCTGATGTTTGAGTGCTCTACACATAGGAAAAGAGCAGAATGAACTGGCATCGTTAACCAGCACCGCTAACCAGCACCGCTAATGCACAGGGATGAGAGGTGGCACAAGCAGCCTAAATCCCATAGAAACCCACTCCTTAAGACCTCAGTCCTCTCCCTGCTGGTACTGGGGATGGCATGAGCTAGATAATGGTCCTGCTCCGGCAGGGGGGTTGGATTTGATGATCTTTTTGGGTGCCTTCCAACCCCTGACATCCTGTGATCCTGTGATTCAGTGTGACAGAGACCTTCAGAGGTGACTGGAGAGAGTAAATGGTCCCTCAGCTATCTGCTAAGAAGCCCCTGTGTGGGACCCAAAGTGATCAGCATAACCTGGGGGCTGCTTTAAGTAAATACAGATATCTGGTTTTAATTTGGAGATAACAAGGATGTGTTTTTCTCTGCAGTGGAAACACATTTAAAGCACCAGTGAGCAACTTAGCCCCTGCTTCAAAATGGAAGTGGGAAGAATAAAAAAAAAAAAAAAAAAAAAAAAAAGTAATAGGATAATATTTTGAACTATAAACCCCATTTTAGTCTACTCTACATGTTCTATGGCAGGGCATTTTATGTGATTTGGAGACAAATCCACTAGCACATTAAAGTTTATTTGCCTTGAAAAAATGGATGCATCACTGATGACACAAGATTTGGTGTTATACTGTCAATGCATATTTTATTTGATCTCTGTCTTAAATACAACTCAGACCTCTGGGCTCCATACAGAGTTGGACTTCAGCCTTTTCCTGTAATTATTTGGTGTCTTGTTAACATTTTATGAGCATGTCTGTTTAAATAAACTTATTTGATGTGCATTTATTTTGGCTGCAGCCTGCTGTATAGGATGGATGTGCTTTTCTCTTTGTCTCTTAAAAGAAATCAAAATAAAGCTGAACAATGGAACTGCAAGTGGAATAAATTTAAATGTAGTGTTTGTTTCATTTAACAACACTACAATGCAGTTGAAATCAAATAGACCTGACAACATTATTTATGAGGATTTAATATTTATATGCTAAGTGTGGAACATTTGGGTAATTACAAGCGTAAAGGATTGGTTTGTTTGCCAGTTGCATTGACTGACTTTTTACATCTGAGCACTACAGGCATAATTTGTTTGCAGCAATGGACTGTACAAAAAGCTGGGGTTACAGAGGACTTTTTACCTCCCACCCCTGCACTGTTTATTTGCCTTTTGAATACTTCTAGAAAAATAGAGTATCTTCAGAAATTTTACTTCTTTGCATGCAAAGAGCTTACTCGTTTCTGTCTCTGCATGATATCAACAAGAAGAGATGCACTGAGAAGTGTGAGGCACAGCCAGCCCTTCTCAGGCACCTGCCCAGAGGTCTTGGCCCTTCCCAGGGAATTCAGGAAGGGTGAACAGGTATGCATCCCCCTGCTGCCACACTCCTCTTCCCTCAAGAGTGCAGGTATACGTTAAAGGTGTAAAAATGTGTTTTGTGAGAGTTAAGACAACCTCTGTCCTCACCACATCCAGTACAGTCTCAGAAAGGGTGACAGGGAGTAGCAGACAAAACCTGGAATAATGTTAAGCAATTTTCCCCTCTTTATTTGTTACACGCAAAATCTTTCCCAGTAAAGTTTTAAATTTCATGTGCTGAAAATAAAACAAATGCCAGAACAGAAGAAGAACCATAGTAAATTATATCTTGCTTTTCTTTGTCACTTTTCTCCATAGGACATTGAAGAGAACTTGCAAATGTGCAGAGATGTGTCTGTATGGATGCTGCACCTACTCTCTGAATTTGCCTCTCAGACTTGACACATCCAGAGTGCACCCTTTGAGATGCAGAGGATAACCAATGCTCACCTGAGTAACTTTCCAGAGATCACTAGAGAGGAAGTTCAAAATCCTGTTGCCACCCTTGCAGATTACTCTCCTCATCTCTCACTTCCCAGAAAAATAATACAACTATCCTCTTTCCATTTCCCTGTAACACTTCGTCCCTCAGGCTAAACCGCCTCCAAGAGTTAACTTTTCCAGAAGTCGCTGTTTCCCACTGGGTTTCATGTTGGCAGAGCTACACAGAACTATTCCCTATATTGCTTTCAAAGAATCAGGAACTAAATGAGAGATTTTTTTCGTAATCAGGTCAAATCAAGAGCTAAACCTGCGCCGTGGGAGGAACACTCAGACTCTCAAATCTTTCTTTTCTCACCTAGCTCCATCTACTGATATTACAGCAGATTGCACGGAGCTGCAGAGCTGGGCTGCACATACCAGACATGTTCTGTCTTCCATCAGGAGTAATTTTAATGTTAGCTCTTCAAGAGATTAGAAAAAATCCTGCTATCAGGCAAAAGACAAGTGCTTGTGTATCTTTACCCCACGGGGTTTTTACATCTGAAGTGTGAAGTGAATTACAAGGTATGATAACCCAGTGGAAAGTGCTTGGTGAAAAGGGTTTTGGAGCCAGTTCAATAACCGTGAGACCACACATCAGAACTGCATTTACCTGGGGAGCTAATTGAAATGGAGCTTGTAAGGAGGAGCCAACATCAGAGCAAAGATGCAGTTAAGATCTGAGAAAAGGCAGCGTTTGTGGGCACAAACAGCAAAGAGTCTGTACAGGGCCAAACATGGTAGCCCTTTCCCAGGCAAAGTTCCTGCTGAATGGGATGGGCTGAAGTCATGAAGGAGTTTGCAGGGCAAGGCTTGTTCGTTCAAGCTTCAGGGTGCTATTCATTGCTGCAGGGCAGGTCTACCCTCAGAGTGCTGACACCCTGTCTCACCCTGCTCTTTTGAATCCCTTCTCCGTTCTGACCACTGAGTCAAGCTGTGTGCCCCTCCCAGCATGAACTGATCAGTGCTTCACATTTGCTCTCGTGGTGTTGCTTGATTATTGTTATTTTGCTGGGCTGTGCTGCAGCACATTCTAAGCTTGTTTTTGGAAAAGAAGACAGAAGGAATGTCAGACTGGAAAAGCCTCCTGTCATTTAAACTTGAACAAGCGTTTTGAGGCAAAATGTTGAAATCCTTATTCCAAAAACAACTTCCAAAATCAGGTTTTTTAAAGTCTGCTCAGGTGGCTTAAAACCATTGAGATCAATAAATAATGGTTGGGTTTTCCTCCTGCTCTCAAGCACCACAAGTGGTGCTGTCAGCTCTCAGATGTGAGCACAAGGACTAGAATCTTACATTTTAAAGCAAGCGCTGGGAGTTCCACGGAGCCCCACAGCTCCTGGGTCTGGGGCTCTAAAGGCAATACTGAACCCTGTGACACCTATGATACAACCTCAATATTATGTATAAAGGGATCATAGTAACTCGTCGAGGAAAAGGCTGAAGAAAAGCATGGCAGGATCACAAACAGCTGCATTTTGCCTTGTATTTTCACTTTGGAACAGCACCTTGAGGGCTCATATTTTGCATAATTTAGTTAGAAAACCTGTAGCTGTTATTGGGACAAACAGCTTCAAGAAGCAGCAGACATTGCTAACTATCTCCCTCCATTGCTGACTCCTTCTAGCACTGGGCATATGCTCTGAGGTTGAACTTGCTCTGCTTATGTTAAACTGATAGTGGAAGTAGTAAAATCTTTTCCCTTTTGCTTTAAATGAATCCTTGCCACTTAAGTTCATGTTTATTTTTATAATATGGACTCTCTGTCGTTTATTGCTCCCAAAGGGACTCCAAATACCATGGTGGTTATGAGTGAACCTGGGAATACACTTCTGAATTGCTTGTGATTTATCCCGTTTCTGATGCACATAATAACACAGCTCTTCCAAAGCCTGTTCGAGGCTTTTAATTATTAATTTCTGTACTTTGTGTGGCACCATGTGACAGTTATTGCTGCTGTGGGTGGGAATTACTGTGTCTCTGCTTTCTGGTAACAGCATTGTCATTGGGAATTGCGTATTTCAGGCTAATGGCTGAACAGCTTTGGAACAGCTTGAACCTGTCCTCAGCAATGGAACAAAAGTAATTTAAAACTAGTCCCTTTGCAGCATCAGGATGCTGAGGAGTGCAGAGCTCAAGGGGAAAGATAAGGCCAGCAGGAACTGGTGGTGGGCAACTGGCTCTGTAAACATGTAGCACAGCCTTCAAGTTGCTGCTGACTTCACTATGCTAAAGATGATGCAAGACGAGGGCGACTCTACACATAAGCACATTTTAATTCCTCAGTGCCAGTTGCCAATAGCTCTAACTCCACCTAACTCTTTGAAAAAGCCAGCAGATTCCAGCAGGTAATAGTCTGCTGATTTCAGTGCACCCATCTGCTCAAATGAGGCAGAGCTCTCATAACAGGCAAGGACACCTTGCAGCACTGATGCACTTGTCCTCCTGAGCACCACAGGACACTTTCTGTGGCAAAGTCTGTGTGACCTTGTGTGGTAACACAGAGCTTTGTCCCACTTCATGTTTCCTTCTCTGCTTTGTGCATCCAGCTTTTCTCAGGAGAGATTTTACCACCCCAAGGCCTGCATCCTGCCAGGTGATGCATGCAAGACTGGACCCTTACACTGAGGATGCCACAGAATCAGGTCCATGCAGAGGACCTTCAGTAGCAACCAGGAGAGAAGCCCTCCCTCCTTCCCCCTTTCCTCCTCAGTTACTAAATCTGTTTAAACTAGGGGAGAGGGGTGAGGAAGTGAGACCTTTTGGAGAAGCCACATAGATGTTTGTTTTCCTTGGGGGTTTATATCAACATTGGTCTTGACATTTTGCCTCTTATTATGTGTGGCTCTTTAAAGGGTGAAATAATATTTTCTTTTGCTTGAGAAAAGGACAAAGTTCAGTCAAAGCGCTCAACCCAAAATCATTTTCTTCTTTCCCAACAGTTTACACATTGTCTACACTAGGGCTCTGTGTAAAGCACCACTCTGCAAACAAAAGGAGACTGGCAGGGAGATGCAGCTCCTCCAGCCCACCCAGCTCAGGTGGACCCAGTGCTTGGCACCACTCAGTGTTCCCAGCTGCCCCTCAGGCTGAATGCAAACCCACCATGGGACACCTCCCAGTGACCGCCTTCAGTAAGTTTCAGAATTGGCAAAACACACTTTGAAGTTTGAAAATACAGCTTTTCTCTCTGCTTGTCTAATATTCTTCACCTGGCAAAAGTCCATTTCCAGCACAGGCTCTTTATTGTCAGGAAAGTGAGTTTAGGAACATGGATGCTGCTGGGCTCAGCGCTGCTGTTCATGGTGGGGACACAAAGACCAATTTCCTTTGCTAACCCATGAACTTAAAGGTCAGATTTGTAAGTTTCTGAACCAGCTCTCCTCCCTCCTCTGCTATACATGCTGTTCCTAGGCAAAAGGCTCCTAGCACCATCCGGAGTGAGAGAGAAGTATTTTCCTAGATGGCACTGAAAGGTACTGATGACACAAGAGCTGAGGCCAACCAGAGCACCACAGCACACAAGAACCACTCTGCTGCAGCTTCAGTTGGAGAATGGTCCATGGCAAAGGTCTTCAGGTACTGTCACAGGTCAATGGCATGTGGCAGAGTAAGAGGTGTAGGAGGGGCTGAGCCAGAGTAAAATAGATGAGGCTTGATAATGAAGATAGGAAATCAAAGACAAAAGCCCACACTTGCCAGAATCAGTGTTCAGAGGATATTCAGCACTTGTATCTGTCAGGGCATGCTGCCTCCTGCATGCTCAAAACCTAAATGATGCCCTTTTGTTTGATGCACTTCCTTAGGTTTTTAGTGGCATCACATCTTCTAATCCTATCTGAAGCTCAGAAGTGCTCATGCTTGGGTAAATAAACGCTGGAGAAGCTGGGGTTGTTGTTAGTGTGAGATGGTAGCTCATTTTAGATAAGATTAGCCTCTTCTATTGCCCTTTGCAGACAGATGTGAAAGTTGCTGGAATTTGGGTTTGATTACATTCCATAGAAAGCTAAATATAACACTGAAATTGTAACATGCTAATTGCTACAGATACAGAGCATCATGTTACAAGCATGGTACATCACTCATCTGCAGAACTGTTTTACCCCAATATTTAATTGTAACCTAGTAAATCTGCATAGTGTGAAACCAAGTGAAAACAGACCCAAATAATAATTATGCAAACCTCTGGTAGTAAACTGGAAGAGTTTTCTGTAACTTGTGCATTTTGATTTCAGATATATATTTTTTTTTAAATTCAGTGTTCTCTCCAGGAATGTATTTCACAGGCAGACAGTCCTCAAGCAATGCAATACAATATGTAATGATGGAAAGTTCACAAATTTATGGAGTCCCACAACTAGTTGTGATAAGGAATAAACCCTAAGGCTATGCTGTCCTCTCCAGGTGGGATGGAAGGGGTAGGTCACTTTGCCAAGTTCACTCACTGTGATGAAACCAGCCCAAGTGACTCGAGGGGCATGGCATGTTACCATTACCTCAAACCAGCTGTTCAAATGCTGTAGGACACACAGCAGACCTCTGGCCCACAGGTGAAGAGCAAATGAATGCAAATCATAATTCCCCAATTATTTGGGGGTGAAATGTGACACTGGAGTTAGTGCTCACCAATCAGGTTAACAAGTTAGCTGAAACTTTATCTTTCTGTACTTAAGTTACTGGGAAATCATCTTGGTGCCACGATTAAGGTGATATTGATCACCCCTTGTTTGCAGAAGGGCTGCAGGGGTCAGATGCTGTCCCTGACTGGGTGCTGCAGCATCCTTATCCTGGCCACGGCCCCACTTGCTCCAGTCCTCCAATCCTTACCCTGGCTGCCTTCATCCTCCCATCCCCACTGCTCCAGCTTGTGCTTTGCAACCAGGAAGCCTCATGTGGTTTCTGTCTCACACATGTGGGAGCTGGAGAAAGCACAGCAACACATCTCTGGTCTTGAAGCCTTCTAAGTGGTCATGTTTATTAGGCATTTATCTACAGACAACAAGAGTAGCTTGCAGCAAAATGAGAAGCTAACAAGAAGCTCAAGAGTTTTTTACGTCTGCACAACCTCCACGCCATTGGAGCAGTTGCCAGCCTTACTTGGGAACAGGTGAGTGAGACCAGGAGTGCTTCTCTCAAGCACCCAGGGGTAGCCATGGCTCTGCTGGGGAGCCAGGAGCCTTGGACTTTGTCCTGTCCCAGATGTGTTCCCTGAGGGACATGGACACCTGCCTGTCCCAGCCATGATGCTGAGGAACGTAGAACCCTTCCTGTTCCAAAGACCAGAGACCTCTGCCTGTCCCAGCCATGCTCCCAAGGGATATGGACCCCTGCCCATCCCAAGGGACATTGAACTTCACTCATCCCAGCTGTGCTCCTGAGACACAGACCCCTGCCTGCCCTAGCTATGCTCCCATGCCATAGCACCTGGATGAAGCAGTCCTGTGTAAACAAGACCAACAGGCTCACCCAGCACCCTCAGAGCAAACCTCTCCTTCCCTGAGGAGGTCACAGTAACCTAAGGGCTCTGTTACCTCAGCCATGGTATTCTGGGTGGAGGCTTCTTTAACAGCTCATGGTAAATATGGTGTATGTCGTTGGGATAAGATTTATCCTTTCCTTTCATTCTACCAGCTGTCAAATGTGTTTGATTTTTCTCAGGCTTTGAGTGTAGCAGGAATTTAGCCAAAAAATACAACTGATGATGATTTTCACTGCAGTTTCAAGCATCTGCCATTCATAATGAGGCCTGATTAAAAGTGTAAGGAGGTTATTTTTGTTTTCAGAATGTGGCAAAGCCTCGCTGCAAAGCATGGTGTGGGGCATGAATAATTAACATTAAAAAAAAAAAAATCAAGGTATATCAAGCTGCATGAAGCAATGCAGTGAATCTTCCTGGAGCACTGCCTTGGCTGTGCCCCGTCCTGCACAGGGTGCAGCGGAGCAGACGTGCGTCCTGCACGCACTCAGCTCTCCAGCTCTTGGTAACATTTTGGTGCTTTTATTTTGTGTCTTACAGGCAGTGAGTTACAAATTAGTGGCTTGCTGCCCGGTGAAGAACTTCAGCATGGCTTTGGAGCATGTGAATCCTTCAGCAAATGATGGTGGAAATGCAAGAGTGGCTCTCCAGGTGGTGGCAGGAGCAAGCAGGACTGCTGAAATTCAGATTTTCTACCCTCTGTGCATGGAGAGAGGCTCCTCTTGCTGCTGAGCTGGCCTGTAAGAGATGCAGCTCTAGCACTACATAAATCCCTGTCAGCAGTGGCATGCATGCATCTGGCATCTCCCCAGCACAAACCTGCCCTTGAGCCCAGCTGGCATCTCCCTGCAGCAAGTACCAGGCTCCCTGGGTGTGCCTCCAGCTCACTGCTGTGAACCTGCTGCTGGAGCCTCTCTGTCTTTCTGTATTTTCACAGAGTGGACATTAAAAAGAGCTTTTTCTAGAAACCATGCAGGAGATAGGAAACTGTGGCATAGACTTGCTCTGTTTTTCCCCATCTGTGCCAGAAGCCAATGGGCAATCCCATGTGGGACACAGGAGATGCTGGGACAAGATGAAAGAAAGTGACATGGTTGCAGGCCCTGACTGGTGGTGGTTGCTTTCATGCCTGTGGTTCTGTTAACTCCTGCACGTTCAGTATGTGAAGGTGTAAACAGCAAGGACCAGTTGGTTTAGGGACTCCCTTACTTTTACTCACATTACAAAACCACCTCTAGTGTCTTGGAAGGAATTGACAATGACAGGACAGAACTGTCTGATAATAAATTTATCAAGATGTTAATGATCATCAGCTTCCCTGTGTGCTACTTGGCAAAATGGCTACAGGTCTTCCTATTAGCTGGAACTGCTACCCATTTAGGGCTTGCTTTGAAATTTTATCTTTCCATCTTGTTTTCTGTTTCCTCTTTTTTTTTTTTCTTTTTTTTTTTTCCCTTCTTTTTCAGAGACCTCATCTGTTTGCCAGCATTCTCTGATCAACATCTCTCATGTGTTTCCTATTAAGGCTATGATGTGTCTAGCCATTTTACTTCTCCTGCCCTTTTAAGTGGTGTCAGTCTTTTTGCTTTGCTACTAGTTGCCTTTTATCTCTGCAGTCTCCAATTCTCAGTGCACATCATTACCTAACTCTTGAACTATCTTTTTCGTACTCACTATGACAAATCTCAGAGGCCAGTGGCAAGCCCTTGCCAGGATGTAGCTAACGATGCCTGATCAGCCATCAGAAGAGGTAGGCTTCTGTGAAAAAAACAGAAACTCCCTGGTTCTGTGACCCCAGTTATGGATGTGGGTGTCTGCCAGGCATCTCTGGCGCTGGGCATCATCTGAGCACAAGATGCTCTGCCAAACTAGAGCCCACAGCACAGAAATCCTCCTGCCATCATGCAAACCTGGGGCGCCCCACACTTAGGACCATGGCTGTGCCTATCTGTGGATGCCTGGTCCTGTCCTTGATTCCTCCAGATCTGGGTGTCAGGGTCTGCTTTCTCATGTGGGATGGCATGCATGGCTAGGTGGGAAGCCTGAGACCTGTGTCAGGGCTGTGCTGGGGCCTTCAAAGGTTTGAAGATCTTCTTTAAAAGGGAAAAAAACCCATCAAATGTTATCTAGTGCTGATCAGGGTGTTCCTTATGGCCCTGTGAGCTCTTTGTGAGTATGAGAATTTGATGGTGAGGATTTGAGGTGTTTATTTTTGCTCATATCTGTGCTTGCATGATTATTGTTTTTCTTCCAGGCTTTTCTCTTTCTAGCTGCTTTCCTGCACGGTGCAGTGTGCATAGTCACCTTAATGTCTGGCTTATTTATTTGTATTTCATGCTGCATTTAATTCCAAAGTGGATGTCACTAATGCTCCACAGACAGCACCACAGAACACCACATAGCATCAATCTGTAACTAACTATGGATCGTGTTATCCTACACCGTTACTAAGAATAGCTTCTAAATATGTAACCAAACCCCAGACTGCAGGGCCTCCCTCATCTCAAATGACTAGTAATCTTCCCATCCCAGCTGTCACAGCCCTTCTAGTACCACCAGGCCCTGCCACTCTAGCAGAGACCATCCCTGAGCTTGTAGAGGGATGATCCAGGGGTAATGGTTGGTGTCTGGTACCTGCATGGACAAAGCTATTACAGAGCTCATCTGTGGGCAGTGGACAAATATTATCTGTCTGCTGTCTCTATAAGTCCATGGGACAATTTCCAGAGAAATCCTGGCATCTCCTGCCTCCCAGAATGATGTGAGCCTAGCTATCCAGGAACTCACTGGGGCCAGCTGCTAGTACAAAGGAGCAAAGGCCTCATGCGTGGCTCCTCCTGGGCTGCTGGCGATGCACATGAAGTCAGCTTGCAGCAGGCAAGCAGAAGTGAGCAGAAGACTTAAAATCACAACTCAGAGTTAACACAGCAGCTTTTCCTGTGCCCTTTACAGTAGGAGCTGTGGGATGAGCAGTGTGCTCTCCCAAGGACAGCATGGTGCCAGGGCATGGCCACCCTGGTTGTGTGCTCCCAAGTGCCAGAGGAGGCATCACACAATACTGCCTGGGCACTGCCTGGGCACTAGGGTGCTCTCGCTCCTGCTCACTCTCATGTGATGCAACAAATGCAAGCAAACAGATAAGAAAATGAAACGAAATGCAGTTCAGCCAGTTCAATGAAATGCACACAGTGTGGTTCCCTGTCCAAATTAAACTCCTCAGGATCAAAAGAAATCAAATCTCTACTTCTCCTCAATTCTGATTTTCCTGATGAAAACCATGAATAAGTAAAAAGAATCCCCGTGTGAAAGTTTCTGTAAAGGTGTATATGTAATCTGACTTTTTTTTTTTTTATATATATAATTGATCTATGTGACTTGTCTGTAAAGTCTTAGTCTATCTGGTTTGATTTATAGCAAAGGTCCTGGCAAGCACTTACAATCAGGTAGAACGCAGACAAAACATTTTTCTTTTACTCTTCAAAATAAAGAAATTCTTTATTAATTTCAGCATAAACTCATTATTTTTTCCCCTCACATTAAATCGTGACTTTAAAAGGACATTTAAAGTCTGGATAGAACAACATCAAAACTTCTAGAACTTTTTTCCAAAGGAAATATCAAAAATCCTATCAGAAGTGACATTTTTCCATAATAAAAGTTTTTTTTTTTCCCCAAAACCCTACTTCTTGCATTCCTGATCCTCTGACAGCTCTGTTACAGATGTGATGCCCAAGCACAGAAAATGAAGAGAATGCATTCTGCAAATAGGTCCTTTCTCATGCCTTTTCACCTGCCTCCGCTGACAGGAGCTGGCACTTCTGTGCCGTGCCTGAGCAGCCTGTGCCGGTGGCAGCTGCTGCAGCTCCGGCTGCTGCTTCCCCTGGGGAGGACTCCGAGCTGACCATTGCTGCTGCTGTGGAAGCTACTGGAGAGCCTGAACGCAGACGCCTGACGGCAGCGAAAGGTTTGTGTCACTCTGGGTTGGTAACAGCTTATTTGCACACCTTGTTCTGAAAGCAAGGACTTTCCCCTCTGCAAATCGGTCAGCAGTGAGGCTGTCACCACTGGCCCTGCCGCAGCTCCGGGCCGTGCCGCGCTGGCGGGGGCAGATGTCAGCACTCCTGACTCTCGCCAGTAATACTCTGCGGCTCCCGGGAGAGGCTGCGTCCCCTCTGCTGGGACACCTGCCAGAGGATGAGTCTGCAAATCCCCATGTCAGTTATACGATTTTATGTCACCTGTGGCCAGGGCTAGCACGGGCACCCCATTCAGCAGAGTCCTTGGAGAAACTGAGGATCTCACCAGCGCTGGCACCGCTGCTTGCTGTGGGGAGCTGGGTCTCGCCAGTTCTGCCCAATCTGCAGGCAGCACAGCGCACAGCACCGCTGGCCAGCTGCTCGGTGGGGCTGTCATCTCTGCACACCCCACGGAGGAGGGTCCTGTGCTGGTGCTGCTACTCCCAGCTTCAGCAGCCCCCCAGAAACCTCTCTGGAAAGTAGTCGGAGCACCATAACAAAGTCCTGTTCCACCTGGCACGCTGCCCACACCTCTCTCATCCACCTGCCAAGCCTGTGCTTTAAGGATTCACAGGTACTAAAGTGGTAATTGGTGTAAAAGCACAGAGCTGGTTTTGCTCTGACTGGAAGAAAATCTACTCATTACTCCTTAAAAAAAAAAAAAAAAAAAAAAAAAAAAAAAAGTAAAAATAAGAGTAGGTGAAGTAGAAGGTAGCAGATAGTCTCTGCAGGGTGCTGTCTTGAGTGGCAAGTACTCTTGGCTTTGCCACACACCTGGGTGTGCAAAGCCTCTGGCATTTCTCACGGAATGCCACAAGAAGGGCTGCACAATGACACCAACAACACTGAGAAATCACAAGACAGTCCTCATTTTTCAAGTGCAAAGTGAGTGATAACTGTTAAAGAATTCAGCCCCCCTGGGCCAAACCAGAAAGGTGTTCCAGCTCACTTTTCCAGGGGGTATGAAAAGGATTTCCTGCAGTGTGGTTCGTTCAACTCACTTTTCATAAGCTAGTTTTCAACAACATCATCCAAAAGCCATTAGTTTCATTGTATGTATCATGCAACGTTATTTAGTAGGTCAGAAAGAAAATGTAAATGGACAGGTGCTTTAAATTACAAGATGGTGGAGGTGGTTAATAAAAAAAATACTAGAAAACATTGGTAACCTTATTTTGGGCTTGAAGTGGGTCCTGTAACTGATGGGCAAATAACTTGGAGAAACACTGAGATCTGTCAGAAGTGGTAGGTTCAAAATGCATTCAGGAAATCAAGCTGCTCCCCAGAGGCCAGAGCACAGTGCATGATTCCCAGACATTCTGCACTTTTAGGACTATTTATTTCCTCTTGTGTATTTGTACCGTGGGGACAATTACATAAAAGAAATGTCCTATATGTGTGACAGGAGGAACCTCAAAACCATTGT
Organism: Ramphastos sulfuratus; assembly: GCA_013399055.1. Taxonomy (NCBI): domain Eukaryota; kingdom Metazoa; phylum Chordata; class Aves; order Piciformes; family Ramphastidae; genus Ramphastos; species Ramphastos sulfuratus. The sequence continues at coordinate 24,996 of WBNM01005719.1, forward strand.
ATTTCTTGTCATGATCTGAAAGTTGAGAGAACAGTGATGGGCTGCCTCCAGGTACACTGCTGCTGACCTGGGGAGAGACTGAATCCTGCTCTGCACTTCTGTATCCTGAGCTGCACAGAAGTGAGGATGGAAGGAGATGATGCTGAGCTCAGGGTGCTTCAGCTGCAACCCACCTCCACCCTGACCAGAGTACCCACCCTTGCACCAAGACTGCATAACTGGTCCCACCATCTCACAAGAATCAAGCAAGGGGCTTCTTGCAGCTGAGCCTCTGTGCTCTGTGCTGGCCACCACCATCATTCAGGATCTGGCAAATTACCTCAGCAACAGCTTAGAAGCCTCCTGGCAGTATCACAGCCTTACATGGGCTAATGCAGTGTGTGGATAGAGCACACAGAGAACAGATACAGCACCCAGTGCACAGTGCTGGGGTCTTTTGGAATCCAGGGACTACTGGGGTCAAAGCTTGTACCATCATCTCTGGGCCTCTTTCCCAGAGTTAGCCAGCACCTATGCAAAGGCAAAGCAGGGTCACAGTCACATGTGTGCAACCAGTGCTACCACATGTGGATTAGAGACTGCAGTCGGTCAGAAACCTCCTGAGTGCCAGCATGACAGCTCAGGAGGAGAGGTATTATCACAAAGTAGAAAAAAACAGAGATAATTTAACAGGGAGATGAAGAGGATTTAATTGTTCTATGCATTGGAGGCCACTTATTGAGATGTCTGCTGAAAGGCTGGTGCTTGTAACACACCCATGTATACAGCATGCAAGAAGGGAGAGTCTGGATTGTGTAAGCAGTCCCCCAAATCACTGCATCTTCCCTGATTATTTTGGCTCAGAGATCAGGCTGGAAATCTAATGGGAGGCAACTGCTTTCCAACATGCTTCATATGTCCTAATTATTCCAGGTTGAAAAGATGTCAACAGCTAAAGCAGAGATGCTTTAGTATCAATTCCTGGCCAAATTCAGACTGCTCCTCTGTTCTTGAAGCTCAAGGCATAGGAGAAAGGATGAAAGCAATTAAATCGCAGGAAAAAGCTACTTGGTATCTTGGGCAGTAACAGGGAAAAGGCAAATCACTGAGGGCATGACTAGCAGCTGAGGCAGCAAAGGTTTTGGGCTGCCCCTCTGCTGTTTCCCACTCTGCCTGGGAGTGCTTAGGACCATGGTATCCCTCCATGGGGTGGGAGGCTTGCAGAACCACAGCTTTCTGCACACTTGCACTGCAGGGTGCTCTCAGGCTTCACATGATCCCCTTCTGAAGCTCGAAAGAAAGTTTGCCTTTATTTATCTACAATTTATCTTGCCAGATGACAGAGGTTAGCAACTTTAGTCTAGCTGATGCTGCCCCAACCGGATTGAACTGTGCCCTTCAGTCACCCTAGACCTTGTTAGGGTCTGATGGTGAGGATGGGGAGAGAGGACATGCACAAAGTCACCAGGAACAACAGGAAATATCAGGAATAAACCCCTCCATTTTTTTCTGCCTTGGATGCTCTGATGATGTCGCCTCAGATGCTGATGTGCAGCCAGTGTTAAGGCTGGAGGAGAGGGTTACTGCCTGAACCCCAGAAAGTGAGGCTGCCTGCTCTGTGCTTCATTAGAGCACTCATCCTGTGAGATGTGCTCTGGGCGGTATGACTCGCAGGCACTGGAAATTCCAGCTTTTTTCTTTTTCCTCTGCCTCTTCCCCCTGTGTGCATAGTTTGGATGCCAGGGGATGAGCTTCCCTGCCCACATGCTTTTCTGATTGCTTGGGTTGCGGACATGAAAAGATTGTGCGACTTGTGCCAAAGCATCATGAAATCTAATGAACTAATTGCTGCAGGGGCAGGTGATGTTTGGGACTTTGGTTTGGAAAAGATACACATGTGTATGCTCTGCTGGGGTGCAGCATGCCCAGTGCCCTCTCCTCACTAGAAAGGAAAGGTGGAGGAATCTATAGGATGCCTTTGTTTATGCATGCCATTATGCAGCCAACAGACACTTTAGAAATGGGTAATCCATGCTGTCAGAATAACAGACATGCTGCATCCAAGAAAGAAAAAAATCAGACTGTTATGGTGGGTGAAGTCCTTTTTGCTGCCTGGTCATTTGGGTTCTGGTGGCACTGATCTGTCTGAAATCTGAACAGTCTATTTGTGGGATGCTAAACCCAGTTAAGGAGATGCACTGCAATAAGATGAGAGGAAAATGATTGTGTTGTTAAGGATTGTATGGCTTTATGCAGCAAACACAAAAGCCAAAATCTTAACTTATTTTATCCATACTAGAAACTTACTGAAAGGAAAAAAAAAAAAAAAAAAGTGATATTAAATAGCTAAGACAGGCAGAATTTGGCCTGGAATCTGGATTTCATATCTGAGGTTTCTTAAAAATCAAATGAACAGATATAGTAAAATAAAAGCAGCCTTTTAAAGTGAAGGAATAACACAAAATTGGTCACATTGTCAGTAACAAACTGCAATTTAGCCTAGAAATGTACTTGCTCATAATGAAGCTTCAGAGTAACATTTCCTTCCCACTTAACTCTGTGGATAACTTTCCCTCCCTCAGATCTGAAAAACCCCTGACTACTTTTGCTTCCTCATCCAAATCTATGAGCATATGTTCAGATCCTCATAGATCAGGAATTCAGCACCTTTGTGAATACTAAAACCCTTTTGGCTATGCCCATGAAAAAGGGAGCCATACACTGTATTTTCAGTGCTGTTTCACAGTGTCAGGTGTAACTTGAAGGGTTACGCTTCTTTAAGAGGTCTTGCACACAGGGCCAGATTCACACTGTCTCCAGGGATGCTCTACTCCCTACTCCTAACCACTGCTGGTTGTGTCTGCCTCACAGCCTTGGGGAGCTCCTTATCCTGGGCTGGGAGCAGCCTGGGTGTCTCAGTCACTGCTTTACTGACCTCAATGCAGGACATGCACCCTGAGAGCACTTTCTGTGCCAGCTGGCCTGGGGTCTCCACATCTTTTCCCTGTTTCAGTCACTCACACAGGATGCCCCCAGTTAAAGAGCTGTAGCTGCTCTGGTGATAGCAGTAAATGAGGCATCATGAATGGGGCCAATTATCACAGAATTGGCAACGTCGTTTGGGCAAAGTCCAGCACCTGCTGCTGGGGTTGGCTGATGCCTGTCCCTGTGCTGACAAATGAATGCAAACAGAGTGAAAGGAAAGCCAGGATGCCCATAGGGCTGCCCCTCACGCTGTGGGTGCCATTATGGTGGCCCTGAGGAGAGGTCCAGCACTGGGTTTTGCAGCCAGGGTGCACCTATGTCCCTGGTCATGCCATAGCAGGAGCAGCTGGGCCCTTCTCTGCCTCCAGCCACCAAACCTCAACAGATCACAGGGGATTTGTGTGGAAGTGCAGTGACCACCCCACATCCAACACCTGCTGCTCCTGATAGTGGTGAGGAGCTGGGCTTTGAGAGGAGAAAGCCAAGGGGAGCATTGCCCCAGCAGTGAGTCCATCTGCCCAGCCCTGGGGACGAGGGCTGCAGGAGGTTTTCATCAAACACAATGCACAGGAATAAAACGTGAGGTGATTGCACATCAGCCCAGATAGTGCCCTGAGCAGCATCCCAACAGGTTTCGAGCTGAGCCTAAACTAACAGGGGATCATACATGTGTTTTGAATGTTTTTGGCATTTCTTTAGCGTGCTCACAGTGTTTGTATTACTAAACCACAGCTTCCTTCTTTGGGGAAAATAAGAAAGGTCAGAGGAATATCTAATAAACACAAGCAGTGAAGAAAAAAAAAAAAAACCAACTGAGATGCATTTGAAATCCTGCTGGTATGTAACCAAAATGCTTAAGCTACCAGGGAAGCACAGTTTTGGGTACTTGCTCTGCTAGCTGCATGGCTGCCCCTGCACGAGGCTGATTGTTTCCTGCCATCTCTGTACCACTGTCCCCAGTTTGCTATGACAGCCTGGTTTTGCTCAGTATGGCCACACAGCTTAGAACTGACCTGTTCTCCATCCCTCCCACCCCGAGCAGGGCCACACTGCAGCCCTCACAGCAGCTTCTGCCAGCCCAGTGACAAAGCAGCCTGATAGGAAAGTGGGTAGTTAAAAACTGTTTCTGTTGGGGTTCTTAAATGAACAACAAAGCCAAGCCCAAGAAGTTTCATATGTTAAAACCTAACACAGGACATTTTAGTAGGGAAGGTGCTGCTGCAGAAAGAGGGAAGAGGCAGCAGACAGCCCCAGACAAGGAGAATAGAGACCTATCCTGCTGAGGTGGCACTAGATGGGCACCTCAGACAAAGAGGTGCCCAGACAAGGAGAATAGAGACCTATCCTGCTGAGGTGGCACTAGATGGGCACCTCAGACAAAGAGGTGCCCAGACAAGGAGAATAGAGACCTATCCTGCTGAGGTGGCACTAGATGGGCACCTCAGACAAAGAGGTGCCCAGACAAGGAGAATAGAGACCTATCCTGCTGAGGTGGCACTAGATGGGCACCTCTACAGCACAAGAACGCAGCCTTTGCATGAGATACCTTGTCTCTTACTCCAGTAGTATTGCAACTGTAAAAATCACACCTATGAAATTTTATATTAGATGGATTAAGAGGAATTCACTTCGGTAAAACTTCATGAGAGCAAATCTTGTAGTTTTATGGTGTTTAGGTGTGAATTTTCCGTTCTTTTGATGACTTTTTTTCTTGTCTGCAACCAGAGATCGAGCCTGCACTGAGCTGGCACATGACAGAGAAGAAATACATCATCAGCATGTTGTGACGTAGTGCAGAAACCAATCCCAGGGCAGCTGGAGCCAGCAGAGAACATTACAGACCCTGCAGAGCGGAACAGCCCAGTCTTCGAACAACTGCTTTCCAACCTGCCTCATTCAAAAAGGCCCCCAAATAGGGAAATCCAGAGCCCTGCAGTGCGGTTTCGTGCCTCAAACTAAAAATAAACCCCAAATTGAAAAGGAGGATCAGGTGAAATCAGTGAATTTTGCCTGGTTTCCATCCAAAACCTCAAAGCCACTCAGGCCACACCAAAACTCACACAGCTTCACCAAGAGCTCACCTGGTTTCCAGTTCCATTGCCAAAGTTCTGCATAGCTTTACAGGAATCCCAATTAAACCCAGAGTGAATCCCTTGTGAAGCCTTACGTATAATACTTCTATATTCTGACCCCCACCACCTTTTTTTTTTTTTTAATGCCTATACCCAGATCACTGCCAAATTGAGGCATCTATAAGTATTGGAAACACTTCAATTATTTAGAGTACATGCACAGTGGAGAGTCAATTAAAATCACTGACGTGCCTTTTTTTGTGTGTGTGGTGTAAGTGTTTCCATTTGGAAGCAATTCAACTCGAATTCTAGCAAAGCCCTTCAGAGCATATTGAACTGATTTAAGGAGTTTGCATCCAAAAAATTTGAAATTTAAACAATGAAAAAAAGAGGTTAAAAGGCGCATTAATGGTTGTTTATAACTCATGCCCTCAAATGTTAAGAAAACACACTGCCTTCCTTGTTGGCAGGAGGGGGACAAAAAAAACCCCCAACCCATACAGTAGATGCACAGATGTGGGCAGGGGATTAGATGCAGTTTGCCCGGTGCCGTGGCAAAACAGCCCAGGCCAAAGGCTGCTGGGGCAGGAGGGTGGGCAAGGGGCCATGGCCTCAGCCTAGTTGCAGCCTCAGCTGGCTGCATGAGCCAACAGTGGGTGAACTGGAGCCATGCAGCCACTCTCTCAGACCCCACCATGGGCTATCACTGTGCCACCTTTCCCTGTCAGGACAGTCAGAAGGTTTGTTGTGCCTTCGACTTGCTGGGACCCATTTTCAGGGGGTACTTCTTTAAGAACAAAACACTTCTGCTCTTCCAACCTCTAATTTTTAGACTAGTTGAGAGCAAGCTCCACCAAGACAGAGCCTGAACTCAAGAGGATAACATTAGCACACCTGAACAGAACTTTTTTCTTTTTCTCTTTGCGTGCACTTATGAAAAATGAAAGGGATCTGCTTTCATCTGTCTGAAAACAACAATTTCCTATGAAAGATCTTTAGCCCCGAGGGTGCTGTGGGTGTCTCTGCCCCTCCCCATCAATATTCTTTTGCCTGCACAAATGGAAAAAATTGGGGCAGCCCCTAGGCTATTAATACTTCTCCAAAGGTTTCTCTCAAAATAAAACAAACCCCAAAAGCACAACACCCTCCCCCTCCTCGCCAGTGACTGCTGCAGATTGTGTATGGAAAATCCAAAGGCTTCCCAGAATTGCTCCAAATTCAAAATCCCCTGGGGAAATAGGCCTTGTTTTATAGCTAGCACAGGAGCTGGTGACTCCAAAAGGGCTGGAGGCACACACACAAAGAGATACGGTACTGAGGGAACTCACCCACAGGCTCTGAAGGAGAGGGAGAAGTGCAGGGACACTGGAAACGGTCACAGACCTGCTCTAGAGCACATAGTGAGTGATACCAGCAGCTTTACTCACACCTTTGCCCTGTGAGCATCAGATCCCTGCAGCTCCCAGGGACTGCCTGCAGCCTGAGGAGCTGGGCAGGTGTGGAGTCAGCCTCTTCTCTGAGAGCCAGAGATCCACTGCTGCAGGTGGGTGTTGAGAGCTGCCATTGCTGTTTGAGAACAGCAAGTGCCCCCAGTCCAACCACCATCAGTGTGCTTGCACAATGGCTGCTGTGGGGCTAGCACCACTGGGAATTAGGGGCCAAGAAGATCTTTTGGACTCCCAAAATGCTACATGCCAAAATTAGAGGCAGCTTGGAAAACATGCCTGTTTTTAAATAACTCACTGCCCTGGCAAGCACAGTGAAGCTGTCATCTCCCACCTCTGCTTACACACATGCTAGGTGTTCTGTTGACATGCTTGTCTTTATTTGTGTCCTGCAAAGCTGCATAATTACCTTCCTAACCAAAAACACTGATGGAAACTTGGGGCTAACTCAGCACTTGTCTCAAGAGCTCCCTTTGCAGGGATTTCCAGGGAAAATCTTGCAGTCTCTAAATATCAGAGGCTTAAGCCAAGCCATGAAGCCCTCTGTGATTTGGTGTGACAGGCAGGGACAGCTACACAGCCCGCATCAGCCTCTGGTGCTGGGTGATGCCTCTTCATGTGTGCAACCCTGCTGAGATGCTGGGGCCATCTTGCTGTGCAAGAGCAGCCAGCAAACATCTTGGCTGTGCCTAGCCTAGCGCAGTGCAGAGCGCAGCGCTTGGCTCTTTAATCTGTTCCCTTCCTCCTTGCTGTTATTTATAACTGTTTAAAGCACCTATTGAGCCCTGTCTGTAAAAGGCCTGGGTGCTTTTTGATCATGCCATGAATCTTTTCCTCGCAGACTTCTCCCGGACCTACGCAGTTTCCCTGAAGAGCTGCACACACTTCTGTTCTTTTCAGAGGAGGAGTCCCCAGTGAGGATTATGGAGCTATAAAAGCGGAAGCGCACTGCTTGGCAGAGCATTCCTTGAGATTTGCCAGCCTAAGCACACAGATGTTTCTCAGATGGGTGAATTTGGAAATGAAGATCTACGTGGCATCTGTCAAAGGGCTAGTGTTTCTGATCTGTGACAAACACTGCACAGGATCCTGTCTGTCCTGCCAGGCCAGTGCTGCACACAGCAGATATACCCATCACTGGAGCTAATCCTGAGTAATTTATTAATCTTCTTGTGCGCGCTCGTTTGTACCTCATAATTCTCTTGTCCATAATGAAAAATTATCTCTTGTTGCTGTTGTCCTTCCAGAGCAAAGGAGAGCTGCAGCAAAGGCATCCAAATGCTTTTTGGATGATGGACCACCTCTCAGTCCTCAAATGTTCTCCCTGCAAACCTCCTTGGAGGGAGGGGTTTCTGGCAATTATTTTCTTCAAAGAGCTGATCAGAGCAGACGCAAGCAGCTGCTGTCAGACACTGGCACAGGCAGGACACCGGCAGCACACCCCAGTGCAGGCTGCTGCAGGACAGTCCCAAAATTTGTTTCTCCCAATGGTCTGTACCTCAGTGAGAACAGGACTTTTACCTCAAATAACACAAGTGGTGGCCGCACTCAAGGCTGGCATCTGGCACTGCTCAAGGTGGATCTGATATTCAGGGTCCAGCGTGAGGGCAAAATGAGTACAACTGTGAAAAAACTGTGCTAGATCCATTGTAGCATTCCCTTCTTGTCCCAGCACTGCCGGGAGGTCCTGCAAGCCTAGTTGCCTGCTGGCTGGGATAGACAAGGGGCTGTCATCTGCACTCAGAGCTAGCTTGTTCTGTGTGGAGGTGCAGATGGGCCTGCAGTGTGTCACCTCTCACAAGAGCAATGGCCGAGCTGCTTCAGCAGTGTTCGCCCCTACAGACAGCAGAAGTTCTCTGCTCTTAGCAGGGGCTTGCTATGGATGGGGGCAGAGAAGATGAAAAGGATGTACAAACACCAGAACACATTTGCTCATCATGAATCCCGAATCGTAATTCTTCACTTTGGAGCATGCAATAAAATTCCAACTGCAAAGTGCTTACAGTTGTTGTAATATTCTGTAAATCACAAAAGAAAGAGAAAAGAATTAAGCTACAGGTTTCTGAGGAGTTATGAATAATGGATTGTCAGCCTCAGTTCAGACCTGTGCTAAAAATCTTTTTAACTAATGCATTAACTCTTTCACCGCTACTGCAGATGAAAGCGTTAGGGTCACAAGATGTTACAATTTCAACATCCTGCTCCAATTCATCCAGCTATATGGTAGGTGCCTGCTGGACCCAATTCCCTTTTCTGCAGAGTGAGATTTCACATTCAAAGCTGATGTGAGTGTTAATTCAACATTAGACTATTGCAGAAAAAAAACAGGGAACTCACATGCCTACAGAAAGTCTGCCAAAAAACATCAAATGAAGAAGACATGAAAAAGGGAAGGACGTTACTGCTAGTCCCTCATAGTGATACTCACAGCCTGCAACAGGCAATTCTTGCACAGAGACTAAAAAAAGAAAAAAAAAATCTATAATTGTCATTCATTGTTTTTTTCCTCAAAGGATGTTGCACAGGACTCCTGGGCTCTTGTGGAACACTTCAAGTTGTCTTTACATCTGCTGTAGAGATAAATACCCACAAGCAAGAGAATCCCTGTCCTGTTTAATGCTCTCCATCTCATGCTCTGCCAAGGCCAGCTCCAGTGCAGCCCTGTCTGATGTGGCTGTACCAGCATTGGACACATCTCTGTGCTTTCTGGGCTAAAGCTGGAGCAGATCCCCCACCCTGAGGACTCAGTTCTGCACTCCTGGCTGCAGTGGGACAGATCACACTTTATTTTATGCCTTCGTATTGTTCCTCTGCTCTGCTGCACGGGTTCAGTTCACAGCAGGTTGTGTGATTTCTCCTCCACCCTTCAGAACGAGATGTTCCTAATTGCTTTTTGGTAAAGGCAGAGGTGTCTGGCACAAAAAGGGATGCAGGATGCTGCTCTGAATAGCTGCATGGAGAATGCTGCTGGTTTGGGCATGAGGTTAATAACAGAGGCTCTGCAGAGGAGGTGAAGCGACATGAAACGAATCACAGTCATTCAGATGCCTTGAGCTTCTCCATAGGGCTGCTGCTCCCTTGCTCCCAGTGACCTTTGTGGTCAGGGCATCTCAAAGCCCCTTTCTTCTTCCTGTGGAGACAGTGGCACCTGGCTGTAAGTGAGCAAGAAGGTAACTTCCAGCACCAGGACAGCAGATGAGTGCGTTCTGAGGCGACCTTGCCTGGCTGCTAATTTCTGACTGCTGGAAACCTCATCAGGTTCCTAGAGTCACTGAACACTGGTGTCCTGCACTGAAGAACTTGCCTGTTCCCTCCTGGAAGCCAACAGCAGCCTGTGAACAAGGGGAGCAGGCAGGCCCACTGCCAGGCAGTCATACCAGACAGCACGTCTGACCTCAGGAATATTGATTAATATGAGGACATGACTGTCTGCAGAATGTCTAACAAAGTGCAGCACTGAATTTCATTCACAAACATTTCAGAAAGACACAAATCCATCTGTGAACCTACCAAGCCACATGCAGTGTCCATTCCCTCTCCTTTCCCAGCAGCAAGGCTGAGCACTGGGCTACAAAGGGGCTGTCTGCCGGTACTGACTTCCCTCCCACCACCAAGCACTTGGTGGGGCCAGCTCTGCAGCACACACATTCAACTGTGCCCATAAATACACTCAATATTAAAATAGCATAGTGGTAACAGTAAATAACAATGTTTTGACCTCATACCCAATTTGATCTGGGGATAACAAACATTTACAACTGGAATTTAGTGAGGAACACACCCTCCAATGCCAACTGCCTCTGCTCTCCTCCAGACGATGCTGCTTCACAGCCAAAGCAAGCAAGCAGCCCTGCCACAGTAAAATTTTTTCATTTCTGTCTCCAACCTGCAGAGTTCACTCTGCAAGTGTTACAACAGACCAGAGTTCAATCTTGCAGGACAGACATGGCTGGTGAGGTGTCGTAGTTTAGGGAAGCTCACAGCCCAGTGCAGTGGAAGAAAGTCAGCCTGAAAGGAGCTGCCCCAGCTCATGGGTCACATAGGACATTTGTGTGCACTCCACAGGTGCAGGGAGAGCTGCAAAAGGAAGCAATGATTCAAGCTGAATGTCTGTCTCTGGTGCTAATTATAAGATAATATTTAGTTTTGAAGAGTACTTGCACCGCTATTGTACAGGCAGCTTTAGAAGCAACTGCGCGAGCTCACTAAGGGTTTGACCACTATGGTGTGGTAACTTCACACCTCTTACCCAATATTCTCCAGCTGACACCATCATCAGTCCTACCACAACTCACAGCAGTTTTGAAAGGCAGCAAAATTATAGTGTCTCTCTCTCATTGCTAGAAACGGGGATCCCAGCACGTGGATGAACTCATTAACTGGGCAGGGTGACAAAACCTGCCTTGTGCTACAATTGCTTTCAGATGGTTTGCATCACAGCAGCATCAGCAACACGACTGTTCCCCATGCCAGACAAGCTCCTTGGAGTAATAGGGCAGTTCACACCAAAGTATGGGAAGGGGAGAACATCTTCAAACTTCTGTCTAGCAGAAATTACAGAGAGCACATTGTGGGAGAACTTCTGGATGCTAGATTTCCAGGGGATCTGCTCTTGTTGTCACAGAGGAGCACCTATTACAGTGATGGGTATAGCACGAGTTCCTGCTACTCTGGAAGCACGGCTGCAGAGGAGCCTTTGGCCCGTTGCAGCAGTTTCAGCAGGCGCTGTCCTGGTGGCTGCTACTTGCTGGGACAGAAGTGCCAATGGCCCTGCCTGGAGGGGAGCTGGGCTAAACGAAAGAACATTTTTCACCGTGAGGGAGGTGGGACACTGCAACAGGTTGCTCAGAGAAGTTATGGCTGCCCCATTCCTGGAAGTGTTCAGGGTCAGGTTGGACAACGCTTTGAGCAACTTGCTCTAGTGGAAGGTGTCCGTGCCCATGCCCAAGGCAGGGGAGTTGGAACTAGCTGCTCTGTAATGTTGCTTCCAACCCAAACCATTCCGTGACATCGCACCCCAAAACCGATGTTACCAGCAGGCTGCGTCCCCATACAGCCCCAAACCACCTGTCCTGGACAGTCAGACACCGCGCAGAGGGCAGTGCCCGTGCTCGAGTGGGGTTTATCACTCCGGGCTCCACAGCCGAGCTCCCGTGGGAAGCTCCCCTGCGGTGGCGGGACCAGGCTGATCACCGGGCCAGCGCCGGCTGAGGACAACGGGACGCGCCCCGGCCCGGAACCGCCTCTCGCCCCTGCAACGGCTCCTCCTCCCGGCGCCGCCACCGCCTCCCGCCCGGCCCCTGTGCCGGCCCGGCCTGACCCCTAGCGGCCGTTTGGCGGCGGAACACGCGTGGGGCCCTGAGCAGAGCGTAGCTGGCTCAGGCGGCAGCGGCCTCCCAGCAGCCAGGGCCGCGCCCCCGAGGCCAGGGGACCGCGTGGGTGCAGGTGGCGAGTTTCACCGGACCTGCACCAGTCGCCAGCACCGATGTGTGATCAGATCAGAACAGCAGGAAAACTTCTGCCCCGACCTTTAGGTCCTACGCGAAGGGGAGAGGATGTTCTCCACCCAAATCTTCCCCTTCTTACACTCACCATCCACGTGGGCACTCCTCCAGGCAGACAGAGCCCCAGGACTGGGGATCCAAGTGAGCATGAGCAGCACCAAATAACTTCAGGATAAAAATTATTATTAAACCTAACAAAACCCCCAAAAACAACCAAAACCACCACCCCAAATAAAGTTGTATTGAAAATGTTCAATTCACTTGTGTTTCCCTCCCAGCATGTTTGCAGGTTGTGATACACAAGCAGCACACAGGGAGATTTGCATGTCTTCAAATCTTGCCTCTCCTCTGTGGTTGCTTCCACAGCCTCAGATGCAACCCTGTGATGTGCAAGATGTGCTTCTGCTTTGGGAAGGAGCCATGCACTGCCCATGACACTAGGCAAGGGCATACGAGGTAAGATGAACCTCAAGAAAGCTTAACACCTCCTAGCAGTGGGCTGTTTACATAGCCAGAGCTCACCTCAAGTCCCAGCCTTGACCACAGGTACCAAGCTGGACCTGCAAAGTGCAAGAGTGGCTGGGCAGAACTCTCTGCACATCAGTTAATGCATAAAACGATCTCAAAGGCAAGGTGTGTGATTACTAGTACTATGTGGTGCTAGAAGCATGTGTGCCACTTTACAAGGGAATGCCTTAGTGCTGTGGTCTGCCAGTGCAGAGATTCTGCAGTGGGAATCAGTATAAGTTATTCATACAGTTGACACAGGAGAAAGCAGAAACACATGTTGTATCTGCAGCATACTGTACTCCCACTGAAGTTACATTACTTATCTCTAGGTACAGAAGTGTTCTAAGCTGTTATTCCCTGCAAATACGTCTGTTAGAAAGCATCTACAAACACTCATCCCCATGGCTATCTGAGTTCCATGGCACTGTGATCTCCCCTGCACAGCAGTGGGGTTAGTCCAACATTTCACAGCAGTCAAGGCAGCCCTCACTGTTTGTACAGGGCAGAGGTGGTGTTTCAGATTGAAAGCCAGCAGCTAACACAGAGCTCCCGGGAGCATCGGAATTCCAAACCCAAATTGATCCAGAAGAAAACATTCCAGAATATGCTCTGCCAAGTGCTGGCAGCTGGTGGCGCAGAGTCTAACCCAGCCTGGCTGTTGATATCAGGGTGACGCATTGGTCATTCTTATTCATTGTGATGTTCATTAGTACCTGGGGAATTCATTACTAAACACATACAGGTTACCCCCATTGTAGCTACTGGAAGAAACAGGCACTTCTGTCCTCAGTTCTATGTTTTACAACTGTAGTGACATCAGTAAAAGGCACTTTTGGATCGGAAATAAAACTGAAACTTCAAGGCAAAGCTGAGATGCCGCAGTTGCAAGGAACTGCCACAAATACCTTCAGCAGAGCTGGATATTAAAACCTGTGAGCTTGTTTGGTCAGAGTAAAGTAATAAACCACCATGTTCAATCACATTGGAATGCGAGGGCTGCAGCAAGCGTGGCGATGCCTCTCTGCTGCCATGCATTTTCCAACGGCTGCTTCATACAAACTTTTCAGCAAAAGTTCTGAAGACAAAGTAAATTTTGATGCAGAGAATGCACAAAACAATATTGCAAAGGGCGGCAGTGACCAAAAACTAATCATCGTCACACTTCAGCATGTACGGCCGAAGAACAAGGGACCTGTTGCTGAGAGGCAAAGGGCAGCTGGGCTAAATTAGCTGAGCAAGTTTGAGTCTGGATAGTGTCATTAGGAGAAAAGCAGAACTATGCCATAAACTCTAATGAATGCATTAATGGATGGCTTGTGCCTCTCAAAAGGGGAAAAAACGGTTTAAATAAAGTTATTAACACAGCCCACCTGTGTTTGGCTCTTGGACTATGTTGTTTAAATAGCCCATTAACTCTTGGAGTAACTAATCTTGAAAGTGAATATAGCCTTTCTGAAGTAGACATTTAACTACATTCATATAATTCAATTAGATTGAGCATTCTTAGTCCAAAGCCAGTATTCTGTGCTTTCATCTCTAATAATGGTGCACAGCAAACCTGGTTAATATGGTGTTAAAAAAAAAGAATTTGCATTTGCAATGGTAACCAAAAATAAATTGCTGGACTGAACCCTAAATTCTAACGTGTAACTTCAGTGGTGTGAGTTAGAATAGAATAATACTACAGAATTTAAAGGTTGTGTTTAATTCTAAAATTCAATATTACAAGAGTGAGCTCAGTTTTATGACTCTACCTTAAACTTGTGAAGGTAAAATTAATGATTTGAAAACAAACAAACAAACAAACAAATCCTGATACTGAGATAAGGTTTCTGGTTTTTTGGGTACCAGAGCTCACGTGAATCAACAAACAATACCCTGGACTGCTCCTGCTTGATTTTTGTTGAGGGGCAGGGGAGGAGTAATGAAGAAGAGGACCAGATCATGGCCTAAGCAAGTTCATCCCGTTAATAAATAGTTAAAACAAATTCATTAGGAAAGAGGAATTTTATAGATTTAGTTAAAGGTTTCTTCCTATTTATGTCACTGAGAAATGATAAAATTCCTTTTATCACTCTACAACTTGTTAATGTTTTACCCCAGGACCACTTCATCTGTAATAAACATCTTAACAAAATATGCATCCCTAGGGAGGAACCGTTAATTTCCTTAAGGCCTCACACATGTAATAGGTTTTTATTGCATGCAGGTGCTTTGTGAAATTGCATTGACTTGTAATAAACGTCCAGTAAAGAGCAGGTAGCACCTAAAAGGGGGAAGTGTTTGTGCACCTGTCTGAAGAGAGACTTAACACACCCTAATCCTCCACGGGCTTCTCTTCAACTGCACATAGACCATCACCGAGCCTCACCTTCTAGGGCGTCTGCTGCCTCTAAACACAGCAAGGTAAATGCTTGGATTTTTACAGTTGTGTTTAACCAGTTTAACAAATAAATACTAGATGAATTGATTATATATTCAAATGTATGTATTGCTGCTTGAGCCAAAATTGCAGCGTGAATTACAATCACATTTTAAAGAACAGGGAAAATAATGCATGGCAGATTTTCCTTTTGTAGGGAGTTACCTGGGTTGGACTCTTCATGGGATTACTATGTTATTACTTTGTTTAGAATTAAGTAGAAAGAAAGTTTAACAAAATTCTTAACCAGTAATACTATACCTTAGATATTTCAGCGAGGGTAGATTTGCCTTAGAAGTTTTGTTTTGGAGATGTTTAATTATTTTTAATTATTGGTTATTTTAAAAGACACACTTGAACAAAGCCTTATCTCTGGTTTTCCGTGGATGCTAGTTGAAGGCGGCTATTTGGCTCGTCACGCTAATTAACGGCAATGAAAGCGCTGCCTTTCAAGTCAATCCCCACCTAGCAGCAGCGTGAAGTACATGCGCTGAATTCAGCTCTTTGTTTTTCTAAGCAGTTGCTTTGCCAATGCTCTGTGCTCTGTTAGGACACTTGCAATACCTGCGAGCAAAGAATTGCTCCCCTTCCTACCCGGGGGAATGTGGGAGGGATGTCCAAGGACAACATTCGCAGAAAACCGAGGAGTTAATGTTGTGTGTCACTATTAGAGGCAATGCTACAGAGTTTGTGACTTTGAGGAATTTCTGAGTTTAGTTACAAAGTCCAGAACTTACACAAGTTCTTCAGTAAACCCTCCGCAGATTTCCTTCCCCTCCCTCCCCCTCTCTTTTTCCTCTCGAAGTACAATTTCCCAGTGAAGGGATATCAAGGCGAAATTGCAGTTAGAAGCCACATAGATACTTCTGGAGACCTCGAGTAGATCAGACTAGAGATTTTTGAGATGAGATTGAAACAAACACCTTGCTCCAAACCTGCATAGGCTATTCTGCTTGCAGAGTACCAGCAGCAGGGTGCTCTGGGCTGCAATAGTCACTGATGCAGCCCTAAGTGAAATACGGGGCAAACGTTTTCAAAAGCTTCAAACCCCAACTTTATTTACAATCTTTACCCAAGCACATGGGAGAACATTTTGACCTTTAGCAGGACTATCACTAAAACACACAAAAAAAAAAAATTAATAATTTCAGATATGGGCATTTTAAAAAACTGTATCCATGTTGAGATTAGGAACTGAAATGTTTTGCATAGCCCTGACAGAGAGTTGTACACTTACAGTCCAAAGCATCACCTGAAATAATTACTGATGACTGAAGCATTTAAACTCAGCAAAAGTCTGTAAGAATCTGAGAAGTATTTTAGGTGTGTGCTTAACTGAAACAAAACAAACAAACAAACAAAACCCCCACACTAACAAAAAAACAAAACCAGAAACAAAATCCCAAACCCAATCCCACCAAATAAACAAAAAAAAAAACCAAAAAACCAAAAAAACCCACCACCACCACCCTGAAAAAAACAAAACAAAAAAACCCCCAAACAAACAAAACAATCACCCTAAAACTTATTTTTCACTGACACCCTTCTGAACTGGGCACATAACATAAAAACTGTTCTTGATGTTATCAAAGTCAAGAATAACAACACATGAATATACCAGAATGAATCCTGACTTCATGTATGTGTCTGGAAGGTGAATTTACTCATTAGTAATACTCAGAAGAACACTATGATTATTTAAGTGAATGAAAGAGACAAATTTAGAGTCTTCAATGAGTAAATAGCAGGGGAAATTAAAAATAAATTTTAAAAAGTAAATACTGAAATGGTGAATTCTGCATAAAATTTCCCCGAATTTAAAAGGCAGAGAAAAAAGGAACAATAAGTAACCTCACACCTGAGCTAAGATGGCAAAGAAATAAATAGCACTGCAAAACTCAGGAAAGCATTTAAACACATAAGTCACTCGTGCACAGCCCCATTAAGCCTGAAGGGGCTGTGCACACACAGAGGGCTCGGCTCAAGCCAGCCCTCGGCCCTGACCCCTGCGGAACACCAAATGTCCGAGAAGGACGATGAATTATACGCCTGGCATCTATGAGGGCTCATTAGAAAAGATTGCGTGGGGCTGCAGAGGCAGGAGGTGTGGAGGGGGTGTTGTGGAGAGCATACAGGGGACACTGGGGATGCTGAGAGGTTTTGGGGATCCCGTGCAGCAGGCAGTGCTGGAGACAGAGCCATGGGAAGCAGCATGAGGCACTGCCAGGCGTGAGGGCTGTTCCTCTGACACCCCAACCTGTGTCAGGCACTGTTCCCATCCCACCTAGACCAGCACTGTTCCATGTCTTGAACTCAGCCAGGCCAAAAGGGGAGAGATGACAGGAAGCAGCTTTTTAGGGGCTTTTTGCCAGAAAACCTCATCAGTGTTGGTGATAGGACTAGGGAAGGGGTAGTTGAGGTGCACATCCCTGGTGCTGGGAGCTGCAACTCATCCTGGGAGAGGGTGATGTCAGCTGCATGGTGGAGCAAGGGGGTACTGTGGGGACTCTGCTGTGCCCCAGCTTGTTTGAGAGAGGTCAGAATCACTCCCAGGACCGCAGTCAGAATCATTGGATGCTCAGTCCAGGCACAATGAGACAGTGACACGAACTGGGACTCTTGTCCTTCTTGGACAAGAGCTGGAAGACAGTATGGTGAGCAGCTGAACTCACTGCCCTCCTCTTCCTCACATGCTTCAAGTGAGCCGTGCTCAGCTCGAGCTGTGCCCTGTGCTGAGGCCAGGCATGGTGTGTTGAAGCGCAAGCAAGCTGGTAGGACTTAAGGCTAGAAGGAATAAAGGTTATACTTCTCTGTAGGCAGCATTTGATCAATTTTCCCCACTCCCCCCGGAATGGCCATAGGAGTATTTCCTTCCACTCGAGGAGCCATTCACAGGCTGTGCTGTGCCAGAGGCTGCACTGCCCATAGGCACAGAACAGGTATCTCCAGTGGGCACTGTGGCACATGGCACAGGCCACCAGAGACCATGTCAGAGAGAAATCCTGTCCCACACGGAGCGCTGGCGAGAGGAGCAGGCATCTGGCACCGAGAGCGGCTTTCCCGGAGCACTCTGCGGGAAAACCCCGGCCGAGGCACGAGTTCGTGTGAGTGGAAACGAGGAGCTGCCACTACGAGCAATTTTCTTTACTTTCTGGCGAGAAAGACCTCTGTTTCTGCCGGCTGCCAGACTCAAGCCTTTCCCCTCCACACCCAAGATTTCGTACAAAGCCGCCAGCACTGGAGCGAGTCCCGGAGCAAAGCGATGCTGCCGGCCCCAGCGCGGCTCGACGCAGGGAGAAGGGCAGAGGTGCCGAGGTCGGCAGCTGCACTGTGCGAGACGGGGCCAAGAACAGCAACTTGTGCTTCCTGTAGTTCTGACAGAGCTGCTTTTTAAAGGGGTCAAATAGTAGGAACGATCATCTTCAAAGAGAGAGGATTTATAGATGCCAGGTCCCAGGCTTTGCCCGTCGGAGCTCGGAGCAGACGGGAGACCTTCGCTCGTTATCCCAACCCTGCGGCTCACGGGGCTGCCCCGAGAGCTGCGAGTTCAGAATCCCAGTGGCTGCTGTTTCAAATATTCCGTCAGAAAAGCTTGACGTAGCAGCTTGATTTTTCAAAGAAAAAAGAAAAACTAAACAAACAAGCCAAAAACAAACCAAAGCAAAACAGTCAGCCCCCTCAGGACCGAGGCAGAAAATAGAGACAAGAGTCGTAGAGGCAAATGTGATTAGGAAACATACGAGAAGATTCAAAAAAGTTCAAAAGAATATGGGAAAGGAAATGTATAAAAAGTAAATAAAACACATTGTTTGAAAATGTTTCATATTAGACTTCCCCTATAAACGTTTTTTACTTTTTATTTTATAGATTTCATGCTATTCTAATCAACTTTATTTTTGTAACTTCACAACTGAAACTGCAAACCTTACAGCCTGTTTTCACATTTCTGGTGTGTCCTGTCACTCTTTTATATCTCTCTAGATAGGGGAGTTGGGGGGGGGGGGGAAATAAAGTCAATGAAGTGAGCCAAAAAATTCTAATTTTGAAACTTTTATAGAAATTTCTGCCGAAGAAACTCAGGCACCACATCATGGAAAGATCATAAAGGTTTGGTGAAAACAGTTCCAACTCCCAGACAAATCAAAGACTAAATAGTTTACTATTGCTTATGAAGAATACATAAACTTATAAAAGATATTAATGAAGGTGTAAATTCTTACTGAGGAAAAAGAAATCTTTGCTGTAGAGGGCTGGGGTATTAAAATAAAACAAACACAACACCTCATCTGCCATGCCTTAAACTGCACCAGAACACTGGAATTAGAGAAGCCAGGTAATCTAAAAACCAATTTAGAGATGCAAGGCTTTTGCTGGCCTGCAGTCATCTGGATGAAGGTCCCATCTCATCTTTACAATCAAAGAGTTAACTCTGATGTCCCAGCACACAAATAAGTAAATGTGGGATAATTAGGAAACAAATTCTGCAAACATCTTGAAAGGGGCTGGAGACCTTTGATCTTTATAGAAAAGAAAACATTACAATACAGTCTAGCTTTTGGGGTCTGCACACATTTTATACCAAGGCAGAGGATGGTATCTTTCTTAAAAATCAAGTAACACCTAATTCCATCATACCCTAATTATCTTAACTGATTTCATATGTCTAAAGGTATTTCACCAAAAGATTAGAGTAGAAAGAGGGACTGACAAAATAATTAAATATGCAATTTGCCAAGCTTGGGCAATATGGCTTTGAAATCACCTTTTCAGGAAGTTTTACAGCTTGTTCATTGACATATATATTGCAGCCTTCAGATTCTTATTTAAGCTCTTTTGATTACTTTAATGGATTAATACCCGAGTACCATCAATGTAAAGTCTAATACTCCAGCCTGTTTCTAATTTGCCAAAAGTTGCACTGGTTTCCTTTTGGTATTATGATAAGGAAAAAAAAAAAAAAAAGAATCTGTATCCTAATACATTTTTAATGTTTAAGTAATAAAATTCCTTCTTCCAAACTTGCTCTGTGAACACAGAAATAGGCCTGGATCTTGTGTCCTCTTTGGTTACATGAAGTGCTTTTGTGTTTTCTAAGGTTTTGGTGACCTGACCAATACACAATCAACCATCAACAACACATGGAGCAGTGTGTTTTAACAGATGGGTGCAAGATTGCCACTTAAACCCTCTTAGGTTTTATTTTGGGGGAAAGACCTTGTAATGAATTCATGTCTGGAGCCTTCACCACTGAACCATTTAAGGGGCATCCATGCCAGGGCTTTCATGGCAGCATCCGCCCCAGTGCCCCTGGCAGAGGCACCCAGCTCAGGCAGCATTGCCTGCTGTTCCCTCCCAACCCAAGTATGCACTTGCTGCTGGAGCCACCACGGTACACAGACACCTCTGAACATGCATCCATAGCATGGGCTGAGTTGAGAGGATGACTTCATCACATTTCCAGGTCTGTCTTCCAGACAGACACAGGGAGAATATTCCAATACCCATAGCAATAACAATACTCCTTCTTATTTCTGCTGCTCTGCATCTTTAATGATGCAAAGCTTGCAGGAAAAACTTTCACCTAAAATCGATGACCCATGATGGAAACCATAAAAGCAATCACAAGAGGTCAAAGCAAGAATCGTTTGACCAAGACTCTCAAACACTGGCCAGAGACAAAAGCCCAAAACAGAGCAGTGCATCCCATGGATGCTCCTCTGGTGCTCCACAGCCAAGGAGTTTCCCAAGACACAGGTGGTTTCTGTGTCTAGCAGCCCTCACTGAACTCCTTTCCTCCCACCTCTCTCATCACAACCCATAGGAACACATTCCATGCTGTGTGAAGAACTGCCTTCCTTGGCTTGTTTTGCACAGTACAACACAGAAAGGACTGACTTCTGCTCAACCATCTTCTTGTTATTTAAACAACCACCATGGCTCTTTCACCCAGGTGACATGAAGGAGCAACACTGCTGAAGCTGAAAGACATTTTGAAAAGCAAAATGAAAATACCCACCTGAAGAGTTAAACAATTTGGTCGTGGACACCCAGAAGCATCACTACTCAAATGCAATTCAAACATGAACCAAGCAATTGCGTAGCAGGGAAAAGGCAGCCAACTTTTCAGACATTTAAGCAGAAAAGCTCACTTCAGCTTATCTGTGCACCTACTGAGGTTTCTTGCTGTGCCTTTTGTGGAAAAGCAACCATCCACGATCCTTGGGAGAGAAACCTTCCCCTTCTAACCATTGCTTGACAAACTTTCCTGGGCTACCCAAGTCACTGGCTGTGCACACTGGAACTGTTCATGTGGCCAAGGTCCACATGGCCCAGGATCACCTGGGTTCTGCTCCTGCAGCCTACACCCTCACTTCAGTTCAAGTTTTGTGACATCAAAAGGAAATAAGTGCTTTAGATATTTAAACAAAAGAAAAAAAAAAAAAGAAGAAGAAGAAAAAAAAAAGAAAAGAGTTTAGAAATGCACAAGACTCTGGACACCAGAAAAGGGAAAGGTTTTCAACCTTTTCTCTGGAAGCCAACACACATTCCTTAATGAAGAACAGTTTTTCTTCAGATTTAACAAAACAATCTAACCCAAACCAGCCCAGCCTTTGCCTCTTCCTGAAAAATTTCAGCCTAATTATAAACTTCCTCTGAAAGATGAGAAAAATAGAGCTGATACTCACGGTTTGGGAGAAGATGCAGCCAGCAGAAACTCTAACCGAGCCATTCTGCAAATGGCTGCCAACTGGCTCCACACCTGAAAGAGATGATGAAAAAGACCTTCCCAGCTTTCTTCTCAGAGCAGAGCTCTGTGCCAGGTCTCACCTTTTATTGTTGGTCAAAGCCTTGCTTTGCACGCTTGCATCTAGCTCACCCTGTGTGTGGTCACGCTAGTTTCAGTGGCACTTCTGAGTGCATGGTGTATCAGTGTCCTCCATCCTCCTCCACCACCAGATCCAGATCTAGATGGTTGGGGTTGTTTTCCCACTGTTTTTTTCCAGAATTATTATTTCTCTGTTACCATTTGAAGTCATCAGAAATGACCCAGGATAGACAAAGGGCACTTGCTGACCACAAACATGTGTGCAGTGTTCCTGCTTAGAAAGGCTGTCTATGGGCTACTTGAAGGTCTCAGAGCTGGAGATGGAGAAATGCTGGTGGACTTGGGTCTTTGCTGCCTGAGGAAGGAGTGGGTTCCCTGAGTGAGCACTGACCTGGGTTATGCCTTTCCAGTGAGTCTGCTGGCTGAACTGGGTGCCTCACCTGAGGGCTTCTGCCAGGGCTGGACCTTTCTCTTCTTGGAGAGGATGGAGGCCATGGCCTGGGATGCCACTAATGCAAGGCCTCCAGGCCAGCTTGCCTGTGCCTGCTGCAGCAGCTGGAGTCTGGATGGGCATGAGTGGCACTGCCACCATGATGCTGCCTGCCACAAAGCCCTCTAGGGCTGCATGTGGGCATCTTGGCCAGAGCACTGAGTGCCAACAAAGATTCCTGCCACTGCCTGTGACACTGGGGAAGGTGCAGAGGGCTGGGAAAGCAGGAAAAAAATAGTGCTGCTGTAACAGCGAGACAGACTTCAGGGCCTGCTTGTTTATTAGTGTCTATAAAGTCTTGCCAGGTGACACACATTAGATTAAAAATCCAGGTAATGTCAGAAATGTTCCCTGGAAGCCATGGTTCAGCAGGTGCCTTTCAAAATAACTAACTGAACCACAACAGAGAGACACCAAACTGACGCAATCCCCTCCAACTTTAAAATCGTGTACATACACTACATTTCAGGGTCAATTTATCTCAACATGCCCCTTCCTCACTGGTGCATAGCAAAAGGGAGTGCACAGACATATTTATGGCAGTCAGTGCTTATCAGATGGTATAAATATGTCTGTGCTGAAATAAATCAAGACATGGATGTGAAGCTCAGTGACCCACAGCGAGGAGGAAGTGTTGATGAGCACCTGGGCCGTGGGCATGGGGCAGGCTGCCTGCCCTCAGCACAGAGGCGAGTTGCCCCATGGGGAGGGCAGATCAGGGCTGCCAAACAGCAGGAACTTTGGTGGGATTGGCCTTCTTGGTTTTGTTTGTCCTTGCGTGAAGGAGTAGACAGGGAGGATTAAAAGGAAAGTTCTCTATTTTCTCTTTTTCTGATCGTTCATCTGTGGCTGTTCACCTGATTGCATTTTGGATATAATGAAGCTCCTCAAGACAAGGCTTTGTCTCAGCTTATCCTAGTTGGGGCTGGGACCTGCCTCCTCTGCCATAAGGTGCCATTAAGGCATGTCATGCTCCTCTGCTGAACTATAGAAATAATAAATGGAGTTCCTAAACTTTTAGCTGTTACCAATTTACTTTAATCTCATTAGCACTGTTTTCCAGATTCTAAACATCCCTGCAGCTGAAAAACCCCAAGGAAACTTCTAGATAATATGGGATTAAGAGGAAAAACAAGTAAGTGGATTCTCCATTAGCCATTGCTTTTAGGAAATAGTACTTCAGTGCACCCCTGGAGGCTCAGAGGGTGGTAATGCACAGGAGACATGCAGAGAGACTTCTGATTTGGGGTCATTTCTTGCTCAGTTGTGCACCTCGTGTCTGCTGCAGCCTTGGGAAACAGCTAAGATTTAAGGTTTGCCAAATGAATAGATTGGTAGGAATCATAGAATGGTAAGGTTGGAAGGGACCTCAAAGATCATCTAGTTCCAACCCCCTGCCATAGGAAATTTGGTTTGATTTCAAATAGCAAAACAGAATAATTCACAAAACAGCAGAAGCCTTCGGACAGAGCTGCTGGCAGTGAACGCACACAGTACTCATAAAAGAATTACAGACACTGCACAGAACTGCCTTGTCAAGAAGTCTACTTAGCAAAGAAAACCACCAGCAAAACACTACCAAGATAGAGCTGCTGTATTTCCTTATGGGACTATTTAAGATAACACCCACCCCTGTGCCTGGACAGTTAGGGCCTTCTAAGAATAAATTGATTAAAGAACATTTTGCAACCTATAAACCTGGTGCAGTTTAAAAGAAGTCTTTTAACCTTGGAGGTCTTATTTTCCTTAATAAGAAGTTGGGAAACCCCTTGCTTTCCCCAGTTTGATCAGCTCATTAACGGACTGACAATATCTCAGGAGCTGCTGATACTCAATGCTTTAATAATAACATCTGCTGACTTCCTCAGGGCCCTTTTCAGAAGAAATTAGGTACAGGTTTGCATGCCAAAGAGAGCGGGGATGTCATGAATCTGTATCCAGCTGGGAAAAGCAGACAGGCTGCAGAATCGCTGCTGCCACATCGTCACTGGAGCGAGCCCCGGCTGGCGGAGCAGGTTTTGTTCCTGCCTCCCTCACCGAGAGCACAGCGCAGGCTGCCGAGGCTGCTCCCCGGGCCCCCCGCCCCGAGCATCGCCCCGCACCAGGCCAAGGTGGGGGGTGCCACCGAAAGGGCTGCTAACTGCTGTGGGATTTTTTTAATCTAGTTTCCTATGAAAACAAGGTTCTTGTGATCCCTGTGTGCTTGTCTGTCTGCCTGTCCTGCCCAATAACTTTGAACTCTTTTCCTTACTGATTTAAACCAGATTTTCACCGAGAGGGAGAAGTCTCAAGGATAATTAAGTTCCTACAAGTTTCATATAAGTAGGCATTCGGGCAGAAAAAGGAATTTAGAGTTAGAACAGGCAAAAGAGTTTGCATTAAGGGCTTTGAGTTCCATTAGCTTCTGCTGACTGCGACAGGTCACTGCTGGGAGACTGTGGGAAAAGTTTTAGGTGTAGGTGGGAAGAGTAGGAAATCTTTGTGCAGTTCAGATAAAAGTCAGTGGCAGGAAGCCACCTCCACTACACCCAGTGCCCATGAAAAACTGATTCTCACATATCCTCGAGGTTTGTGTTTCTCAGTTTCCTCCGACGGTGTGGCCCAAAGCACTTTCCCCTGGTCGTGGTGAACCTGTTAGTCGCTCAGAAGGACAAAAGCACACGTTTAGAAACCCATTCGCTGCTTCCCTCGCCCATCACAACTTCATGTGGCTCAGCCAGGCTGTAAGCAGGTGCTTTGCACCAGCCTCCCACCCACAGGAACCACACTGGGCAGCTGTGCCACTGTGCCATGGAGGGGAATTTTATACCTGGCTGTTGTATACAGGTCCCATGAAATGGGACCCAGAAATTAGTCCCATGTAGCAGTAGGTCTTGGTGCACTGTCATTAGGTCCTGCACATCTTGCTGCAGCATTCACACTATAGCCAGTGCCTGGCCCACTAGTATCATCCCTGGTACGGGGCTGGGCAGGCAGCTGGGGGAAGGGGTGGCTCAGCTGCTGTTACCCTTCCCTCTCCTTCCCCTTGCTCGTCTCGTGCCCTCTGGTTTCTTGCCTAACAAATCCCAACAATCAAGCCCTGAGGTACTCCTGCAGGACACACGACAGGGAACAGCAATAACAGACTTCTCACCTGGGTTTTGGAGAACAACCATGCTCAGACTCTCCTGCTGGGAGCATTTCCCTGGCAGGGAATGACCTGAAATGACCTTACAGCACATCAGCTTCTCAGACTCCCTGTTTTCTTGACACTTCGATGACTTTGTAGGTGCTTCCAGCAAACCCAAACAACTCAAATCCCCAAACCTTCACCAGGACCGTGGGAATAGCCCACCAGTGTGCTCCCAGAGGAAGGGCAGAGCAGAGGGAGGGGAGGAGGAATGTGGTGCTGAGCACCACTGTCTCCCTTCTTAAAGAGGTTCAGCTCTACATCCACTGCTCTCTTTGTTGCACAAACACTTCCTGCTGGACACTACACTGCCCTCCCAGGCCTCACCTGTTTCACCTTTAGGAAGCTTTCTTAATACCTACTATGAATTTTCCTTGCTACCATTTAAATCCAGCACATTTGGTGCCCTCTGTCAAAGGAGAGGAGACTCACTGAGAGTTGTGAGTCTGTCACTGAGGAAGTCTGTCCCCTGCCCCAGCCTCACCTCCTGGTGCCCTGATGGCTTTGCTGGTTGTGGTGTGGCCAGCATCATCTCATGGCCAGGGTGCCCTCAGGCATGCAATGCCAAACCTGCCACAAAACAACCTGAACCTGGCCTGATCTAAGACATCACCCTGCTCTTGGGAACTTGTTGAAGCGTAAAGTAAGATTTTGTTTCTTTGCTCATCTGACAGTGCAGTCCAATTTGCTAAAAAAAACCAAAACCCTGCTCTGGACCATTGGTACCTTTACTGTTCCACACCAGATTAGTTAAAATTGTAAAACTATAAACTATAAGCAAAGCAGTGGGCAGGCTGACAGGTAAACACAGGTGTGAAACCCCTCCCAGGAGCAGAACACAACCTCCTCCAACCTGCCTCAAGTCTTTGCAGCAGCTGCAGGCAATGTCAGGAGCTGGAATCCTGACTCAGGCAAGGCTGCCCTGGCCAGGGAGCATCATTGTCTGGGAGAGCACCAGGAGCTGGGGCAGAGTCCTCTCTGACCCTTCCCTCTCTCTTCCCTTTTCCAAATGGTTGAGGAAACAACCAATTAGCTGATTGGTTTTTAGTGATAACCAGCAGTGAATTTCTGCCTATAATTTAATCTAATTTATTTTTAAAAAAACTTGTCCTTTTTTTCCAAATAAAATAAACAAATCATGGGAAAAAAAAAAAAGGTACCAGTGGAAATGGTTCAGCGTGGACCATATGTCTGTCTGCTCCAGTGCCAGCAAGTTCCTCTGAGAAGCTGCAAAGGCAGCACAAGAGCTGATATCCTGGCACTGCCAGCAGCTCTGACTGAGGCCAAGCTTCCATTGAAAGGCCTTTTTCTGATTATGAAAATCAAGATTTTTATCTACAGCTGCAAAAAAAAAAAAAAAAAAAGAAATAAATGAAAGGCAAAGTACCTTTTTTGCAACACATGGCTGCAGTTACTTGAGGACAGAGGTAGCACATGGCAGGGTTTCACAGCAACATTTTTTTCACAGATCAATTTACCATCACTAAATCATTCATCCACATAATCCTCAGGGCTTCACATGGCACTGGCCAACCCCAGACTGCTGCTTCTTCCTGTAGGAGTTCCCCTCTCAAAGCCTCATTGGGGTGCTAATTTGGACAAGTGCCTCCCCTGCCCCATCACCACTGTGATGCAGCTGACACAGAGTGGCTCAGAGCCCTGGGCACCATGGAGCAGTATGATTGCAGTAGGAGTAGTGGCAGCAGTGGTGGCAGCAGTGGCACTCCCAGGCAGTGCAGCTGGCAGATTCCAGATCTGCCTATGATGAAGGCCTCCTAGCCTCACTTTTCCTTGCAGAGCACCTGCCCTGCTCTGAAACACCAGGAGTTCTGGACATTGGGTGAGGACATGTATTGAGTTCAGGCTTCTTCACTCTTGTGTACGTTTTGGAAGAACCCCATTGATGATCTACTTCAGTGCCAGTGAATGATTGATGCTAATTTGAGGCCTTAAAGTCCATAACCCTAGCTAACCTTTCTGAGAGTCACTCAGGTGACCATGTAGCAGTTAAAAGCCTGCTCTAGTAAAAGCCCCTCAAAGAGGATTACCTGAAAGTGTTTAAAACCAGGCTTTGAGCAACCTGTTCTAGTGGGCTGTGTCCCTGCCCATGGCAGCAGGGTTGGAAGCAGATCTTTAAGGCCTGTCCCAACTCAAGCCATTCTGTGAGTTTGGCTGGGACTGTTTTCATCAGCAGCAGGTGAGTGGCAGTGAGCTCCTTCACAGGCACAGACGTAGCTTTGGGAAGCTATGACACGGAACAGTCTCCATCATACAAGTTGGTGGTAAGACTGTAAAACAAAATCTGGCAGAGCAGCTGGATGAATACTCAGTTTAATTTAAGATCCAACACTCACAAGTCAAACTACAAAGTGGTCCCACTTGGGGCATTCTCTCAGTTTTCAGTTTAATCGAGCAAAATTCTAGAGGTCAAATTTCACCCTCAGTAGAAGTATGGCATGAGACTTCCAGCATGGAATTGGGAAAAAAAAAAAAACCTCAACACATCCCAACAGCCTAGAACCTGGCTCCTCTGGAGAATTGCACTAGGGTTTGATTGGGCTTTTTCTCCTTGACACGTCGCTCATTTTATTAACTTCTGCTTTGCTTTAAAATGAGGCATCTACCGTTTTGCTTCCTTGAAGAAGCTCATAATGTTATAATTCAAGTGTCAGGACAGATTAGGTTAAATGTACTGTGTGATTCCCAAAGGAAAACAAACTTCCAAACATACTCTATTTGCCTTGTTACATGTCATGGATTGCATTAGAGCTGAACATGTAATTCTGTCGCCTAATGTGTTAAAGTTGGCATGAATTTTATTCTCTGTGCAAGGTGAGAAATTACTTAGCTAACAAAACATTTTGTTTCCCCCCCACACACCTTTGCGTTCCTTCTTTATGAGATTCTGAATGAGACATATTCACTAAAAAAAAAAAAAAAAAAATTAAAAAAAAAATTAAAATATCCCTGCACTTATTTGTGAAAAATGTATATTAAACCCAAAACACATCAAATGGAAAGAAATCACAGATGGTTTTATTCACAAGCAGTAGAATTAATGGCCTTCCCTACTCTTTATAAATATTGGAAGCAGATGAGTTCATTACTATTTCACTCTAATAAAGAAAACCTGCTTTATTTTGACAAGACATCTACTTATCTAGTGTTTCTACTGACTAATAAATCTGTTTTCTTTGAAAAAAAAAAAATAAAAGAAAGGTTATCAATAAACAAAAAACCTGCCTGGAAAATGAGTTAATCAAAAAATCTCTTCCCCAACCTCCCCTCCAAATCTTTGTTTCTGACAGTGCAGAAATGGAATTCAAGGGATTTTGAAAATGTCACTAATTTTCAAAATAGAAAGTTCTGAAATGTTTACTTTGTGGTTGTCTTAAATTTTTACATCTTTCAACAAAGCAAGCAGAAAAGTGAAAACATCTGAAAAGGCTTTTGAAAAGAAAAGAGTCAGCACAAGCTGGATAAAGCTGTGGGCTCCTTTATCTTTGAGAAATCTGCACACATGGAGTGGAGTTTAGGACTTTTTTTTTTTTTTCTTTTCTTTTTTTTTCTTTTTTTTAAACCGTGCATTCAAACACTTCCCAGTTCACAATCCAGACTACCTCGAGTTTGCCAGACCTTCAAAGTGCTGCTGGCAGCCTTTCCTGTGCTGGGATAAAACCTCTTACCCTGGGGAAGCAAAAGCTGAGTCATTTTTAACCCCAAACAACATTCACTGATGTGGTCATCTTGTTAGTCATGGAAATCCTGTGTTATTTCTATTTATGCTTCTTTCAACACTTATTAACCAAGGAGTGAGGAGGTTTTATTTTAAACTGCAGAAGATGTTTATCCTCTGCAGGGCCATGACAATCAGTTACATGGTTTATCCATCATTTCAGAGAAGGGAAAAGATTTTGAGAAACTCCCCAGGCAAGTTAATTTTTAAAGCTGTAGGAGGGAGAGGAGAAAAGAAAACAAACACCACCACCAAAGCCACAGGCACACAAAGCCGAACACAACCGCCGAGCGCCGCGGGGACCGCGGCTGGCTCCGACCAGCCCTTGCGCCTGCTGCTTCCCCTTTGACAAAGGGAGATTTCCTTGGGGCAGGAATGGCCTGGAGGCAAACGGCCGCTCCTGCTGCCGGGAGCACTGAGCACGGCAGCAGAAGTTAGACATTGTCCTTCGAAATCAAATGCTGTGAATGATGGGCAACGTAAACCAGCTCTGGTGTCACCCTATGCAGCAACCCAGGGTGAATGGGTCCCTGCGGATACCCGGGGAGCTGGGAGCTGGCCCCGCTCAGCACCAGTCAAACTCCCATTTGGCATCAAAAATCCCTTTGCAGGTGAGGTGGTGAGGTTAAATTCAGCTTGTTCAATGAAAGACGAATGCGGGACAAGGAACTGAAGTATTAGAGAATAATAGTCCCAGCTGAGGGGCACAAGATGGTTCAAAGGATGGAGATCTGCGTTTTCATAACAGAAGGAAATTCTGTTCAGTTGCTGCATTGGCCTTTGATGGCACCCAGAGACATGACAGGTGAGGCTCTGGGTTTTTCTTCTGTTTCCACCAATCTGTGCTTTTAAACACCATATCCATGCTTCAGCTTTGGTCTGTGAGCAAAATGCATCCATCCAAAGAGTTGGGTGCATCCAAAAGTGCACCCATCTGCAGTGTCTGGAGGGGCAGACAGGGATGGTACCTGAAGCAAGCAGGGAGGATGCCTTCAATGTCCCAGGCTTTGAACATCATTTTTGTCCTAACAATGGAGACCCTCTTCTAGCTCATCACTACCAGTGGCAGCAACTCTTTAGCTTAGGGCTGTTTTAGAAGAAACAGCAGAGACATTTGTTGAAGATTTTTAATGTTCAGTAATTACCCCCAAATTCTGAGTAGCTGAATTAGGAAATGCAAAGACCAGGAGCTGAGCAGAAATGCCAGGCTTTCAGTAAAGTCTGGAGTGTTTCAACAGCAGAGCGATCCCAAAGGCCTCACAGGAGGAGGAGTCTTGGCTATCAGCAGCAGGAGGAAGGGCAGCTCATACAGTATGAGAGTGGTCTTGCATCCAACCCCAAACAAAACCAAGGGGTGAGAATGAGGGTTCTCCCTGGCAGGAATCCCTGGAAGCTTGGCTTTGTCTCCAGGCAGTGGGTGTGCATGCCCCATGCATCTTCCTGTGCCACGGAGCAGAGCAGCAGCAACAGCTCATCAGACAGAAGTGACTTTGACGTTTGCAGCCATCACCTGCTCAGCAAAAGCTCCGTGGCAGCTCATGTGCCTGCCTGGTGCACACTGACATGAGAGGACGTGAGCCAGGGCATGCAATGGGCCCACCCTAGTTTATGTCCCCCCTGTGCTGCCTCCTCCCCAGCCAGGATATTCAATCAGGTGCCGCTGACAGCTCCCACAGCAGCTCCAAGTTGCAGTTTCTCAGTTTTTGGTGGAACAAGTGGTACTTGCTTTCAGAAAGAGGTTATAAAAACATGTGCCTAAAGAGAACGTCGGGAACTTGGGTATCAATCTCCTTTAATTCAAAGACCACTCAAAATAAGCAAGACAGAAATATTGGCTGGGGTAAGAGAAGATGCCAGAGGTTGTGCTGTGCACCAGCAGCTTGGGTCAAGTTCAGAAGAATAATTCAGCACAAAGAATAACAATTTGCAGTCCTAGTGGTGTGGTATGAGCCTTTCCCTGGTTGAGAAGCCTGTTTCCCCACAGGAGCTTGCTGCTGCCAGCCACGCAGCACTTGCCTGCCGGCAGCGACACTCCCTGGCAGCCACCGCAGCCAGGACTCTGCGGCTGCCAGCCCGGGGCCGGCAGGATGGGCTCTGCCCGGAACTGAGAGCTGTCGTCACTGCTGCCAGCACTAGCCCTGGGCCAGGTGCTTCTTTTGCCAGGTTTCACCCCATCCTGCCCAGTAATGAGGTGTCTCCTGCTGCTGGGAGGTAGCCAAAGGGACTTCATCCCCCAGCACCTCCATAGCTAGCCAGTGCTGGTCTCCTATCTCTGGAGCCAAGGCTCATCCTGGCAGCATCCCTGTGAAGCAGAGTGCTCAGCTAAGCAGGGCCAGGCAGGACAGATGGACAAAGGCTCAGCACCTCCCCTACAGCTCCCACTTCCACCCTAAACTGCCTCTCTTAAAAGCTGCACTTGAGTCCATTCTAAGTCCTTGTTTATTTCTGCAGTATCTTGGTTTATAATAGTTGTAAAAAACAAGACCAGGGAGCCCTGAGCCGGGCAGAGCTGCACTCTGCCTGCAAAAATGCTCTCAGCTGGCCTGTGCCGCCTCCATCCCTGGTGTGTCAGCTCTGACCTGGAACACTGCACTGGACAGTGGCTGCTGTGGTGGCCTGTGGCACAGAGGGCCTTGCCTAAAACCTACCTGCTTGCAAGGTCACTGCGGGAGCAGGGAGTGGCCAAGGGCTGAGTGGACAGGGGGGAAGCTGTGCAAGAGGGTTGTGCAATCCTGTGCAAACTGCACACTGCTGTCCTGCTGCATGCCACTGGCACCTGCTGCATGCTGCTGTAATCTGCTGCATGTGGCGGCAGCAGTACATTGCTGTTCTGGCTGCAACTGCAGGAGCTCCTGGTGAGAGCCATCGCCACAGTGAGCTGTGGTGGAATTGGCATCCCTGGCATGGGGACATGAGACTGCAAAAGGGCCAGGGAAGGACTAGCCACGCACAACTGCACACAGTGAAACGATCCCTTCAAGGCAAGCCTGTGCTGACAAGTCCA
The DNA here is from genome assembly GCA_013399055.1 of Ramphastos sulfuratus. NCBI lineage: Eukaryota > Metazoa > Chordata > Aves > Piciformes > Ramphastidae > Ramphastos > Ramphastos sulfuratus. The sequence goes on from WBNM01005719.1 coordinate 57,138, forward strand.
GCCTGCACTGGTGTTTCCAGACTCCATGACTTTAACTTGACCTCCTCATAATTACACACACTGCAAACTTTGCAGATGATAATTATGAGTGATTAAGACTATTACTTTTTATACACAAGATAAAGAAATTGTTCTACTGATGTTACCGTCATTTACTATAGTGACACACTTAATGCCATGTCTTTAGGACACAGGCTGTGTGACAGTGTAGATGTCACATGTGGTCACTTATACTCCAGAAAACACTTTGGCAGATCTATTTTGACTTCTGTGTTTTGACCTTGCAGCATACCTTTTGAGAGAAAATCTGTCCAAAATGTCTCTGAGGTTTTTTTTTTGGTTGTTGGTTGTTTTGGTTTTTTTTTTTTTTTTTTTAAATATCTAATTTCCAGGGACAAACCCCCACAAACAAAAGCAAATTACTGACAAGGAGATCACACTACCACCTCTGAAGCTGACCAGATCACCAGTTGAGAGATTAACCAGCGCTGCAGGCAGTCACTGCTGCTCACCACCTCCTCCTTGCAGGCTTTGTAGCCCCTGGTCCAACTCTAATGATGCCTCTCCTCCCATTTCTTTATTTCTCCTGTGCCTGAAATCAGGTCCCATCCTCTGCAGTGTCCTCCACCTTCCTGGGCAGTTTGAGAGTAAAGGAAAAGGTCTCTTTGGTCTCAGCCCTTTGATCTCACCAACGCTGCTCAGCAAGTCCCCATCAGTCCCAAGCAGGAGGCCATCTGCTCAGCTGGGTCAGAGAAAAAAGCACCTTCTAAGTGTCTCTCTCACATGAAAGCCTGCAACTCCTGCTCTTTACTGAGACTCTCCAGTCTACGGACTGACATGTGTGATGATTTGATACTTCCTGCAGAAAGGAGACAGGAGGTGGGAAAGGGGAACATTCACGGCTGGAAACACCCAATGGGTGACAAATTCAGCTTTGTACCCAAGGCTGATCCCACACCATTCTCATTACCTAATGAACATTCGTCAGGCTACAGAGCCCAGTGCCCACTGTAGCTCCAGTCCACTCTAAGCATTACCTGGACCAAGCAAACCTGTAATCCCATCAAGAAACAGAAGTAGTTCCAGGCACCACAGCTAAAACTGCTGCACAGCGGTTCAGAATAAGCACTGATCTGTTCCTTTCCTCCTGATGTTTTAAAAGTACAAAACATCCAGGTTTGGGATCTGAAGAATTCAACACAATGATGGCTCAGAAGAAAAGAACAGCTGGTCCCAAGGGATGCCCCTTTCCACTCCTGCACACTGAAGCTGTTGTGTTTTAAGCTTCTTAAATCCCAAATTTAAAATACAACGACCAGAGAATAAACTGATTAAAACAAGTTTTATTTATCAAATTATATTAAGAATACAGACTAAGTTATCACACAATGAAACTTCCCTTTGTAAAATACAGGAGGGTCATCTAAAATAAATATAAAATGTAGTAACATTCATAAGATTAATGCACAGTAAATTCACTTTCAATAACCCAACAAAATGCATAGCATCTTAGAAAAACACTTTGCAACTGCATAAACGATTCTCTCTTCCATTTTGCACAACGACATTGACAACTGTTGCTGTTAGGAAAGAATTTCACAATAAACAACCAGAATATCCCAAAGGTTTGGTTTCCCTGTGTTGAATGAATCGAGCAGCACCTTACTGAGCTTTCCCACGAGCAGAGGAGCACCCTCTCTGCTGCCAGGCTGTCAGAGGTTTATGGCTCCGATGCTGCTCGGCTGTCCCACTGCTGGGGGCGATTCCTGTCTGCTCGCCAAGGCTCGAAGGCTGAGGTAATTATCTGAATGCAGTGAGACCTGCCTGCCCCTCAGGAGGAGTGGGATTGGCTCTGCCAGCACCTGCGGGATGCGCCCGCTGCCACCTGGCTGGTGGGCAGATCTGGGGAGACAGACCCCATGTTGTCTGAGGGCAGTGGGGAGGTAAAGGCCAATGTGGGACCAGCCAGCTCCAAAGGCATCTTATTCTGTTTTCCCTCCCACAAGGAGATTTTTAGGACCTCACTGAGAGGGAGGTGTCCAGACCCACGGACACAGGCCCCTGCACCAGCATCCAGCTGGCACACGTCCGCGTTGGGATTCTTCAGGCTCTGTGGTGTGTGAGGTCAGTCTGGAGAGCTCAGGAAACCAGTGTGGGGGCAAGGGTGGGTGTGAAACCAAACAAGCCCAAAGCTACAGACTAGTAACAACCTCGCACTACACAGGAGGCTCCAGGGGGGATCCTCTGCTACAAACACCACAGGGGCAAACTCCCAGACAGGCAAAGGAAGGAAGTCTGACAAAGTTTACTTCTATGTAACTATAGCTACAAGATGCTCCCTCCAGGAAGGCACCTGCTACGACTGTCCACACTTGAGTTTTATCACAAAGTTCACACTCTACATTACATTCTGGACTAATTTCTTGCCTTTCCATTGTTAACACATTAGACAGCACAGCCAGGCCTGGATGGCCCACGAGTCATCTCAGCATGCTACCTGCTCCTTGCCGTGAGGAATCCAGGAGGCAATGTGTCACTACTAATTCACATCAGACAGTGTATTTTACAGAAAACCAACCCCCCACTGCTGCTTTTCTGTCTCTGCTGCAGACACATGATAATTTGGCAAACTAATTTCTCATCAGCCACAAGATTAAGCTACCTAGAGACTAGTTTTGTCCTAGAAATAGAGGCAAGGTAGCCAAGCACATCTGGTAAAGCTCTGCAAATCCACCTCTGGTGCTCTCCATTGACTCATCCCCTCCCCTTATGCTCTAGAGGTTTTCTCCACAGCCAAACATCATCAATGTCAGGCTGCCTGAATGTTTAATTTGCCTGGGTCAATGCTGCCACTGTCACCTCTTGGACAGGAAGCAAGTAAGATGCAGAGAGATGCTGGTATTGGCTATGGCACATGCCAATGAGAGGGATTTGCTGCGGGATGCAAAGATCAGCCTTGCACTAAGCTGCTGTGAGTATGAAAGCTACAGAACAGCAAATAAAACCTGCCTGTGGAAATGCTGATGCCCAAAAGCTTGGGAATTCAGAGGTGTAATTAACAAAGCTTCCTATCACTGTTGGACAGTGACACACAGTCAACCACCCTGTACCACATGTCTCACTGTGCTTCCAAGCACTGGCTCTGAGCCCCCTTCCTTTGGAAATGCCCAGTTTCCCAGTCTTCAGCAGCAGGTCTGAGAGCTCAGCTGGATCTCATCTGCTGTAGCTCTTTGCCCAAAACACCATATCTCATTGAACTGCATTTGTACTGTTTGTGCTTTCGGTACAGGGTACCCTTGCAGTGCCACAGCTCAGAAATATGCTGTGAAGGTCGAACTAACCTCTCCAGTTTCTCTGCAGATGCACCCCTGATGCAGGTTTGCTGGCTCAGTGTAACAGAGAACAGTAAGAACCAACTATACAAATACACCCTGAAGCTTTCTTAGCTGCCTGTCCCAGCTGTATGTCCTGTCAGCGTTTTGAGCCATCCAGTGTTTCCTGTAGGTCACTGAAGAGAAAAGCTGAGCTCACTACCTTTAAGAAGGCTGAACAAACATAACTGTTGCTATAAATATTAAAGCACCAATTTTATTTACTGGTGCTCTCTAAGCTAAATCTCAGGGAAGAGACTCAAAGCCAAGCAGCCACTTTTCTGAGACATACCCAGGAAGGGCCCCACTGAACCACCCAGCAGTTACCTGAACCTGCTTCTCATGGAGCACTCCAGCCCTGCTCTCAGCATAGGGAGATGTGGCACAAGGACTGGCTCCTGGCAGTCATCTGCCCATCTCCCAGCAGCAGGAAATGTCCTTGGCGCTCTACAGATTCTGCACCAGCCTGCAGCCCTCATGCCTCCACCACCAGTAATAGGGAAGGTCAGCTCTCTACAGCTCCTCCATCCCAAAGTGATGAGGAACACAGCGCTGCAGACAGCTTCTACCCACCTGCAGTGTCTGCTCGGCCACAGGAGAAGCTATAAACGGATGCCACAGAAAACTACAGAACAAATTACAAGCAGAAAAATAGAAAGACAAAAGATGGATGAGATGGGCATAGCACTACAGCATGGAGTGGATTTGAACTTCAAGTGAACCTGAGCCAAATGACCAGGCTGCCATGGTATGTTCATTTGTTGATGTCGGCATCATCAATCTAGGCTTTGTGAAGCTTGGCAGTGAGGTCTGGCTTTGCTTTTCCTGCAGAAGAAATAAGAACTAAAAAGGGTGCTGCAACCTCCCAGTAAACGAGCACTTCCAGGGGGTCACCCAAACCTCCAGAGGTGGTGTGAATGGATGAACTTTAATCCTTTTTCCCAAATATCTGCAATCAAATTGGCCTCTGCTTTCCAACCATGCAGCCTTGCTTTAGAAAAGGGTTTACTTGATTGGAAAAAGGTTGAACCAAAAACCTTGGAATTGGCCTGTCCCCAATGTTACAGTGTTTTGTGCTCATTATCCCAACAATATGGTATGGTGCCTTAAAACCAGAAATGAATCTTTGGACAAAAAAAACCACCCCAACTTTACATATGTACAAATAAAAAATACAAGCTGACAGTACAAAACCTACTGTTAGTCACCATTCTGTCCAACTAGAAAACTCAAGATCAATCAAAAGCAGTGCAAAGCAGGTCAGAGCCCATGCAGGACCCAGACTGAGAGCAACAATACTGTTATTTGTTACTATGGCAATTGCATTTCAATAGAGTTAGGTAATCAGTATTTTACAACATAAAAAGTTGTAGGTTTCAACACTTACTTAAAAATTGCCATTTTGCTGCCATGATGTAGCTTTGTTCCACAGCAGAGACTTGAAAAAGCAGCATGGAGTCAGATGGGCACTTCTAAATAACTTATTACAGCAACAGACTTCTCCAAGACATGCATTTAACTCAGGAGCGAGCTCAGGTCAGCGATCACAAGGAGGCTGAGGTCAGGGTTTAATGCATCCCACTCTCATCCTGCACTACGTCAGAGTTCAGCGCGTCCTCGTGAGCGCACGAGGGAACAGGCACATCTCTTGTTTTAGCAGCTAGCGGGGCAAGTGTTAGAAAATTGTCCAAAATGATGGGCAGGTGTCAGCATCCATGTTGTCAGCAGAGCCCCAGTTTTGCAGGCAGCTTGGCCAAGGCTTGGTGGGGCACTGCTGGGCTCAGTCTGGGTCACTGCCAGCATCCAGCCCGGAAAGAAGGAAAGGGTGTTCGTTGCTCTAGGTCCTCAGGGACACACAGACACTCTGTGCAATGCAGAGGTGCTTGATATCAGGAGTTACACTGCAACTTCTGCTCTCTGTGCTCCTCTGCCTTGCTATCATCTGGGAACAGAGCCCAAGGCAGGTCTGAGCAAACAGTCTCAGCTCCACTGGCCAACAGCAAAAGCAACTGATCACAGTCTGGGATTGATCCTGGCCACAGAAGAGCTGCTGTGTGCACAGACCTCAGCAGAGGCAGACGAGCTCACTGTAGAGTTGCTGTGTCCAGACCACGATGGAGGCAGATGGGGCATCCGCTGTGGCTCAGTGTTGCCCACCAGACTGAGCTATAGGGGTTTCCCATGAGTTCCATGTCAGCATGGGCAGGATGCCCAAGGATTTCAAGATTAAAGATGAGCAAAAGATATGGATGGTTACTTTTAGGGCCTACTGCAGATCATTTCTTCACGGTTCACAAGCTCAGGGCTTGCTGTTGGCAGCAGTTTGTTACAGCTCTGTTTTTTGTGAATGTTCTGCAGCAGGGGTTATGAAGTGGGGATGACCAAGGGGCTGCTGTCAGGGCTCCCAGTCCTGTACTCACGTGGAGGGGCTCCGCAACAGCGAGGGAGGGTGGGTGGGAGCAGCTGCCGAAGGGTTGCACAGTCCCAATGCGTGGAGCGGCGTATGCAGGAGGTGGTGCAGTGCAGGGCGGGCAGCAATGGCCAAAGGAGTGGAGGCTTGCTGGGCCGGCCCCGGTGCATGTCCCGCACCCGCTCAGTAGTATGCATGCACAGGCCTACTCCAGCAGCAGAGGGTGCTCTCAGGATGGCGGGACTGGAGGGCATCGGGTGGGGCTGGGTGGCAGGCGGGCAGCTGCACTCTGCTCTGTCCGGAAGCTGTACTCATACTGTGGGGAAAAGCAAGACAGAGGGAATCATGGGGCACTGCCTTATGGGAGCCAGGCCAGGGCGCACAGCCACACTCCCCAGCCTGTTGACGACACAGCAAGCAGAAGAACAAGGTAAGAATTTGGCCTGGCAGCACCCTGAGCTGTAATCTCAAATGGGCCACAGTACAACGCGGCAAATGAGCCTGCCAGCACCACCCAACCCCACACCAGTACCCGCCCTGGGGGTAGGATTCGCCCCCTCCCCTAAAACCGAGCATTAAAACAAACATGACCACGCTCATCTCAATTCCCCTTAGCAGGCCTCATTCACACAAGCTGGTATCGTAATTATGTGTTGTTCTTAGCAAGGGGAGTAGAAATCCCTAAATGTGTCCCTGCACTACAGAGATGTCACTGCAGCTCGCTGGATGTTGCTGCAGCTGAGGGACCCTCCTACAGCTGAGACATCCCTGCCACTGGCTGGCCACAGCCATGATGGCCTGGGTGCTGCAGCATGTGGAGTGTGCCGTAGCAGTGCCATCTCGTGGCATGCCGTGGGCCACACCATGGCAGCCTCAGGCCGCACTGGACGCTGCTGTAGCACCCTCGGGAAAGGCTGAGACCACTGCGGCAGTGCAGCCAAAGCAGAGCAATGTGCTGGGGCAGGAGCAGCACGCAGTCCTGGCACATCTGTCACAACGGCTTGGACTATCCTCCTTAGGTCTCCCAGTGTCCCATTTGTGGCTCCTGGGATGTCCCCTGCTCCCTCGGGCCAGGCCCATTCACCACCACTCCTCATCGGCCAGCCTGGGGCACAGGACATGTAGCTGGTGAGGTGGCCCTGGGAACTCAGCGACTTTGCTGGCAGCTGACTCCATCTATGTGCAGAGGGACAGAGCTACCAGTGCTGGATAGGCTGGTAGTCCCGGGGTGACTGTGCCAGGGCTGCCGTGGAGCTGCAGAGGGTTGCATGTGGAGAGGCATGCTGGTCCTGCTGCCCAGGGCAGCAGCGGAGTCCCCATCCTTAGAGGGATTTAAAAGCTTTGCAGATGTGGTGCTGAGAGACATGGTTTAGTGGTGACCTGGTGTAACTGTCATGGTATAACAGTTAGACTCGATGATCTTGAGGGTCTCTTTGAAGCAAAGTGACTCTGTTTCCATGGTTCTCTGCTCCTCCAGCCAGCTCCCAGCAGACATGGGCTGGGTCTTTCTCGCACCAGCACCAAAACCTCCTCTGGGTCCCGGTTCACCGTGTCCTGTAACCATGCGAGCGAGGCTAACGACGCTGCGAGGCGCAGGACTGCGGGTGGCCCAGCTCCTCCCGCACACACAGCGCCAGTCCCCGCTGACCCGTTCCCGGTGCCCGGGCAGAGCGGGGACCTAAACGGGGAGCGGAGGCTGCGTGGGGCCGGCAGGGGGCGCCCGGGGACCGCGGCGTGCGCCCCTCCCCGCTCCCGCCGGTGAGAACCGGGGCTGGGGCGGTCCCCGAAACAGCCGCGGCAACGGCGCTGCGTCCGACACTATAGCCGACCCTACGCATTCCGAGTAGGCTGCGCAGGAGGTGATGTCGCGAAGCCCTCCTCCTCCAGCCTGCCTTTTAATTGGCAAACACGTCTCCATTAATTTTACCTCAATGTCATGATGTCACAGCCAGCAGTACCAGCCCCGAGCTAAATAAGCAATAAGCCTCATTTTTCAACACACAAACACATAAAGATGTCAGCTCAAACTGTTTACTAATTAACACTTAAAAAGACACAAATTAGATATGCGTGGCTAAGAGCAATTATAATCAAGACGAATTTCTCTAGTCATTTGGGAACTGAAAAAAATGCCTAATTGCTGGAACCAATGTTTTAAAAACTGAAATCATGCCAGTTAGCAAATATGTTCATTTAAAGAACATTTCATGTGACTACACTCTGGAGAATTGGCTACAAACATGAGAACGAGGAAAAATATTTCTATATAAAATTAAAATTTTAAGCTCTTATAGATTTACAACTTCTTCATTAAATATATTTGCAAAGAGCAGCCCATGAAAACTTGTAGCAATTAAGTGGTTAAATGAACTGCCTTCCTTGTCAGTTTAAAAGGAATGATTAATATTAGATGCTCGCTTTACTAATTAGACTCTCTCCAGACTCTCTGCTCAATGCCAAGCTTAAAGTGAGGATGGGGTGTGCCCTGCCAGCGCCCCGTGACAGCCTGATGCCTGACTCTGCTGCCAACAGCCATGTGGCAAAGCAGCATGCACTACCACCACCACCACCAGAGCTGTGAAGGGTGACAGTGCCTTTGCCACCATCTGCATCACTCCTCACTGCACAGCAGCTGCCTCACCTGCCAAGATGCCAGCTCAGTGGCATTCCCTAGCCAGGACAAACCCATGCAGCCTCACAGGAAGAGCAGCAGCCACTCCTCATTGTCTCACATCCACTGAAACTGCCACAGGCAGAGGGTGCCCTCAGCTTAAATCTGCCTTTGCCCACTGAGCATCCCTTTGCATCCCACTTCTTCATACACTACTCCAGTCCTTCTGTGTGAGATGTGACTTCAGGTGCCGCTCGAGCACAGAGTACAGGATTTGTACCTATTTTTATCAGTTTTCCTGAAAGGGTGAAGTGCTTTCATTCATCCTCGCCTTGCAGCTTGGAGGATGGGTGCATAAATCCACAAATGTGACGACAGAGAACAATAACTCTTGAAATTCTTTGGGAGTATTTTTTGCAAGGCATCCAGCTCCAGGGAAAATGTTCTTGCTGCTTTGGAAATCCAGAAGATTTGCTGTAATGTTGCTATTGCTTGCAAGGGAAATAAAGCCATGCAGAAATTCACAATATTTATATGCCTAGCTATCTATGTGCAGACAAGATGCTTCATCAAGGAATATGGGCTGCATAATTATACTTTTCATTACTCTGAAACACATACAGCCTGTATCAGAACACGACGGTGTGTGGGAGAACTGACAGGTATCAACCTCTCCCCCCAAGACCACAGAAATTACTCCAGTGTCAACATCCCTGTGGGCCTGTGAGGAGTACAGGGTATGATCACACAGCCCACACCTCCTGGCAGCACCTTGAGCTGCCCAGATCTCTCTTGCACATGCATATCCAACACCACTTTGCTTTCCCTCCAGCAAATGGGACCTGCTGTCCTGCAGCCAGCTCCTGGTGAGGGCAGGTTGGAAGGAGGCAGGCACCTGTGGGGGCCACCAGCCCTGAAAACCCCTGGTCCCCAGCACAAATGGCCTTTGTGACAGATGCCACAGTGAAATGGCACGTGCCACATGTCAGGAGTGCAATGCCCAAGGCAGTGGGTGCTTCTGCCAGCAACTGCCCATGTCAGGCAGCACCTTCAGAGTGATTATTGCAGCTCCCCTGGCGACCATCCACCTTCTGTTCATACTCAAGACAAAACTTCCAGGTAGAAGAAGATGGATTTAGGAAACTGGACTCATAACTGGAATCAAAAAGTGGAGAAGTCATGAAGAGTTTGGAAGTTTTGCTATGCATCTTCTTACTCTCTGCCTTTAACTCAGTTGGTTAGCACAAGAGAAGACATTTGTGACACAGAAGATGTTTGTGAATGATGGTGCCTGAAGACACACATGCTGTTGAAACATCCTGATCTAAGACTTCAGCTGAAATGCAACCCTTGCAAAGCAGGTGACTCATTGGCACCATGCATTTGGCAAAATGCTCCCTTGGGAACACAAAATTACCCTCAGTTTGATGTCTGTCTCCTCCTCGAGCTCCTAGAAGGCTCAGCCTCACTGCAAGTGCAGTCCAGTTTTCCTGGTGACAAGTCACTAGTACCATCAAACTGAAAAGCAACAAAGCAGTTTACCTGGCACTGCTTAGTCAATGAGACACAAAGGGCAACCTAACGCAGTGTCCTGCTGTCACATGGTTTGTTAAGAAGTAAGAAAGGTTAAATAAGGAAGAGCTCTGCAATTAAACAGAGGGCAGCAGACTTTGCTGTTAGATTCAACACCTAAAGCGTCCTCAACCTGCACAGATCAAAGAGGACATCTCTAGTTCTAAGCTTACTGCTTGACTCCTCACTTACTTTATCCACAACCAGTAACCTGGGAAAAATAAGAGAGGCCTTTTCCGCACAGGAAGGGATCTCACGACGAGGTGGACACAGGTCTCACGACACTTTTGCTTAGTGCCTGGCTGGCTACCTACCTCCTTTTCAATTTCTGCAAGGGTTTTGATTGTGATGCCCAAGAGATCAACTGGCTGCATCTGGAAAAAACAAACGATAAACAGAAATGTCAACTTTAGAGGCATTGTTTGTAAAGTTTTTGTTTGAAGTTGGCAAATGCTCCATCACCAGAGATTAAGAGACACCATTTGCAAACACACGCAAAATCCTGTTTCTCAGTCCACCACAGGAGTGAAGAAGCAGAAGCAGGTTAGGGATAGCAGCTCTTAATGCCTTTGTCCCTAAATGAGGACAGCTGACACTTAACTTGGTCTCACTTTGCCAAGGTAGGTCTTTAGCCACCTCCCTGCTGCAGGATGGCGATTATGGGAATGCACCCCCTAACACCCTATGGATTTCATACGGCTGCAGCATTAGGTGCTAGCAGCACAGGCTGCAGGAAGCTCCGACCAAACTGACCATATGGTGGCAATGGTGTCTCAAGGATCCGAGGGGAGGACTAGCACGACCTAATCTCTCTGCATTTGTCCTCGCAGCAGGGACTCAGCTTTCTGAGAATAACGGCCCATAAACAACACTTTCCAAAAGCAATGGTTGTGAAAAACTGCATCCGGCTACACACGTAGGTTGTGTCAGCAGGAAGAAGAAAGCACAAAGTGGGAGCACAATGTAAAAAATCAGATACAGCTGATGGCTTGGTGTTTGCCTGAACAGCTTCTTGTAAACTGATTTTAAACTGGTTTAGGATCAGCTGGCTGAGGGAACTGGTAACAGGATGCTGAACCTCTGAGCTCTGGATCACCAACTTAAGCCAGCACTGGCCCTGCAGTGCTTAAAGGTCACTCTGTATCAGTACTGCTGTTTCTAATTTCAGCTGAGCAAACCTGCCCTGCCCAGGCTGTTGGCACTGCAGCACTGAATGCTGAGCAGGCAGGATATGGTGCCCTTCTGAGCTTGCCCCATTGCCAGGCAGGAGCTGTGCTGTCAGCAGCACAGGCACGCTGAGCTGGAGCCGTGCAGCCGGCAGCACAGGCACACAGAGCTGGACTTTGCTCCAGGAGTGAACATGCTTAGAAATGTGCTGTATGTGAAAGCAACCAAGCCTGCTCTGCTGCTGCACTGCAGTCACTGTGACTCAGACAATCTCTCAGGCCAGAGGGCAACAGGAATCCTAAAATCATTCTTTCATCCCTGCTGCTGCTCCTTAGAACCCAGCTGAGGTCCAGCTGTGGTGTCATTAGGACACAGTTGCCTCGGCAAACTTTCCCGGCTGGTACTGGTAAACACGAGGGCATAGCCTCCCTGCCAAAACCTGGACTTTGGCCAGTGCAGCCATGGCAATCCCACTACCCACAGTCAGCTACAGTCACTCATGCTCCACCTGCAAACCCACCAGTATCCACCAAGACTGAGCAGCTCTGGAAGACCCTTTCCCATGACAGTTGACAGCACTGAAGTATACCACACCACTTACAATTGCCCTGAATTTCTGGGGTGCAAAAAGGAAGCTGCAAAGCTAACTGCACTACTATGTTTCTGATGGTGACAAAACTTTAACTCCCAGGACAGCTCAGTTTTAAAAGTCATCTGGCAAAAGTCATTCCTGTCCCACAGGAATACTGTGCAACACAACCTTGGCTCAGCTCAAGCACTGGGTATGTAATAGGCTCCACAAAAAAAAAAGCTCCCAGAAGCAGGTAATTTGTGTGGATGCTTTGTGACCACTCTCCATCAAAAGGTGAATCTCAGACACTGGGATAACAAGGAAGGCAACTCACCCCTTCAGGAGCACAGGTAAACTTCTCCGAAATCATGAAAGGCACTCCATCCATTGCTGAAAGGGACAGAACAAGCAGGCATGTCACATCTCCAGCTGACTTCTGACGTGCAACTTCACACATTCCCAGTGACAGATCAAGTATTCATGGCATTGACACATGATTGATAGCTTGCAGGAGTTATTGCCAGCCTTTTCCTCCCTCTAACCTGCCAGTGGTGTCTCTCTGTTCAAGACACAGCTGCGTTAGTCCCCACTGAATCAGGAATTCAATGAACCCTCCCTGCTCTATCCACATACAATTTCATGATCTCAATTTTGAGTCTTCCAATTTGGTTCAGCTGCTGAAACAGGACAGTATTTGAAACCAAAAAGAAATACCGTTTGAGAGGACAGACATCTATTTACCACAACAGAACTATCTGAGCAACTCACTGGTTTCTGAGGAACATGTCTGGTTTGGGTGACTTGTATCTCTCATGAGATATCAGTACAACGGAGACGTTTTACTTTTAAAACATATAACTCAGCAATTTCCACACCAGACTGAAGAAAGCACATTTCTAAGGCAGAGTGCAGCTCCAAATACTTTATTTCAGTTCCACCTTTAACATGTTAAGTCTTTAAATTTCAGCTCTAAAATAAAAAAAAAACAAACAACTTCAAACTAGAGCAAATTTAATCCCTGAAATGTCCTTGAGTAATCCTCAAATACCGTTTTCTTTCACAGAGCATCTAAATCTTTCTCTGCTTGTTGTTTCTAACTTCCCTCAGCATCAGCGAGTTACCACATTCATGATTTAACAAGAGTTATTTAAGAATTCTTTGCATTTTACATTTGCTTTGTGTATTTTGACTTTAAGAACCCCCTCTGCTGGAGTAATTTCATTATCAAAGGTGCTATGTGGCAGCACTATATGAAACAAAAGGAAACAGATGAAAAGCAGCATCACCAAATCCAGGAAGTTTTGAACCTTAAAGACCATCTGCGTTTGTTATCCCGACAGAAACCTGCTTTGATCAGTCGCACACTGGCTTTTGTAAAGCAATTGAAAGACTAAGCCACAATGAGCCTGCGCCTTCCCCGGCAGCCCCTGCCTCTGTCCGTCAATCCGTCCTTGCGCGTCTCAGCCCTCCCGGAGCTCAAAACTGCAGAGCAAAGCAGCAGATGAAAGCAGGGTGTGCCAAAGGCTCAGCAGCACAATTAGCACTCTCCTAAACAAACGAGCTTCAACAGAGCTGTAATTAAGCAGGCCTGTAATTAAGTATATGCCCTTTATCATAACGATCATGGTTAAAAATGGCATGATGCATGGAAGTGTGTTATTAATGCTGCACTCCCCAAGCACAGGAGCGTGCACAGGAGCCAGCGTGTCAGGCCCGTCACTCGGCTGCTGGTAAAATACATTGAAGGCAGAAATCAGAAAACAGCTCACTCATTCAGCAGCTCCCTTCACAGCCAGGCACTGGGAGTCACGAGGATTTAAACACCCACCAATCCAGGAAACTTTATGGACATAATGCACCGGGCTGCCCTAGTTGCCTGCTTCCTCTCCCTTAGCTTCGCCAGCACTGGAGGGTGCAGCCTTCACTCCCTCGACCCCATGCTCAGGCACCCAGCAACAGTCTGCAGGTAGGAGCCATTTGGGGCTGCGAGCAGTTGGTGGGGGCTTCTGAGACACAAGCTCTGATCGAGAACAGAAAAGGTGGGCAAGGTCTCATTTTTACAGCATTACCACCACCAGCAGCATTACACGAGTGAGCTCATGCACTGATCCACACAGGTTTTAACATCTTTAAAAGGTTGCAACTTTAAAATATTTTATAAAACCTATGCAACATTTGTGTCTTGCACGTTTCACTTCCAAGCTTCCCTATGCAGACAGGCAGAGCTGCTCTTCTCTGCCCGCTGATCAGTGGAGCCTGCACTGGGAATCACCGCTTGCCTGCAAAGCCTCACCTGCTGCAGGGCCAAGGCACCCATGATGCCAGGGCCTGGTTGAGCCCAGGAGGCTGCAGGTTCTCCCCATGCAACTGTACCCACAGCATCTGCAACAGGTCAGGGAGGTGCCCCTGCTCTTTTCCCTCAAAATGGAACAAACTAAAAATGGATTTCAAGAAAAAAAAAAACAAATTTCCAATGCCTCCCAGGAACTGCCTACATGAGGCTCACATCCAATTAGCTCAGTCACTGCAATTAGATAAGAGTTGAAGGAGCCAGCATTCAGAACCTCCAGAGGTCCCCTCCAACCCAGACCATTCTATGATTTTAAAACCAACCCTGAAGGGTGGTGCTCCCACGACTTCATAATAGCCATCGAGAGGAGGCCATATCCTCCAGTGAAGGGCACACAAGAGGGCACCAGAGTCATCCCCTTGGTCAGCTCAGGACTACTGAAAAGCACAGCCAACTTCTAACCAGCAGCCACTTCTTCATTACGATTCATTCAGACTTTGCTCTCAGCCTTTAAAGGGCAGGCCACAAAACCATACTCTATAAATACAACTTGTTAGCTCACTCAGAAATTCTCTCTTTCATCTGAAAAAGTACTGTCACCCTCTTCTAAGCACATGATAGATGCTGCCTTCTGTGCTGTAGACTCCAACTAAATCTCAGTTGTCAAATTAGTAATTCATCTTTCTTGAATAACTATATTTTTAGCAAAGCTACCAGATTTAAATAATCAGACCTGCCAATGCTACCCTAATTTAAACACACTGACGAACTTTCACAGGCAGCATCAGCTAACATAATGAGTTTCTGGATGACAAAGAACTTCAGACCATAGTTCTCTACACTACCCCGTGTAATAAGCACTTGTTCTTTTCAACAATGTGCACATAAAAGAGGAATCTAAATAATAATTGCTGTAATTATCTTGAAAAATATGTGGTGATTAATGGTGATTATGAAAATCTGTATAATTGTTCATTGAAATCTCCAATGATCAGATGCTTTCGTGAAACAGCCATTAATGAACAACGTAAGAACACAAAAAGCATCAAGGCTGCAGCCGAGCTGCTGGCCGGTGGACACGCGTGCGGAAGCCATCGCGCACATGCCTGCCTCAGCCTTCACCCCTGCAAGAGGTTCCAAGATGTCCACGACGTGACGTAGATGTCATTGTGGTTCAAAGCACGAAGTTCAACCTGTTATTTATGCAAATAATTAATTACTCTTGTACCCAACTAGCAGTTTGTCATGACACATTAATGACTTGATAGACTTCTATGAACTAGTGAACACAGGACAGCAGAGCGCTTTTATCGTCATTTAATTTAAAAACGATCCTGTGTGAAATTATCTAGTCGTGAGTGATGGAAGCATAAAGAACAGACTCAGCAAAGCTTCTTTTGGATCATTGCTTTATTAATGGTAACGTCAGGGAAATGAAAAATGCTAACATTGTCATATTTAGCTCCTGGGTATAGATGAATAGCTGCCTCAGTGCTCGGCGGGTTCAGTTTGCACACTGCAGCGAGCGCTAATTCTTCACACCACTATTGTGGGGGATAAACTCCTCCATGGCTGTGTATGTTATATACCTCAACTCCCAAGGAAACAGCAGCTCTTTCTGCATTTAAATTCTCACCATAAGCTTTTATAGCTTTGGATTTCTTTATTGCTATTTTTGCATGGCCTTTTATACGGGAATTTTCAACTGCTGATATTAAAGATATTTACTTAATAAATCCCTTGCAAAACATCTTCCTGCATGACTCTGAAAACTAAGCATTGCTAATCCAAACCAACAATGAATGTACCATTGGCACGTTTAAAATTTAAATTATCTCAGATCTTAGAGAGAACTTTCTATAATATAGCAAAAGACTCCAGATTTTCCCTAGACCTGCAGCCGCAGTGACGTGTTTATGTTTTATCAAAACAAGTATCTCCTAAAGCAGCGTAGAGCAGTACCATAAAACCACCACAGCTCACATGTTCAGAGCAAACTTCATTTCCAGCTCAATGACAGCAGAGGATCTTGGAAGTGGGTAACAATCAGCAGGCTGGCAGTGCTCAGGCCAGGTGACTGCATGCACCCACCATAGGAAGCTACAGCTGGCCTGGAAGGACAGTTGGCACTGCAGGATTCACGCTGATGCCAGGGGTGGCTGGATAGCTGTGGGAAGCTGGTGAAACAACACCATGCTGGCCAGGGCTGGGTGTCTGAAACAAAACATGGTGAGGTTTGGAAGGGACATGTGGAAATCATCTAGTCCAATCCCCCTGCTAAAGCAGGGTCACCCACAGCAGATTGCCCACGATTGCATCCAGGCAGGTTTAGAATCTCTCCAAAGGGTACTCCCCAGCTTCCTTGGTCAGCATGTTCTAGTGCTCTGGTACCCTCACATGTTAAGAAGTTTTTGCTTACCCCTTGCCCTGTTGCTGGGCATCACTGAAAAGAATCTGGCCCCATTCTTAACTATTGATAAGATCTCCCTTGAGTCTTCTTCAGCCTGAACAGCCCCAGGTCTCTCAGACTCTTTGTAAGAGAGATGCTCCAGCCCCTGTATCATCAGGGCCTCAGGGACAGGATATTAGGACCAGGACAATGTCCACTTCATATCTCTTGCCAGCCTATTACAGCCATCCTGACATGCTGCACACACAGCTCTGGCTTCTGTTGGCACCTGGCTATGCTCTGCACACTTGAACCTTTACATCGCATGTGGAGGATGGCACAGGACACTTGCACAAACCCAGGCAGGTATGTGATGCGTGGAAGGGGGGGGAAATCATTCAGAGGTATGGATAAAGTGTTTCCCAGCAGTCTGCAACATATCAAGAGAAGGACATGAGCTTTTCAAAACAAACCACACTCTCCATGATGCACAGCTAAGCCTCCTACTCCTGTAGTTCTGTACACGGTAATTTAAATAGCAGACTGAATAGTAAACATGTGTGTGTGTTCGCTCTGCTACTGTGCACCGAGTCCCAGATGGAACAACACCACTGCATTTCCAAATCACTAATGATAGCAAAACCTCAAGGGGAAAACAAAAGCAAACTCTCCCGTCAGCTCCTGCCAAGCCGGCTGCAACTGGGAGTGCTGTGACCGCCCCCAGGCTGCACTCCCCAGCTGCAGACACCGCCCCAAAACAAACACAGCTTTCTGCTTCATAGAGGCAAGAACCCAAACCTGAGATGTCGATTCCCATTTCCCCTAGCTCCTCTCCAGTCCCCTTCTGGCCCCACAGTAAGGAAGCCCTCAGACAAGGGGCAGAAAGACCAAGCTGCCCCCAACCAAGCTCACCACCATGTGTCTGTCAAAGCCCATGGTGTCTCCAAGACATACTGTAGCATGGATTTTTGCTTGGGCTTGTCATCAGTGCTGCTCCTGCAGTGGCCATTGTCACTAACTGTGCCAAGGGGACCTCTGGTTGCTGGCCCTGCACAGTCAACAAGAGGAGACCAGGATGGCCCTCAGCTCTGCTGAGCAATCAGGTGTAGCACTGATGGCCCAGCTCACACAGGCTCTGCCTGCACACCCAACCCCAGAGGTGCCTCCAGCAGCTCACCACCTTCCTCTTGTTTGGTTCCAATGGACTAAGGCACAAGCTCAAGCTCATGAGACAGTCTCAGAGCACCACACCCATCTCAGGCAGTCCTGCAGCTCCAGGAGGAACTGGATCTTGCACCAGGTAGCTGTGGTGAGGAGTGAGGAAATCCAGCTGGGAATCCCCCAGCCCAGTGCCCAAACCTGGGCTGGGCAGCACACAACTAAGTGATGCTTGGTGTGGTGAGCAGAGAGGCCTCTCAGGCTGTGAAAGGAAACTTCTGCCATGGGAAAGGTTTACAGCTTTCCCATTTGTCTTGAAACAACCTTGATTAAAAACCAGACCTAGACTAAATTTTCATTTTTACTAATTTGATTGTCAGCCTTTATTTTCTCTGTTTCCTGTATAGCTCGCAACACAGCTCACAACACAGCACAATTAGTTCTTTACTGCTAGATCAAGCCACAAAGACACTTGAGAAAATACTTCTGGCTTTGATTATTTTCTTTTTTAAATAAAGTGAAGGTTAAGTACTGCATGGTGATGGCTAAGTAGTACCTCAGCACTGTGGCTGTATCAGCACTAGGGAACATGGAGAGACTTCAAACAAGCTCTTCAAATTGCAAGTGTTTAGGAGCTCTTGATTTTATTATTTTTTAATAAAATGTCCCCTTTGAAGTCTCTGCACCACACTAAACTTCAAAGATCACACCTAAGCACGTGCTACTTCCAAGCAACTACCCTTAATTAATTAGATTGGAGCAGATACAAAGCAGTGGTGAGGGGCCACGGCAGAACCAGGGCAGGTCCGGCTCGAGGACAAGGAGGCAAACTGGAGGCTCCTGCAGCCTCCACCCAAGGCTGCACGCTGAAGAGAAACACAGGCGCTTTTCAATTGCTTTCAGCTCCAGCTGTAATGACAGACAGACTCCTTGGAAGTCATTAAACATGTAACGTCTGTCTGCAGCAGAGAGGAGGGAGGTGCAGGCAGGACTAGGGCTGAAGCAGGCAGTTGCAAAAAGCATCTCAGGAAGCACCCACAATAGCTGCAGTGTTCCCTGGCTGGCGGCCGTAAATTTCTCCCTCTTGATGAGAGAAACATCCTGTTGGGTAACGGCTGCTTCCTTCCAGCACTGGTATTTTTTGCACTTCAGTCGTTTCAGAACTGTAGGTTAAGAGCAGGGTATATGAAAGAAACACACTACATTGTGTTACATTATCTGGTCCTGAAAGCTTTGATTTTCTTTTACCAGACACCCACAGAGGTGTGATTTTGTACAACAGGGACAGGGATCTTGTCACTGCAAGGGTACTGGGCTCCCCGACTGGAAAAACTCTGGACAAGGGCCAAGTCTCCAGGCAATGGCAGATGCTCACATTTGCAGCAATGGCTGCGATCCTGCCCAGCAGCAGCACTGCAGCTGTGCACCAAGTGACCAACATCTGTGCCAGAGGGCTCCTGGGGAGATAAGGGTGCGCAGTGCCCGCTCCTAGCAGTTTTGCTTTAAAGGACCTTAGTCTTTTCTAAACACATAGGCAGTTTCTTACTTCCAGTAAAAGCAGGATAAAGAAGATGGCTCAGCTGTTTTGAAGCACCCTGCTTTCCACACGTGTCCCAGGCACCCCTAACTGTGAAGGGGAAGCAGAAACACGTTGTGAGCATAGCTACAAAGGATGTGAGTCTCATCTCCTGCTCAGGAGCCCAACACGCAGAACGTGTTGCCATCATCCAGTGATGCAACACTTCTCTGGCCAGAAAAGCCACAAGGAGAACCCAAAGCTGAAGTTTCCAGCTTAGATGGCAGCTGCACTGGTGATATCCCAGCTGCAGGGGGCTGCACCCAGTACTGAGATCTGGGCACCCAAGAAAATGGGGACAAGTTTCCTCATCCTCTCAAGGGCCAGAGCATAAGGCCATACCCCTGCAGAGCCAAAAGCTCTGCTGCAGGAGGAGATCCACCATGCCACAGCACAGTGACTCTGGACCCAGATCTCCTAATATAATTTAATTTTTAAGTGCTCAGAGTCATTAGTGGAGCCACATATTTCTATCAGGTAAATTTCATTTGCATATGCAAATTATATCTAAATACACTGCACCATTAATATGATCACTAATTACATAATAATAGTCACCAATCTCCACACAGATCAAACTTACAGTTTTGTAGCTATTAAGGAAATTGTGCTTTGTAATTAAGATAATCCTCATTTCCAGATGCTAATTAACTATATAATAATTAGCTTCTTTTGCTAATGCAAATTAAGTATTTTCATCTTTATTGGTAAAAGTGTTGCTTATCACTTAAAAAAGAGACAACCTAGAAATAATCCCTCCTCCCCCTTAAAGGTGAAAAGGTAACTCCATTTTTATCAGTCTCATTTGTGAATGCAAATTAGCCCTGATTAATCAAGTCACAGATAAATGTGCCCATCTCCTAGCATGGATGGCTGCCTGGAGCTTCTCTCCTGCCCTCGGAGGACACAGACCATTGGTGGCCCACAGGAACACCCAGCCGGGTGCTGCTCCTTGGCCATTGGTACCCAGCTGGGTACAGCTCCTTGGTCAAAGCCTCCACGCCCTGAGAACTGCATGATGTGGAGCAGCACCCAGTCCTGCCCCAGGGCACGCTGCCCAACCAGGCTGTGGAGTGCCCATAGCCACCAAGCAGAGTCCTGCTGACATGTGGCTTGTTCCACAGGGTCCCAAGGAGCGACAGTGGGCACAAGAGGAGCCAGGCTTGTGGTGACAAGCAAGGCCAACCAGCCAAGGAGCCACCACGGCCAGTCAGGCTGCCTCAGCAGGACTCAGTCTGGGCTGCAGCGCATTCATCATCTGCTAAACCAATCCACCCGCTCTGCACCACCATTTGTCATTAATTATGCTAATCAGCAAACCATTACTCTCCGATGACACCACAGCACTTATTAGCTAGTTATGGCTTTTCAAAAGCACAGCTTATTGTGTATGCAAGTGCTGTGCATACATTAGCCTACAGGGAAGAAATGTCCAATTATGAAAAGAAGAAATTTGCTATTATCTCCTGCTAACAAACCAATTTAGTAATTATAAAAGTCTCTGAACTCAGAAGGATTTTTTAAGAAGAGCTGAGTGATGAAACTAGAGAATTTTGTTTGCAATAACTTTCTGAGTTGGAGCTAAAGCGACAATAGGGGAATGAACAGTTTTTATTATCATAATTACAATTCTTGCATCTTAACTTCAGATGATCAAAAAGCAGAATTTATCTAAAAGCATGACTGTATTTGGCTCTTCCCTTACAGTACCTCTTTATTTTGGGAGATACACAACCAAATTCACCTAACATTACAGACATCTACACAGGTCTAAGCCTGCTCATCCTGCAGCTTTTTACTATATCTGCTGTTTTGCGAGAAACAGCAGCCTCTGCACGCCCAGATGACAACACACAATGAGCAGGACTGAACAACCTTTCTAGGGCTCAGGGAAGGCGGCAGGAGCACAAGGCAACAGAGTAGGACACAGCCTGATGCTGACAGAGCTGAACAGATCAGAGAGGGCAGCTTAAGACCCAACTGAAACCCAGCCTTGTTGGAGCTTCCAATTAATTTACAATTCTCCAGTTGTTTTGCACACTGCAAGAGGAATTCCACTAGTTTTAGGAGCTTAATAAGTGTTAAGAGCTCATTAATATCATCAGAGTAAATGGGCCTATTAAAACATCTTTAAGCAATATCTGAACATAAATCTCCCTAAACTATATTTAATGACTGTACTTAAGATACATTATATGCAAGTCTTAATGAGACATTAGATAGCATTTTGAAGATTAAAATTAGAGAATCCATATAAAGTCTGTCCACTTAATGTAGCCTTAAGCTACACTGATGAAAAACATTACTACCAAATTATTACTTCATTAGAACAAATATTTTCCAATAAATCCTGATTTATGCAATTAGTTGTCTCCATATATACTATTTTTTAATATATATATATAAAGAGTATACACAAAACAATTTTCTAGTTCCACAGGAGACAGGGGAAATTTTGAGCTTTCTAATGGCTGAGTTAATTACTTGTCTTTATTCTTATTTAAAAATAAGCACTCTTCATAAAAGTCCATTTAGTGTATGCCCACTTTTCTAATTTAATTGGAGATTTTAACCCCATTAACCACAAGGTCATTCTTTAAACATCTGATGTCTCGCTTTGCAAAGATTAGCAAAACGTCTTGGATTCAGCCTTTGACTGTCCCTTCAGCCCCTCCTTGGAAGTCCAAGTGTGGTGGCAGAGACCCTGGGATGAAACCTGGCCCAAGCAGGACCCTTGCACTGCAAGGCCACCTGCTGCTTGTCAGTGGAGGTGCCCACGGGAGGAAAGTGAAGGAAAACCCACAAAAAGTCTGTCAGGAGGAGAAAAGTGGCAGCACTGCCCAAGTAGTGCACCACACACCTATCCACAGCATGGCATGGAAAGGCACGGGATACAACGCCAAAACTAACCCAGGCCCAGCATTACTCCTGGACAAACCCTAGCAGCATGTAAACGCCCATCACAGCATCCTGATTGCTCCAGTGGGACTGGAAGCAGCTGTGGACACCACTGCCCATGGTGTGCCTGTGAGATGGGTGTCTGCTGCATGGCACAGCCAGGCAGGGGGACACTTCCATGGCCAAAACTAGTCACAACAACCTTATTAGCAAGAGAGCTTTGTGTGGCTTGTTTTGCATAAGCAGCTTTTCATTAGATGAATGAAGCCAAACAACCTTTATAAATGTTTTCAATTATGAAATTATGCCATTGAGATATCCAGATGAGGATAATCAGGGAAAAAAACACTGACACCTCCTGATAGGAGTCAGAGCCTCCTGCCTAGACGACTGCACCTTCCAATAACATACAGCCTAGCCACACCAGTCATCTAAAATCCCCTTCTTTATTAGATGGAATCTATAGCAACAAGACTATTTTCATTTGTTCTGCTCAAGTCTTCTATCCAAAAGACAGAACATCTCATTGTAACAATTTTGCATTTTTAACTGTGCAAATTAAGCATTCTTCATAAATAACGGCCTGGTTTTCTGCACTAGAACTCCTTTTTATGAGCAGCACAGTAACGAACAATGAGCAATGTGTTCTATTATTCTTTGTCAAATCACAGAATGCTACATTAGAATAACTCTGCTGGTCAATGTAATATAGTAGATTAAATTCAACTTCTGTGCAAAAACCACTGTAAAACAGCATGATAAGGCAGCTATAAAAAATTTAATTTTACTCCAAACTCCATCAGAAAAAAAAAATGGTGTGAAAAGTAATTTTGCATAATCAGTACACGCCATCTGGAACAATTAACCGATTTCTATAGAACTATGAGGATCAGTCATATCTGCTTATTAAAGATCAGAAATTATACAAGTAATAAATCCTTGAAAAAACTAAGCGTACTCCCGCCTGTCAACGCTATTTTAACTTCAAATACTGAAGAACGCCTGATAAGGCTGAAAAGAAGAGATTAATATATGCAAATTACATCCAGCATTTAAAATCCCCAACAACTGTCTCCGGTTTTCTGTCCCTTATTGCTGCCTTTATGTTTTATTCATACACCAACTCACCTGTCACTTCATAAGCTATAATATTATGGGGGTATTATTAAACAGCATAAAGCCGTGCTTTAATTGGAAAGCTTCATTGCATTTTCCAATTATTTGGAGTAAATTAAAAGCAGATGCACATAGTTTAATAAGGAGTCTAATATCAGTTCCGGGAAATCAAAATTCATTGTCATTACTAAGCCGTGATAGTTTTGCAAACTGTACTTGATTTCAGAGGTTCTGAAAAGGAAATCTGTCTCTGCAATCTGTTAATTGTCGTTCGGTTAATAACTGTTTAAATAGCCAAACCACAGAGTGGCTTCCTACTAGAAAAAAAAAATAAACTCTGGCACTCAGAAAAGCAAAACAAATAAAGCACAGCTGGCCACAGGGGTTGTGTTCTGCAAGCCACCGGTGCCAGTCCCACCAGATTGTCCTCCTCCAGCAGCCATGTTCCTACAGCAACTATAGAACAAGGGAAGT
Source organism: Ramphastos sulfuratus (assembly GCA_013399055.1). Classification (NCBI taxonomy): domain Eukaryota; kingdom Metazoa; phylum Chordata; class Aves; order Piciformes; family Ramphastidae; genus Ramphastos; species Ramphastos sulfuratus. The sequence goes on from WBNM01005719.1 coordinate 80,741, forward strand.
GTGGCACCCTTGCCCCAGCATGTGCCACGTCATCGCTAGGATCCTTCTGGCATCTCCCTCCCTTTCAGCCTAGCTGCCACTGGCTTTTGGATGTGCCCTGCACACTCCACCAGCGTCGATGCCTTTGCCACCGCCCACACCACAGGGACGGGGACGTCCCTGCCAGTACACCTGCTCATACGTAATTCAAGGCAGTCAGATAATCCTCTCAGCAGAGATCAACAAGCAGCTCCTGCAGAAGATGACGTGTGATCTGAGAAAGACGGGTCAAGTCTGTAGGTCTGGTACAGTGCAGGAGAGAAGTCAATACCTCCTGTGCCAGCCCACAGCTTCACGGGACAGCCGAGACTAAGGCAGGGGAAAGAGCAGCACCACAGTAGAGCTGTCAGGCTCTTGTACAAGTAGGCAAGAGATGATGAAGATAAAGAATGCCACTTCGGACGACAGTAGGTTAATCAGAAAATCACATCTGAGAAATTACACAGGCGGGAGAACTCCTGGCTTCATCTTTCAGTGTTTGGGCTGCGCCTGCCCGAGCACAGCACTGACAATGCGGGGCGGCACGCTGCAGCAGCGAGCACGCAACAACCTGCACACCACGGATGAGCTAATTTAATAAGAAATACACTTTTCTGAATCTCATTAAATCTAGTGTTAAGTAACACTTACATTTGCCTTTCTGAAATACGCAGCTGCAGCATTTTACATGAGACTTCAGTCTCCCTGAACTGCTGGATATTAATAGAGCCTTTTATACTTAGAAGATTATCCAGGTCTCTTAGTCCAAAGACTGGAAATTGCAAGAGGGCAAAGAACAAGCTGACTTTAATCTCAGCCTCAGTAGAGAGGTTTCCGTGCAGAATAAAGCTTGTGTCACAACTTGTCTGCTTTTTGGACCATCCTGATTAAAATTCAGTGTCACCAAAAATAAATCAAGTTCCGCTTCTATTCTTAAGAAGTGCAAAGAACATAACACGTGGGAATCGGGATCGACAGTAAAATGTAGCACAGGGCCACCCCTTCTGAGAGCAGAATGTGCTGAAACACCTGAACATCGAAGAGCATCTCAAAACCACCAGAAACTATGCTGGAAGATGAAGATAAAGGCAATTCTTGTGCAGTGATCCAAAAAACAGCATCTTCGTTTTTTTCAAAATTACCTGTTTTAATAAAGCAGACACAGTGTGCCAAGCGAACCATTTAATTATCTGCAGAAATGATGAAGCAAAACAATAGTTTGCAAAAATAAATGACTAACCTCTGATTAAAACGTCTGTCCTCATTACATACAGATAAAAGATACAGTATCTTTTCAAAGAAAATGTACATTGAAGAGAGGGAAGTGGCAGTTGCAGCATAGATAACCTGACATTTTGCAACAAGAAAGAAGTTGACACATGGGCATTGAAATGTAACAAAATCTTTATTGTTTCTTCCATTTCTTAATCTAGGAAGACTTCTGAGAGAATTATTTTATAATTAAAAAAGAACAAAATAAAGAACAAAAAGGAAAAAAACCCTCAAAACCACAAGAGGTACATGCAACAAGGCACTCTCGAGCCCATCAGGGAGCAGTGGGAAAGCAAAGCTGCTAGACCCAGCCCAGCCAGCCTGGCCCTGCACTGGGCTCTGCCGTAGGGCTCCAGCCCAGCTCCATGACCAGGCATTGATGCATCTCAGCAGAACTCACAGCCACGCCAAACGCATCAACCGAGCTCCAGAAAGGGAGGAGGAATCTGTAAGCAAACTGCTGCCATAAGAGTAGTGCGTGAAATAAATGCGTCCAACAAAACTACCCAGACAAATTACAACTCCCCGCTGCCAAGGTCTGCATTATCCAATAGAGCAAAGCAACTCAGCTTCCTTTTTAGAAATCCACTGGCTTTGATGTTTTTCCAGGTCATTAACACGAATTTCCACTCTCTCTGCTCCCTCCGGAAATCTGGACAATAAACCAGCGTGGAATGAACACCAACCTCACTGTATTCCCTCCAGGACCCCACCTCTTCCCACCACTGTGATGAGGAGTCTCCTGTCAATTCTTAAGGCCCTCATACTGGGAAAGCTTTGACTGAGCGACCCAGCAGATAACACTTAGGCTGGAACCTACATTTACAGATGTTACCCCCTACAACTGCAGCCCAACCATCCTACTTCACAGCGGTAACTGTGTTGGCCACCTGCCTTCCCCAAATCACTACCTATGGCTCACCAGACACTGAAACAAAACCATCCTACTGCCTGATCATGTCAAAGTTTGCTCTGACCTTTTCATAATATGTCTGAAAGAGGTAAGTAAATATTTAAATATAATAAATGGTTACATAGAAAACACAATAAGCAACCACTTAAGTCAATATTTAACTTTAAAGATGAATGTTAAGGTAAATATTGGTGTATGATTAAAAAAAAAAAACAAATTAGACGTGGAGAAAGTGCCACCTGTAAGAGCTGCCCACAAAAACATCCTCTTCACAGCGAGCTGGCAAACATACACCAGCCAACACCAAGCTGGCAACTGGCACTGTTTCACTGTCTTGGCGCTCAGTCCAGTTTCCCTGGGAAAAATACTTCCCAGAAGTATGTGTGCTGATAATGTGGTTAAAGACAATCACAAACCTGTACTGTCAAGAAAAGGAATATATACAAAGGCAACCACTTTGAGAACCTGCTGCTCCTAAGCAAATGAGCAGCAAACACTGCAGCCTTGTTCACAGTCAGGAATGTTGCTTTGTATCAGTAGATAAAAGCATGTGACACATTTCAGGATGTGACATCTAAGCTCCAACCCAGAGGACATGGCATTTTGCCTTTGAAAGAGAAGGAAAACCTTCAGTTCAGTATCAGCAAAACTGAAGAACTCTGGCATTTTCAGAAAACAGCCACAGTCATTGTGAGTGTAAAGAAAGGATTTAAGGTCTATGGATTTAATAACATGACTTGAGGTACCAAACTCATGGAAAGCACATCAGCATGTCAAGCTACAGTCAACTATTTAAGCACTTGCACAAGTATTTTAACTTTTTTTGGCTGTCAGCTGGTAATTATTTGAAAGTACTACCAACATATATACATCAAAGTACACTCTGCTTTTGTTCTGTTGCTTTCTCAGCACAGTTTCCACATTTTAGCGTTCAAAAATAAGAATCTTGCTCCTATCCAAGGGTAACTCTGATCATCTTATCTCCAGGTTTCTACTAGAACACAAAGCCTTGGGGAGAGGTTTATACAAGTGAGGTTAGGTTCTGGCTATGAGATAACAGCTGTAGTGGTGCCTGGGATTTCATACACAAAATTGGTGCAAAGAGGCTTTAAATTACTTTGTGGACACATTCCGGTGGGGCTGTGCAGAAGTATCTGATAGATTCCCTATCATGCAATTTCTGTTCTGATAGCCTGAGAACAGGTCAAGAGAAGGTACAAACACTGACTGTCCTATATTCAAATGACATGAATTTGTATGCTACAACCTACAAAGAAGTCTCCCTGAAGCGTGATGCCAAAAGTGGCTACAGAAAAATTTCAGAGCAAAAGAACACAACCCTTCTCAGCAGCATGCAGGCCACACACCAAAGGCAGCAACGGCTTTGCCCACCTGACTTCAGCCAAGACGACGCACGCTGTGGGAAAACACACAGCTTGGACCAGTGCCTGAGTTCCCAGAAACCACAGCCAAGGCCATAAAGTTCTCATTTTGCAAACCTCAGTCACCAGTTTCCAACGCAACACCCTGCCACGTGCTCCACAAGGTGTGCTAAACCTTTTTTTCCATCCCTAATGCTTCTCCTGAGACAAGTTGGCTGAGTACAACTCAAACTGGCAGGTTGAGGCGATTCTGGAAGTGAAATCAGAGGTTTGAGCTGGTGCGGGGAGGCTCTGCCAGTGTCGACAGCCAAGTGCTGTGCCCCCTGCAGCGTGGTCCTGCATGGCTGGCTGGGCAACCACACCGCTGCCGGCCTCGTCCCCGGGCAGGAGACAGCTTTTGCCTGTAGTCAAAACTTGAAGGAGCTTTCAATGGAAGATTTTGTAATTCGAAAGGTTTACGTTTCAGTGGCACTTACACAGCAGAAAACTTATGGGAGGCAAGATCCCCAAGAGGCATCAGCACACTGGTCTGAAACACACTGTTTATTAACTTCAGTGAGAGCTATGCTGGTATCAGAGCCCATCCAATTAGTGAGGCCTGCAGGAATATCTGCACTCCTAAATCTCTCGGTTTCTGAAAGGGTTAAAGCTTATTATTAGCATATAATTTACAGGTCCTTTCTCCCAGGAAAGAAATAATGCACAGTAAATGCCACATTCATTTTAATAATACATGTTACAGTCTGTGCCCAACATCTGCACAAAGGTAAAGCAGACAGATTTTTTTGACATGTCCCACTCTGCCATCCAAACACAGGCTTTTTGTTTCTTAAGTGATGGAAGGTTTAATCAAGAAAGCAGGCAATTCATCAATCGAAACAAGGCTGCTCACACCGCCCTGACAGCACACACATGGTTTTATACAGAAGAAACCTGGCCACCTGTCAGCAGCACCTTTTACATCAGGATATACAAATACACTGAGTGATCAATCCTCCAGCTCTTCCCATTCATTTCTGTGTTTTCTTATTATATTTTTCTTTATGCTAGATGTTGCCCTCATTCTCTGCAGGGATAGATGGGAGACAAGGCAAGCTATGGCTGTTTATACACTATCATAAAAATTTATATACCCTTAGAGTGACTTATTTCCCTTCTATTTGACTACCATTATTATAAATAATTTTTCACTTCATTCAGGAATTTTCCCTGTGTGTTATTATCTGTGTCTGACTGAGAGGGCTCCCTCTCTTCCTCACTGTCCTTGTGACTCTGATAAGCCAAAGCAATATGCAGCCAGAAGATGCTGAAGTCTGAAATGAAGGCAGTATGTAGTCACAACAACATCTTAATTAAGCTGAAGGCCATGAAGAAATACTGTGCTGTGAAATACTGAGCAGTGTCTGTCGACAGGTCTGTCTGGAGCAAGGCATTCTTCTTCCTGCTGCTGCCCGTTTGAACATGCATATTAAACCTGTCAGATTCTCAGCACCAGGCTCCCCGCAGCACCCAGAGTCTTCCTGCAGATCAGCTCAAGTGTAATTCTGCCTTCTGACCCCTGGCACGTGGCATGGGGTGGGACTGGGGAGTCTGCTGGGGAGGGAGGATGATGCCAGCAGCCTAAGTCTAAGTGCAGACAGCAGTGGCATGTGGCATGCTCTCACTGCAATGGTTTCCTGCACCCTGTCAAAGACTGATTGATCAGTTTACTGTGCAAAGATGAGTCTCCCTAACTTTCTGGTCATCCAGTGTCTCACTGCCAGGACTAGAAACAACAAAGGCTGGTTAAAAACTGTAATTACTACTTTCAGGACCATTTTTCTCTTGACAATAACTGCATTACACACCCCAAGGAGTAACAGGACGGTTCCAGCATGGACATGGCAATTTCTGCCAAAATGCATTTTGAGGTCCCAAGTGGGCTTGACAGCCAAAATTCATTTTACCTTCCACAAAGAGTCTGAGCCCCAGCTGGAAATGCTGTTTTCATTGACTACTGAGAATACCTTCAGTTTCTACAGACACAGAACCGAGACAAGGTTGCCACTGTTGCTTCCACTCTCTTTTACAGCCTTCCCTTCCCCAGTACTCCATCTTGTTCCCACCACAGTTCAGACTGTGGCAATACCAAAACTGGAAGAGAAGAGACCATTCCTAACAGCTTTTGTTTCCCTGCAACAGCACCACAAAATCTTCCATTTTGCAGAGAGCCAAGAGAGGGAGCCCGAAGGCTTGTCCACACATGGTGGGACTGAAGAGGAGCCCTGCACCTGGCAAGGCCACGGTCACCTCGCCTGCTTGCCACCACAGCCCAAACATTGTCCACACCCCCACGACTCCTCCCTGCATGGCACAGCCAGGACCCCACCGTGGCAAACCACATCCCAGCACAGCAATTAGGGACAACGGTGGAAGCATGTTAATAAATTTCCCGTTGCCATGGCAGTGCAGCAAGGCGCTGGCGTCGCAGCGCAGATAAACGGACTGGCTGCAAACACTACACCAACGTAACAGGAAACTTTGGAATGGTTTCCACAGCGTGTCTGGGGGCTAATCTACCTCAGCAATGTTTAAGCACGCAAAGGGAATTGTCCCAGCACCTCATCACAGCTGCTGAGAAGGCAGCAGTGGTCAGGAGCTACGCATGAAGATCCCTGCCAACACACAGGATGTTTCATGTGACAAGACTCTTTCTTCAGAACCGACTCCCAGCTGCAATAGCCATTACAGCACACGTATGCACAACTTGTGCAACAGCACGTCTGGAGGACAATGTGCACTTGGGGTTCAAAAAGAGTTATGTGCTTTGACTGAAATGTGCTCACGCAGACATGGAGGCCTAATGCCATGCCCCAGTTCTGCAGGCTTGTTTTGTGCTTTGCCTGCAATTATCTGGTAAAGTATTCAGGTTCTTTGCAAAATAGGTCATCTTTCCAGGTTGTGCTGCAAGCAAAGGCAGTTCATGGGAAGTCCTAAAGCAGGGTTGTTCTCACTAACATTCATGCAGAGTTGCTGCCTTGCTCTTTATGTGTTTGATGCTTTCTCAGGAGAGAAAGCACAGCTTCCTATGCTCCACGTAGGACTGTCTCAAGTGAACACCAGCACAAGCCTTCCTTTACATTTCTAAATCTATTAGGGCAGGAGAATAACAAGAAAAACGAGTACTGACAAGAATTATGCAATTGTTATATTCCATCTATTTAGGAACCTGAAGCTGCAGCTTCAGTCAGAGATTACCTTTTAAATAACCCTTTGATTATGGTACATGAATTAATGCCATGTTCCCATGTTAGAATTGTCACTCACTATTAATAGCAAGAACCTGTGAATGGCACATTTTTGCCATCTTCTGTTCCCTGATTATGCAGAAGCAGTACCTTTTGTACGGCCCACTGAATCCACTGCTGCTTTTTGTAGGTTTCCAAACTGTGCTGAAAACCTCCTTCAGCCAGATGACAGGACTGTACCTTTAATAGGTTTTGACAGAGTGAGGTTTAAAGCCAGTATTTTACTCCTTTGGCAAAAATAACAGAGAGAGCACTGTGGCTAAGTATGATTCTATCATGCCTAACACAATATTTGGTCAGTGTAACGTTACTCAAGAAAAAAAAAAAAAGAAAACAAGAGGAATCCTAAGGAAAACTCTCCTGCACCCCAGCACAACTCAGCTGAAGCACAGAACATAAGCTGGTCTCCTAAGAAAAGAGGCAGGTGAGATGCACTGTTGTGCCACAGCTGCATTTAACAGTTTCCCTTAGTTTGCAGGACCAAAGGTCCTTTTGCTGTGGTTCACAAATAGCTTCCAGACCACACAGCTCTTGGCACAACCAGAGTGACTGACCCCATGAGATACAACTCTGTAGAACATCCCTGTCTGCCACTCCCAGAGGCATTGCTTCCTGGGGTTCTGGGAAACCAGGCTATGTTCCTTTTTAGCTTGCTCTTCCTTCAAGACAGGAAACACTTAAGCATAGGACCTCCTCTGGAGGAGCAGAACTGTCAGGGACAGCTCACAGGGTGCCCAGCTCCAAAACAAACCTGCTGGGTGGTCTTGAAGCACAGTAAGAAGTATCTGTACCTGCATGGCGAAGGAATGGGCTTGATCCTGACCACTCTATTTAAATACACAACTTCCCTGCAGACTAGTACTAGTAAAAAATAAAGACCAACTTAATTACTCATTGCTAGGTTTTTTCTCCACTGACATCTGGAAACTATCACTAGCTCTAGCACTTGTACACCAGCCTGGAACAGTGAATGGACAGAAAGCTGCAGCCTAGAGAGACTAAGTTTGCATGTGCAAGCACATGCTGCTTCAAAACACTGCAGAACTCTCTCCATATCCCAACATCTTATTTCACATTTGCCCCAATACAAGACAAATGTTCCCATGAAACAGGCAGAGAGGTCTCTTGTGACTCACCTGTGAAGATCATGGAAAAGATGAGGAGCAAAGTTTGTGTCATTGTCGCTTTCCATCAAAGCTCTCATCCAGCAGCTCTGTAGGCAACAGCATCCCTCCCCCAGGGCTGTGATCTCCCCAGTGATCAGTAACATGTGTGCCTGGGCATTTTTTGGGGTCCTTCTGCACCCGTTCCGCTCTCGACCATTAAACGGCACTGAGAAGCTGGATGTATGTTTCCTGGGTACCACACACCTGGCTGGCTGCACATGCAAGGCTGCTTTGCTTGGTTACACTTCTGATTGCACAGGGGAGCAGAGGAACCATGGTGTGCCAGCTCACCTGATATGGCATACAAATTCGAGTGCTGGTGCTCCAGGTCCAGGCGAGTGCTGTGACTTTTCCCTCGAAAGCTGGCAGGGAGGGTCAGCGAGATGTGCCTGAGGAAGAGAGGAGGAAACAGAGATGATGTCACTACAAAGCAGAAGATGCTGCTGCCCTCAGCCTGCCTGATGATTCCTGTTGGGTTAAGGAGCAAATACCAATTGTAACATTGTTTGTAAAAGCTGGAGTGGACCTCAAATATCAGGAGGAGGCCAAGGTGGTGACTTGGCCGTAACAACCAAGAGTGGTTCTGCTGCTTAACCTGCTCCTCAGCTCAGCTGTGAGCAAGACTATCCACACCAGCACGGGTCCTCTCTGCCCCACTGAATCCTGGGACTTGGCCAACAGCAGATGCGCTGCAGAGGCAGGGGTGATGCACATGTTGGGGTTCCCTACAACAGCCTCTGAAGACAGGGAAGCCAAACTTCATCTCTGGCTGAAGCAGTACACTACTCTCTCCCTCCCACCAACACTCTGTACAGAGTTTCTGCAGCAGAGATATTTTTACGTCTTCCATTAAACTTTCCTAGAAATAGGAAAAAAGGAGCTCATGGAAGTGAGGCTGGAACTATTCTCAGTGGCTCAAGAGCTTACTAAGAGGAAAGCTTACTTGCACGTGGCAAGCCTGGACACAGGCTAAAGACTGGGTAGGGGACCTTCCCAGGAACACATGGTGCAGAAGGAAGGGATGCAACATCTGCTAAGCCCTGCTCTTCTCAGGCCCTTGGGCTGGAGCTACCAGAGCCTGAAGCTGTTCTGCATAGAGGATGGGCCAAAAGCCCTCTGAGCAGTGAATAAAAGCAGTGCCAACTCCCCGCCCAGCAGGACACCCTTTAGAAAGTTGCCTGGACATGACGGCTCTGGGCTTAGGACAGCATGAGCAGGGCTGCTTGCCACACAGCCATGGCTCTGCCTCTGCTGTCACACTGCCCATCCAACCACCCAGCCATGGAGCTCCACCGAGAAGTCTGCCACAAGAAAAGACTTTTTGCTAGTAATCATTATTGATAGCCTACAGATTTCTGTGCTTTGCTAAGAAACTCAGGCTTTCCCCTTTTAATTCAAATCTGTATTTCTCTAATGCTGATCCCAGGTCTGCATGAATTTTTACAAAATGTTATCATTAATCTTCTGGACCACATTGCCATACCTAATGAAGATGCTCCTTCTATGGAGAGGGTCTTAGTGCAGCATGAGGGCAAAGCAGCAGCTACCATTTCACAGGAGTGAGAGCTACCAGACCTGGCCAGAGCCTTGGCAGCACCCTTGTGCCAGAAAAACAAGGCAGCCTTTGTGTTCCCTCACAAACACCCTGCCTGTGAGAAAGGGCCCTGTGTACTCTCCAACACAGAATCGAATCCACATTCTTAGCCAGCAGGTTTTATCTATCCTGCAAATCATCTGGAAATTATCTGCCTTTAAAAACAGGACACATTTTTTTGAGAACTATGTATTTTTAGCCCTTGATGCAGCTGATGGTGAACATCATTGGTAAAATAAGAAAAAGCAAACATCAGTTTGAGTTTGCTTGTGCTTCCCAAAGCTATTTCTAACCAGAAAAAGATGGTGTGAAAATATTTCTGAATTTGGCTAACAGTTTGTTGTTTAAAATACAATCCATATGAGACTCTGAGCAGAGGCAGATTTGTCATGAACACATTTTAAAACAGAAGACCACTGCCTGTAGGCATTACAGACTTTTCATTTGTTTTTTAATAGCAGTATCCAAAAATACTTTGAGGCACTGAAACAACCAACGGGAAGTTTTGAATTTCTCTTCCTTGTCCAAGGGACCACTTTCTTCACCCCAAACAAAACAGCAGGACTTGTTTTGGAAGTAACCAAAGCAGACCTAGTTAAAGGTCCATTTCTGAGCACAGCATTTTAGAAGTTTCAACTAACCTCTGCTGCAGGAGAGGCTGACCCCTGTTCCTCTGGCCAGCCCTGTTCCAAGCTGCCCAGGCCACCACAGGCTGTGAGAGAGGTGATGAGCATCCCCTCAGCCAGAAGGCAGCAGGGGATATGCAAGCACCACAATAGAGCTGTCAGCCTCTCAAATGCATACTAGCAGCCTTCTAGTAAAGCTCCGAATCCTTGGTTTGCAAAAGCCTTTCTGAACTAAGACCCCAGTTGCTACCAGCATGCCTGGCAGCTCCTGCAAGCACTTCGCAAGTGCCAGATGCTGAAGCGGTGCACACATTCCCCACCAGCCAAGGGACCCTCACCACACCTCCACACATCCAGACCTCGCTGTCCAACTCCCCATGGCATCCCATTTGCTCTCCATTTCAGGCATGTCAGTGTTCAGAGAGACACAGAGGTGTTCCCTCATGGCAGGGGGAGCTGCACAGGCTATGTATGGTGTGCACGCCTTGGTGGGCAGGTGGTCATGTCACCACTCCTGGGCTTGAAAGTGCCAGTTCAGATGCTGCTGACACCAGCCTGACAGAAGCAGGGTGGAGAGGGCCTGGATGCCAGCTTATATGAGTGGTTTGGAAACAACAGCCTGTGTATCTGTCCCCCCCCTTCCAAAGCCACTGCCCATTTCTGAGACAAATACCATTTCATCACTTCCACTGTGCAGTACCAAGGAGAGCCAGGTCTCTCCAAGAAGAGCATTTAGCTGCAGGACCACAAGACTGAGGGCAGCAACTGCTAGGCAGAGATCAGCTCACTCCTTCCCCTTCTCTTTAACAGCATGACATTGTAGGGGAAAAACAGGAAACAAAGCCTAATTTATTTTAAATTAATGCAAACTTTGGCCAGGATCAATATAACTTATACCTACTAAGTTGATTGCATAATGCATTTTCCTTATGTGTTGTGAAAGCCAAATCATTTTGCATTGCAGAAGACAAAAAAAAAAAGCTTCCATTGAAAAGCAAGAAAATCCCAATTACAAAGTCCCCAAGTTCCTAAACACATATCGTGGAAGTATGTGCAGCTCTGCGGCATATGGCAAATCAATTACTAGTTTAAATTTTAAAACAAAAACATGGTAAATGTGTTGCAGAAATAATCAAGAACAACGGTTTGCTTTAGATTACAGCAGCCACTAGAGTTTTGAATACAATTAATCATCATTCCAGGCAATGGGAAGCCATATTGACACTTATTCCTAATTTGAATATTTAATTAGGGTGAAGTTCTTCATCAAATTATCACAGAACTGGGAGGAAAGCCTAAAAGATTTAAACAATTACTACTTTAACCCTTCACCAACTGCTCATCTGTGAGCACAAGAATCTTTTTCCTGTTCTGCAAAGCAAGAACCTGCTGAGGCAACACAGACAGACAGCATTTAAAAGACATCACAAATACCCTGGAAAGGTACATGGATGTTTGGCATCCCGCAGGGCTCCTTTGAGAAGCCAGACTGACACACACTTCTGACTGCCTGCACTCCTCGACCTTTATCAGAGCAAAGCTTTCAGGTCAGATCTCAATTTCAGCATCAAGCATGGTTCCTCCCAGGGCTTTTGTGGTTTCTATTTGTTGATTTTGGCTTTTGTTTGTTTGTTTGCTTCTTTTAAAACTGAAGAGCCTGCTCGGAATCGCTCACTGAGGGACACCAAAGAACAGCCACCCAGTAGTGCCTGCCCTAAACAGGAGGTTTCCCAGCCCTGCACTGGGAGCTCACCAGACAGGAACCTCAGCGCTGCTCTGGACCCACCACACCTTCTGCCACACCACGGACACCCTCTCCCTTCTGCACAGCTCTGCCTCAGACTGCTCAAACATCCCTTTATGTGCTGTGCTAATCCATATAAGAAAAATCTCTTTTAATGAGGAGTGATATAGTTATGAACTCTCTAGAGCCATAATTAGAGCAAACTAATTGAAGTTGTGTTTTGACACACTTTCCAAATTCACGGGTACTGCATGACATATTCACAACACTACCGCTGCATAGCCATGGTGACAGCAAAATCATTAGGCTAATAACGCTTATTTGCATTCTTATCATGCCAGCAGCATGCCGTTAAATACTGCTCCAACCAGTGCTCCTCTACTCTCAAAGTTTCCACTGAAAGATATTAACAGTAATTATTAGTGCTTTAGTGGAATCTCGAATGTTAAGGAATGGCAACTCATATTAACTATCCCCATGCCAATTATTTTCCCTTCGAACTGTCACCAAAAAGCAGCTTTTTTCCTCCCTGCCAAACAACAGCAATGAAGTGGATTTAGTGCTGCTGTGGTGAATGGAGAGGCTCAGCCTGTGCAGGCCAGCAGCCATCAGGGCTCCAGCCTGCTCTCTCCAACCCCCTAGTCAAAACCACCCAGCATGGGTTAAATACAAAATATGTTTTTCCCCAGCAGACAATAATTTCCAGTTAATTTAGGAGGAAACAACTGTAGCAGCACAGTTCAGGACAGGGTAGGTTTAATTACTCCCTTCACTTCAGGTTTTCTCTTAGTTACTAAATCTAGAGAACAAGTCTACATACAACAGCAACAGAAGCAACACATGATGAGAGATCCTTCACATGCTAGCAAAGGCAGTTTGAGGTCTGTGTGCACTATGGTCACTACTTGAACTTTTTTTTTTTGTGTGAGAAAAACTCCCATAAAATAGGCCTCAGAATGCCCAAGAGTTCCAAATCATTTATTAGTAACTGTCTGCAGGAAGGCAATGAACTGCTTTTGAAGTTAGGGAGCAAGTACTCTTAAGAAGTATCAGAGGATCACAAGGGGAAATGCCAGATATCAAAGGATGCTTCACAATTCATAGGAAAATATCAACAATGCACAGCAAAAAGGACAACATTAAGATTTTGCTTTCCAGTTGGACAGATGAGCATGGGAGAAGAAGATCAAACAACACTTTTAAGAACTGCCCCACGTTACCAAACATTAGAAATCACACCTCATGTTGCAGACTGGAGCTGTCCTGTGCTTTTGGATGTACTACTGTCATGACTGCAATTTATTTCAAACAGTGTTGCAAAAACTGCAGCCTCATAGGAATACCTTCAAATAAAAAGAGTCCTATCTTCCACTATCAATGGATTATGCAAAGATCATGTCTTACAGAAAACTGAGGACAGAACAATCAAATTCCAAGCTGCAGAAAGCTGAAAACACACCTACAAGAAATCAGGCTCAGGCTGCAGCTCTCAGGAAATGTAATCCAACTTGAAAGCTTTGTTTGTGGAGGGAGGAAAGAGCCCATTTTTAAGAAATGAGCTTCTGGAGTTTCACTAACAGACACCAGAGGACCCCTCAGCAACTACTCGCTCTACCAAAGCGCATTTTCCAAACTGCAGCTACCAAACGGCATCACAGCAGATATCTGTGGCTCCAGTGGTGTCCAGAATCCTATCCACGGTATTTATTCACAGTCCTTAACTTTTACTGTGCAATGCCAGAACACCTACCTCATACTCCAAAGAACTGCAATGAAAAAAAAACACAACAAAACTGTGAGGCAAGAATCACCACGGGTAATGGACTTCATTCCAGACAATCTACTCTAATCGTGTAAACCGAATATTTAAATACTTTCTAAAACCTTCCTGACCCTTTCCCTAAAACAAGCAACATATGGGCTTTGCAAGCATTTCATCTCATTCCAAGCTACTAAAATATCCTGTTTCCCCCCAAATCAATGAGAGCTGGTGGTGCCAGGTTCAGATTTTATAAAAGTCTAAATGCACAAGAGAATGAAAAAGGGAGTGAGTGACTCTTTCCACTTTTAGATTTACCAGTTTAATTTTTCCAGCTGCAGGAAGGGAAGGAGGCCTGCCTGCAGCACACATCCTCAATATACTACATGTAGCATGCCTCTGTGTCTCCCCTCCTGAAACAACCACGCCTCAGAGCTGGGGAAAGTGATGCTGTGCTGTTCTATCAAAGCTGAAGCAATCACAAGCTGAATGGAACAAACCCCGATGATGCTAACAAGGGAGTACAATCTACTGCAGAGCAGCAACCCAAAATGTAAGGCTTAATGCAGAACGAAGCTCCTGCAGCTTCCTCTATACAGGGATTAATTTAGATCAGAGGACTTCAGTAACCAGGATAGAACAGCTGCCAAACAATAGAAAAAACCCAACAAGTTTAATTTACACTGCTTGAAAGTCTGAGCTGTAGCCCATTAAATTGTTATAGGCAGAGGACTGCATCAAAGAACGAAGGCCTCATACTGTAAGCATGAAGTGCTTATGAAGTGGTTGTCTGAGATGAGCAGTGCAGCGTCTCAGGAGGCTGCAGCAGGAAGAGTGCAGCTTTCCACATCCTTCACCAGCTACTCTCCAGAGTCAGGAGTTTTCAGATAATGAAGCAGTAGGGAAAAATTGCCAAACAGCAGAAATACTCCAAAAAGATAAATTACACACGGTGTAAGCTTCCTCGGTTAGGATTTTAAATTCTGTCAAATTAATCAGCACAACAAAGCCCAGGCTCTCATATATCTGATGAGAAGCATCTCTTGGAGTCTCTTGCTGGGGGCCAAGGGTGGGTCCTGCCCAACCCCCCAGCACTGGGGCATTGTGGGCATAGCACAGCTCAGGCTGTGGGGAGCAGCGACACCTCCCCTGCAGAACCTGCTAAACAANTTATATTCATGGGGAAAAAAAAAAAAAGAGTATTTATTCCCCTGCAGAACCTGCTAAACAAATATTCCACATAAAGACTCATTTGGGAAGAGCACGTTGTCAGCACTTTGCCAGTAATAAATAATGACAGTCCAAACACTTTACTAAAAGCAATAAACTCAAGAAGTGTTTTGGAAAATGGTGAAAGTGATTGATTTAAAGAAGGAAATATCTGAACACAGCCACATGCACTTCAGGGTGAAAGCACAGATTACAAATCAACAGTGGCAGAGATCATATTAAACAGCAGACAACAGTGAAGTTTTAGGGAAAAAATGTTTGGTTCCCCTCCAGGGCTTATTTAACAACTGAGTAGAAGGCTTCTTTGAATGAATACCTTGGGTTTGTACTTAATGACCCTATGCTATACCCCAAAGAAAACAGGCCTTCAGGAATATTACTATACCAGCAACAGGGCTCTATAAAGAAAAATGACCCTACAGAGACAGAAGCCTCTTCACTTAGAGCACTCCCCAAATTTTAATGGATCCTCAAAACCAGCTAAATCAATCAGCCTTCTTCTAACTACAGTTAATGTCTCTCTCTCTCTCTCAGCCTCAACAAGGGATTCTTGTGCCTGGAAACCACTCACACTGTTTAAACATTTTTTCCTAATCATCATTTTCTACCACTGAGGCATACTGGACTGTGACCAATTTTTGCACGTCTTCATCCAGCTGAGTTGGACATGAGCCATACGGTCAGTGCAGTTTCATAACAAATTCCTTATGGGAAACAGACTCTGGATAAATGTATGCCAGCACCCCTTATCCACTCAAGCCAACCATCATGCTCAGGTCTGCATGGTGTGCATGCATCACACCCATTTCATCTTTAAGTTCTGTTTCTTGCCATACCTGTAGTGAGGATCTACAGAAGCACTTCCTCCAAACTCCAACTTACTCTTTAAATCTCACTAGTTTTTTTTTTAAATCCATAGTTACTGTGATGTGAACCTATCCCTTGCACCCTCTCATAGGGTATGTAGCTTAAAAACTGGGAATGTTGTGCTATACTTCATAATATTAGTGATGTGAGCATTCAAACCAATGAGTTTGTTTTGTTAGTTGTAAAGCAGAAGCCCTGTTGATGAAATAGATTAGGAAATGCAACTGTCAAGAAGGAAGCATTTTGTAGAAAGGCTCAGATTGTCAGAGCTCTACCGGCAATGTTTCCCAGTGCAGTTGCCAGTCAAATCAGAAAAATTCATCCCAAAGAACTCTTCATTTGGTAACATTTGGTTCAGATGAGGGACTCCGAGGTAGATCCCCCTGAGTCTGTGAAAGCACTCTGGCTATCAGGATAGCAGGGGTATCTGCCTCTGGTCCACAGCAGCTTTCTGAAGCCTTGGCTTTGTTCCATACCAGAAAAGAAAAAGCAATGAAACCCTGGAACCTTTTCTTCTACAGACTCTCCATAAAATCTATTTTAAACATCTTTAAAAAAAAAGAAAGAAAAAGTTATTTCAAAATAATATCGTTACTTAAACAAGGAGGTAAAAGGCTTCCCCCTTCCCTTCACTGAACCCACTGCACAGAGCAAGACTGGCTCACGGTCAGAGCAAGCTCAGGTCTCCACCACGCAGGCTCTTGGTGCTGCTTTATTAGCTGCCACCTATTGCACATCATCAGCCTCCAGCAGAAAGCCACACACTGATCACTTCCCAAGCTTACATGACAAAGTTCAAACACTATTAATAAATCAATTTGAAAAATCAGACTTCTCTGCCCAGAAAGGAAATTCTTATGTTCCTTAACATGAAGCTCTGCTGGGAGCAGAGGAACAGGAGCAAATCATTTCCCTTTTCCAAGGAGGGACAGCATAGCTATTTAAAAGGTAATTGGGAGCACAGGAGGAAAATTTACACATCCTGTTCTTATTTCTGGGGTTTAAATAGGGCAATTGTTATCTTCTTATCAAAACCAGAGCAGCACCTCCCTGGTGCAATATTCCTGCCAGATCAGGATTTCAAGACCCAAGCACTTGGTGGCACAGATTGACTGTGCCCAGAGCATGGAGAGTGTGGATGGGAAGGGACAGCTGCCAGTTTCTGCAGACCCACAGCTGCCAGGGCTGTGAGCTGCAGCACAAGCGAGCTAGTTCTGTGGTTATTAGCCACATGGATCAGGCAGGAGGTAAAAGCACAGCTGATGTATGCTGAGGCCCTGAGTCTCACACAGTGCACAGCCCCTCTCTGCACAAGCCTGGACCCCAGGGAGGAAACAGGCAGCAGGGAGAGTGCACATGCTGCTCTATTTCCCAGCTTTGTTCCTGGGCTGGGGCAGAGCCCAGCAGGATGGCCACTTCCTTGGGACAACCTAGTATGGGACCCTGAGCCATGCTGGAGATGCTGCAGGGGCTGGTACCCTGCCTGCAGCCTCTTCAGTCAGGTGGCATAGAGCACCCACTGCCTGTCCCATGTGGGCTCCAGCCCCAGTAGCCTGGACCCTTGCTGGCCCACAGAGGGAATTTCATACTGCCCAGCTGGACACAAACCCCCTGAGCCCAAAGAGCCTTTTCCTGGCTCCCCCTGACTGTGGCAGAATGCTATGCTTCAGCTTACACCACACTCACTCCCCATGACCTCTCAAACCAGCCCAGCTTCACCTTGCTAACCAGGAGCACACTGTGCCCTTTCCATCCAGCTGGTTTGTATCAGCTTGGGTTCTGTAGGCAGCTGCAGTGCACCAGCAGCACATCCCTGGGAAAACAGCCACCCCTCTCCCAATTCTCTCTTTCTCTAGCTCTGCAAACTTGTCTCTCCTTCTGCTGGTGCCCACAATAGCTCACGTCTGGCTGCATCAGGAGTCCCACATCTCAGAAACCCAACAGAGCCACTTGGCATACCTCACTGCCATCCCACCACAATGGCAGCTCCTTCCTGAGTTGCAGTGCTCCAGTGCCACTGGCCTCTCTTGGCCTGGCCAGGCCAGACATCCTGCTAGTATTGTCACCTTCTCCTGGTCATCAGGCATGCTTGGGAGGTGAAGCACTCAAGGCTGACACTTTTGCTCACCCATGTGCCTTTCTGGTCAGTCCAGAGCACAAGCAACTGACTTGCAGCTCAGTCGGCAGCAGATCAGGCTTCTGTGGTTCTCAATTACAGCACCCATGGAGATGTGCCATAGGCATCCCAGGAAGGCAGTCAGAGGAGTTCTGCCCTTCTGAAGCTGAAGACTGAGTGCCCAGCCATGCTCAGGCATGATAGGAACATAAGCAGATTGCAGCAAGATCTTCCTTCTCTCTGGTAAGCCATTAACCTTTCAGATGACAGCCCTGCAAACTAAATGACTGAACAATTCCCAGGGTCAGCACGAATCTACATTTTCAAAACCTGACACCAACAAGTAAAAGTTGTGACTGAATCCTGGTTTCTCCGAAAGGAAGATTAAACGCCTGTGACACATCATCTGCAATCAGAGTGCTCCATTTCCCAAAGTATCCGTCACAGATTGATAACATCCACGCAAAAAGTTAAGTGCAATTATGTCTGTCACTGTAAAACACACTTCAGCAGCACTGACTGACATCTTGCTCACAGCTGACAAATTGTGAGAGGGCTGTTTGAATGACAGTGGCAGAGACTCCTACAGCACCTCTGGAAGGGATGCAAAATGCACTCCCAAACCACACAAAGCAGAGCGACTGTGACTGGAGCCACCATGTAGGCAGCCATAAGGTAGGATGGTTCAAGTCTGGCCCTTTATGCATTCAGAGATCAGTGACTTGCTCCCAAAAGGCTGGAACTGGACTGAAAGAGAATGTCACACATGACTCCTACTCGTCTGCTCCAACAGAACCTGGGGCATGGAGGGGCCAAACCCTAGGACACTGCTGAAATGCTTGTGACCTGCACTTGCCTCCAAGTTCTCAGCCTACACACTGGTAATCACTCATCTGCAAGCTGGGTGAAGCAGAAGGGCAGGTGAGTTACCTGTTACCATCTCTTTTGGGGGGAAGATTCCTTTTTTGCTCCCCAAAGTGATGTCTGGAGAGTGCAGGCCCTGAACACCAAGCAGAGCTACTGAGGAAATTTACGCTGAGCTCCCACTAGTGACTCAAGTCAACAGAAGTTCTTTAGTAGCAGCCTTCTAGGATGGGAAATTGCAACTGCATTTCTCCAGGCTGCCATTAGTGCTGAGAAGCTGTTGCAGAATTTAGAGAGACAAGACAGTAAGGCAGCTTGATGCCTTGCACAATGGCACAGTTGTGCTCCACAGTGCATCGTGCCACCCTCACTGGGACGTGCAGGGCTGCCTTAGAGACCATTAAGCCAGATGCCTGCAGTATCAAACACCAAGAAGAAGAGATGGCTGAAAAAAAAAAACATATGCAGTCCAGCACGAATGTGAAACAAAGCCTCCTCTTGTGCAGCTCTGGCTGTGAGCCATAACCCCCACGACACGAGCAGCAGAAGCAGCAATGCCAACGTGGAACAAGCTGTGGAGGTCAAACCTCTGACATATGACAAAACTCTGATATGCTGCCATCCACTGCCGTCAGTAACTTACATCATGAATCAGAGTAGGAACCATGGCTTGTGCAGAAATGAACTTCTCCCACAATAAAAAGACCTTCTGTTTAGGAGGGTTTTGTGTGCAGAAGCTCACTGGTGTGTTTTACTGTTTAGTTCACATCCAGTGCTAACAATTGTTCTGAAGTACCCAAGCACACCCTCTTGATGTAGAATTATTTTATAACACTACACAGCAATGGAAGAGAACAGCTTAAATATCTGACCAACCTAATGGCAGAATCTGCACAGTGCTCTCTGTTCAGCACTGCTCACTGACTTTTCACTTAGCACTCATGGTAGCATTAGAATAACTCAATTGCTGTTCCTGTCAGGATATACCAACATGGAACAGAACAGCAAACTGGCTACCAGTGTAATCTCATCCCTCTATGGTGACGTAAAAATAAGAGGTTACTTGTGACTACAATCTTCCACAAACATTAAGTGTTGAATAACTTACATTGCTGATGAAGTATTAGAAAAAGCTTTCAAGTAGTATCTGTTCCCTGTAATAATGAAATATTTGCAGGGTGCACCTTTATATACATTTCTATTTCTTAAAAAATATATTGGATAATAAATAGTCAGAGTAAAAAAAAAAGACAAGACATGAAAGATGCTTTGAATGATCAGGCTGGTGGTGTAAAAGTTACCTGTAAATCACTGATGGGGCATGAGAGTGGAGCTGGCTACAGACAGGTGGTTTTTACTAGGAGGCATTAATGTAACATTCAATTATTCTACTGCATACTGGCTGTTTTAACTCAGCCAAATTAGAATACATTTTATATTGACTATTTTGACATTTGCTTTATTTGGCAAGTAAAACAAAACTGATCCAATTTCCTTGCAGCCATTGTAAACCATAAACTGTACAACAAGAGGTTATAAAATATATAAGCCTTGTAAACACTTCTTTTTCAGACTGTCACTGATGCTCGGAGCTCTAATTTTGGCCCTGCTCCCAATAGCTCTGATGCTGCTCTGCAGCCTTCCCTGCTCAGCCATAAAGTGACCCTTCCACACTTAGTTATTAAGGGCCGTCATTGACATTCTCTTGCTATGATAATTTTTTCTCTTTATTGTGGAAATCTGCCCAGGCAGGAATTTCTTGCAGACAGAAAACGAAGATCTGTGCTCTAAAATCAAGACATCTTTTTCTCTGATCTTGCATGGCCTGTGCTAGCATGTAGCTTATGTCCAGTGGAGCTTCAAAACAACGTACCAGCTCCCAGTGGGACAGGCTGAAATCTCCAGAAGACTGTTGGCTTTTCATCTCTTTTGCCTCCATCTCTGTTTGAGAAGCAAGACAGCATCTCTGCCTGGAATGCACCTGACAGCACAGAGCAGCAAGCAGTGTGCCACGGCATGGCAGGCAACCCAGCAAAATGCCCAGGGAAAGAAACGCCCAAATGCTTTGGAGAGCTCAAAGAGCCATTTCAAGACAGTAGATTTAAGTCTAGGTCATGGATTAAGGTTCAAATATACACACCTGCCTTAAAAAGATACACAACAGCTTTTTCAGAAACAGTTTACAGCAGTTTAAAAGCATCACCCTCTGATGTGACCTGTAAAGCAAGACTCTAAAAGACAAGAGTGTTTTCCACCCATACGATACGATGACCTTCGCGTACAAACTGACCCCCCTGGAATTCCCCTCTGCTCTCTCCTTTGAAATTCAAGCTCTCAACAGTTATTGTAATACTGTAAATGTATCTGCAGTACACCAACTGCCTAGTGCAAAGAGATGTGTTCCCTTAATTAAGCAAAACCCCAAAGGGACAAGTATTGAACGTGCTTCCCCTAGCTAGAGTCTGGCCCAGAGCTTAGTCAATGAGCCCCATCAGTAGGAGCTCATCTCACACTGGATGCTGTGCTTCTGTAGCAAGTGCCAGTAGCATGAAGTGCTTAGTTCAACCTCTGTCTGGGTTGGTTTCTTGCTTAACACCTTCAGGTTTGTACAGAGAAATCCAGTAAGCTGTTCAATACCAGGAGTACTGTTTATGCAAGTAGACGCAGGAGCACACATTTATACACACACATAAATATTGTCTATAACACAGGAAAAACAGCCTGGACAGACACTATGGCAGTGTTGGCCCAGGAGTGCTGCTTCTGTCCAGTCGCTGCAGAACAAGCAGCCTGCTCTGCATGCTCAGTGTTAGGGGTATAACTGCAGCACAGCAGTCAAGTCCCAGAAAAGAAAAACAGGGCAGTACTTCAAACTATGAATGGACTGATTCTGTACAATAAACAGAACTTGACTCCTTACACATTAAGATCTAGATGAACACTTCTCCCTCCCTTTGACCAAGAAGAGAAATCAGTTCTGGCCCACCTTCTGGGGTGATGCACACACTTATTGAAAACTACATTTGAGTTTAAAGCAAAGAAAAAAAAACACAGTTTGCTGCTCTCTGATATCTTTACACAACAACAGCCAAAGGAACTTCCAGTAGGCAAACACTTGAAAGAACAACACATTCCCTTCATTGTCAGATCACACCACATAATCATTCACCCCAATGTGATACCCTGATGTTGATTCCAGCAGGCAAGGTTAGTAACAACACATCACTCAGCATTAAGCAGAAGGGGTTGGAAAGCACAAAACTTACCTTGGCAGATTAGGAGCTGGTGTTGAAGTTGGTGCTTGGGAGGGAGGACTTGCAGGCTGTGAAGGCTCATGGTTGCGGGGGACTCTGCCCATCCTGTACCAAATGCCCATGTTGTTCAGCTCCCTGTGTAAGCAACACAAAAGATATTAAAGCTACAAGTAAATGCTGCACACGTGCATGAATGTCAAGCACTGATGTGTTTCACAAACACCTTGGTTAGAAAGAACTAGTCAAATTAGAAAAAAAAAAAAAAAAGAGGGGGGTTAGTTAGTTAGCTCCTACATCAGTGTCAACACTTGCACTTATGTAGACTTTTACAGTGACAAGCTTCAGCTCTCACAAACTGCTTAATTACAGGAAAACAGGGTGCTTAACCTCAGTACAAATGAATATATGCTAACAGCTTCTGGAAGGAGGGGTACTTACCCTATGAATGTGTACTGAGGAGGGGCTTGTTTAGATCGACCCATGATCCGGATATCACAGATTGCTGCCTCTGTAGAATCCCGAGGGATGAATTTAATGCACAGCCTCTTCTTTCTGAAAGCTACTTCTTCTGCAGAAACAATCCAGGACACAGGGTCATTTTTATGCAAGATTAAGGTATAAATGTTATTTATTGTCTTGCCAGATATTACACAGATAATTACAGCAGGAACTGAAGCCAAAGAACAGATATATGTCAGCAAACCAGACAGTGCAGTGCCACTCAGTGACTGGAGAAATTTTCTATCAGGAGCTCTCTGTAGAAGGTGTGAGATTTGTTATTAGGCATTGTGATAAACCAATACTCCCTACTACCCTCTGCAGAGAATATAAGACATCAGTATGCCACAGTACTGCACCATGGCACATACAGCAGGGGATTCTTCCACTTACTTCTCATATTCGCCTTCTCTTTCCAAGGTAACATTTGCCTTACCAGCCTGGACAGTTGTATCTAAATGTTCCTCCCACAAGCATTGCCTCTAGCAACATACCTGGAAGCTGCTGACACAACCTGTCAGTTTATTCTGCCAAACAAAGAGAGAAGCAGGCAGAAAAACTGCCACACAGACTGGCTGACAGCAAAAGCTCTCTGTCCGAAACTGATGTATCCCAAGTGCTAATGACCCCTCTTGACTTGGTCAGTAAGTGCTGAAATGATACTACCACCACATTCACTGCAGTATCTTTGTAGGGATAAATCAGACACAGCAAAGCTTCTAATGGGGCAACCATGCTGCACTGACCTGTGGATGGATCTGCAATATGGCTTTTTCCTGCAGTGCAATTTGATTTGTTTTCATGTTATCCATCAAGAAAACCTCAAACCCACCAGAGTTAGGGCTTATCTGTATAACAAATTCACATCTATGCAGGGTGTGTGCCTGCATGCAGATACAACCCACAACCAGCTCTGGGTCAGCCTCATGACAGCAGGTACTGGCACACAGAGAGAGCTTTGTGATGCTTGGAAGCCATTGCTCTATCTCACCCTAAAAAGTTCATGAAAACCTCAGTGTGAGCAAGGTGAGGTTTCTATTAGTGAACACAGGTGCCTCAAAGACATGAGAGAAGTTTGTTGATAAAACTGAAAATCTAAAGCGCAGGCACTGAATGAAAATCTGGAAACAACCAAAACTACAAACAAGTGCCTGCAAAATAAACCCCTGTCAGTTTAATAGGAATAAATATCCTCTAGCTTAAAAATATGCTCTCACTTCAACAGATGGCAAGCAGCCCTGTCTCTATAGGCTTCTCTTGTTTCGTAATCCGCCCCTTGGAGAAGGCAATCCATCCTGGCTTCGGAAATTTGCTGTCACACCAGCACCAATAAATGTACAGACTGAGTGAGGTGTGTCACAGCACAGCATCTGTGCATGCAGCTTTGCACTGACACTGCTGTTTTTTAGAGCTGTTAAATACCTGTATCCCCAAAGTCTAGTCTTCTCCTGCTTTGGAAAATTAGGGCATTTAAAATAAACACCTAAAACTGATTTTAGGAGCCCTACGTTTAGGGCTTCCGCATTTAAAAATGCTCTCAGAACCTTGTCGGGAGTATGAGAGGAGCACAGAAACAAAAATATCCACAAATTTAACTCTGTCTCTTATTCGACTTTCAGTCGACAGTAAGTACAAAGCTGACTGTCTGCTTTTGTCTTTGGTCTCTTTCACACTTGGCTAGACTCTGCAGTCTGTAGCAAACTAGGTTTTGGAGCTGGATTCATTAATTACAGACGCTTAACCAGCGTTAATTTTAGGTAAACATATTACAAACAGACAATCAAAATGAGTTCACTCATGCTAACTGAGGCAGAGATTTGCACCACTTCATTAATACAGACACTGTCTCTGTTTACAGGTCATATGGGCTACAATCCAATGCTTTCTAAATTACTTAAGAGGTTGCCTTCCATCTTTCCATCACAACTTTCACAAAAATTACAGCAGCATACAGTAGGTGTCCAGCACTCCCAAGGGTGAGCAAAATAAACTGACTACTCTGCCCCATGCCACACATGCCCACAATTTCTTCAGGGAAAGGAGGTGAACCAGGAGAATGGGAAACAGGCTGCAGAACCTCTCACTTCTACATTATGTGTTCAGATTAGAACCAGGTCAGCAGTGACTGAAAAACCATCCTCATCTGCTGCAAGATCCTGATGAATTATTCCCTGCAAAGCAGGGTCATGTAACTCCTCTCTACTCGTAACTGGGCTGGGTTTCATTACTGATAAGCACTGGTACCAGGCCTGCTCTGCAGCAGCAGCTGTGCACTCACACCAGCACATGGTGTCCAGCAGCCCTTCCACACTCATCTCCCATGGGGCTCATGCCCAGCCTCCTCCACACTGCACAGTCAGAGCACTTGGTGCCTGCTGCAGAGCACAGTGCTGTGACCAGACATGGCTCCAGTTGTGCTGCCACCAGTCTCCAGGGATCTGAATGCACTGTTTGGAAACTGTCAGCTTAAATGTTGCAGCAAAGCCATTCCTGCCTTGCAGAAATAAGGATGGTGTTAACCCTGGACATTTCACTTGTGCCTTCTCTCAACAAGCACAAATACCCTCCACCACGCTCAGCACTACCTGCCAGGACACAGACCTTTCTTTGTTCGCAGGAGGGGTAAAGCCATCATGAAGAGACCCAGCCCCATAAGCACATCCCCCTTCCTTTCAGCATTCGTTGGTGAACATCCCTCAGCCCAACGGCTCTACTCACACTGGGCCCAGTGCACCCATGCAAATTGAGCAAGAACTACTCTGTCCTGCCCCAGAGCTGTGCTGCTCCAACAGGTGTTAATCAGGCAGCAGTATGCAAAAACTTGAAGGGTACAGGAAAGCCACAGGCTGTTCCACGGCAGTCCAGAGCTGCCCCCAACATGCCCACATAACCCTGGAGCAGTGCTAAGAGCATCCCTCCACCTGGGACACAGCCCTCCACCACCCAAGTGCACAGGCAGGCACAGGTGAAGCAGCAGCTCCCAAGGAACAGGGTTGAAGCACAGACACCGACTTACGCGAATCGATGGTCTCCTGGATGGGGATGAAGCCCACCGGCAGAGTGTCC
Source organism: Ramphastos sulfuratus (assembly GCA_013399055.1). Classification (NCBI taxonomy): domain Eukaryota; kingdom Metazoa; phylum Chordata; class Aves; order Piciformes; family Ramphastidae; genus Ramphastos; species Ramphastos sulfuratus. The sequence continues at coordinate 106,397 of WBNM01005719.1, forward strand.
TTGATATCAATGAGCTTCATATCAACCAAGACGTTGCCTAAATGACTCTTTGGAGAGACAAAACAGTTTACTACGACAATGTCATCAAATTAAATCAAGCTTCTCACCTGCTGAAGTCCAAGATTCCTTGTCATTGTATGTGACCCACCAACTTTAAAAACAGCAAGGAGGTACCAAGCCAACACCTGCAACTGTTCCCTCTGCAGGAACTACCTAACGACTAAATTGTCATCATATCAGTTCAAAGTTTTGCTTCACCAACTCATTCACTAAGCAGGTCACTTTAGTTCTCACAGACTCTACACATCTGCGATAGCAACGTGACATTTCTGTGACAGTAGCAGTGGAAAGCATTACAGGAAGATGGTTCATGCAGCCACAGCCAAAGTTATTACATGCATTAGCTAATTAGTACTGAATAGACATGGTTCTAGCTCCAAATACAGGCACTCTCCAGAAGAGCAGGCCATTTGGAATGAAGAACTTCATTTGGAGTCCATATGAATTCTGAACTGATGCCTCATCCTATTAATCAAGGCTTGAAGAGCTCAAAACACAATTCACAACGACAGCCTCCACAATTGTTTAGAGATCAGATTTTCTTTGCAGTTCTCGTTAAAGCCAGCATTGCTGCCAGTAATCTGGATTCAGTATGGAAGAAAAAACACGCTTTAGTTACTGCCCAGCCTTTATCAACAGAAATGCAATACAGAACAATTAACATTTCATCCTAAACCACCAAACCACATTAGCGTGTTTTACTGGTACTGGGTGCCAAGTATTCCTTTAGTTCTTATCTGGCAGAGTATTTCAGGTCAACTTCTACTCTCTGATAATTACACTGAACTATTTCAAAACATATTTAAATTTGCAGCCTCCGAAATAAAGGGAGATCAGTTCTGAGTTCATTTTTTTGAGGTTCTGCATTTCATGGCCAACTCCTCACCAGCAGGGCCAGCATGCCTGCAGTTGTCTCACCACACACAGAATAGTGCCCTTCACCCACAGAGTGGCTGAAGCCAGGCAGCCCCCATGTGCCTCTGTCCCCTCTTTGGCCAGGGCATCTCTGAGCCAGCTGGATGCTGCAAAGCCTGAATGTATCTGTTAACATGGTCCTGGCACAGCAAATGGTAGACAAAGTGGTCACTGCTGATCCATCTTTCAGGTTTTATTTATCCAAACTGTCTGGCTGTGTTACATCAGCATGCAACGATCATTCCTCCATCAACAGTAGACAGGTAGGAGAGATGCCTCAGGTAAGTTTGCTGGCTCTGAAACACTGGGAGCAGCTCTAATGCTCTATCATATACTCAGGAGAAATGGGTACAAAGTCTCCGATTTGTGAGATGCACCAGCTGGGGCCTCCTCACCATGACACTCAAATAGGAGCAATGTCCTCATAATCTGCCAAATCCTGTCAGCTGTTGAGAGTGATAGTTCTGATAGAGACACTACAGACTGTCAGTTATAAAACAGCTATCTGAGGTTCATTAACTCTGCGAACTACATGTTCTTCAGGACAAAGAGGTCCCACTGTTTTGTTAAAGCCCCAAGAGGTAAAACTTCCAACCCAAAGCACAGCAGTGAGGCTCTCCCTCCTGTATGCAAGCTCTAGGCTACTACCTCCAGGGAGGACCGAGGCATTTTGGCCTATGGTGGTCCCCAGTCAGGCAACACACCGTACCCTTGTGCATCTCAAAAGGACTGAGAGGGAAGGAAAAGCTCTTGCTGGGCAAACTGGGGACAAGGGTGCTGCTCCTTGCATAAGAGAAGGCTGTTTTTCGCCTTGTCTGCTCCTCTCCTCCCATCAGCCTATTTCCAGCCTTCTGCAGCCAGAGGATCAAGAGCACTGATTAGCTCAAATTGCTTTCCAGGGACTGGCAGACTGGTACTAGCATCTACTGGTCTGGTTTCTGCCTTACAAAAAGGTCGCCTCACACACACAAAGCCCACAGCCTCAAGCAGCACCAGTGCACATTCCCTTTGAAGGGGTATCCTCAGGATGGAGCCTGCTCAGCCAGCCAAAGCAGGCTTGACCATTAACCTTGGAAAATCCACCCTGGGAGAAGAAAGGGCACTGCAGGTATCCACAGTGGACCAGAGAGGTACTGGCTTCACACCAGTGCCCAAACACAAGAAGTCTCTGCCAGCAGCAGTTACAGATCTAACACACTGCTGATGCAGAGCTTGAGACACTACGATGCAGTGACCTGCCCCACACCTCACGCACCAGGCTGCTGTGCAGCTGAGACCAGCATCCTCCCCTCACACTCCCTTTAGTGCACTCCTCATCAATATGAGGAACATATTCCCAAACTGCGCCAAGCAGAGGATTCATGCCAAAAGCCCAACAGGCAATAACTGAGGGTATTTACACCGTCTCTGGTTGCCAGCAGTTGCTACTATCCTGAAATTACTTCTGACAGCCTTGCATTTAAGGTAGCCACTGATGAAATTAATACTCAAATCATCACAGATCTTTGTTTAATACCCTTCCTGCCTATTCTGGGCCTATTATTTCTGCTACTGCAGGTACACCAGGATGAAAAGCACAATTATTGCCCATACACCCCAGGAAGTGGTATTCTCCATAGCTCTGGAGCTTTATTTTAATCTAGAGGCAGGCAGGCAAGTCGATGAAATAAAGGTCAAATGCTGGAAATTGGCAGCCCCTGGTTTTCCTGTGATCAGCCTTTGAAGTTGCAGTCACTTTTCTGTTCTTGTTGGTGAAAGCACAAAATGGTATCACCATACCCTGAAAAAATGAGTTGCAGTGAATATCCCAAACATGACAAAAAGCAGGATTACCCACTAGATGGAGTGCATTCATTGTAGAATTAAACAGTTACTCCAGGAAAGAGGAAGTTTTCATACTAGCCTCAATCAAAAACACAGTAGAAGGCACCAGGCTCTCACTGCACATGGTCTCCTCCCCTTCACGGGAGATGTGGGCAGAAAACTGCCACTCATCAGAAATTAACTTATGCTTAACAGCCATACTAGAAGACGACAAATGTAGGGTAGCATATGCACAACGTGGGCAAATGTTCAGGAATCAGCACCACAAAGAAAGAAAAGCTAATCCTGTAAGAAAACATCTCTCATGCCCATGGTTTCAGAAACTAACATTTCTCTCATCATACCTGCAGGAAATACCAGCAGTATTTCCTTCTATGGGTAATGAGAGCTAGAAATTCATCACATGCATGCAGCACTCACTGCTGCGGCCAGCAATGCTGGCATGAGGTGGTTCTGAAATGCAAACAATCCCTTTTCTGCCGCTTTTATTGTGGATTTTGCCAGCAATTTCTTCCCACAACGAACACAGGCAAAATGCAAATATCTAGCCATTGCTGTTTGCCTCCTGACTCACCCAAACTCAGCGAAATGCTTGCTTGAATTATAATTGGCTCTATAAAATGAATCATGTTATGGGTAAGAGCACACCAGGTACAGATGCAAATCATGCAGACACGCGGCAAACAGACTTACATTTTCTTTTGAAAACGATCTTGTGAAGCACAGGTATCGTGTGACCTTGGATTTAAATAAGCCATCTTTCCAGAGGTCAGCATCCAAGCCATCTGCTGTTTGTGCAACCTGGAAAGGAGAGACAGAGGGAGAGAGGAGACGTGTGAGCTGAGATAAAGTTAATATATGTGCAGTACTTCTTCTGCAGACCTCTTCTAATTAACGGTAGCCCGAACTCTCACAGCATCTCATTAGTTCCTTCATGAGGTGCAGTGCAAAGAACTTCCAAGAGGAGGTATAAAAAGAAGTTCTAAAAATGCTGCCTCTTGGGAGTCCATTGATTAAAGATGCTCTGACAAAAGCTATTCTAATGAGGAAACAGCAACTTTGGTTACAGTTTCCAAACAATAGTTTGGAAAAGTCAGCACATTGAGGCTCTCATTACCACCCTACATGCAAGGGCACACTGGGGCAAGCTGTGAGGAGGGGTCTGTGTAGACAAAGCACAGAAACTGCCCAAGTCAGGATGATTTTCTTAGAAAAGTTACCAAGGAATTCTGGTTCCCAGGGTGAAAAGATGTTTGCAGCAGCTAGGGAAAGCCCATGTCACTCGTGAACTTCAGCAGCGGTGCCATGTGAGGACATACCCAGCTCATGTCCCTCTCCAATGCAACCCCACATCCAGTAGAATCAGTGGTATGAACTGGGGGAAGGCAAAGGAGGGAGACCCCATGTCCCCCACCAAAGAGACAGAAACATGTGCAGGAAGAGAAAGTCAAGGAGATTCATCTCAACTTTGAGCTGATTCAATGAGCAAGCATAAGGCAGCACCACACACAGGGAAAGGGCTCTGCTCTAATCAGCAGCTGAGCACTCGCCTTGCACAGTGCAAGCTGGTAAGAGTCTCTGCCCCAAAAGGTTTGTTGCCAGCTAAGAGAGGGAAACCACACAAACACAAGGAGAAAGGTAGCAGAAATAAGCCAACCCCACTAGACTAATGCCTGATTAATGGTTCTCAACAGGAGACTGGCATGGTCTAAAGCTATGCAGCAGCACAGCTGAACTTCTGCCTAATGCCTCTCAGATGGGCAAAGCTCTCCACTGTGGCTCTTCCACGTCTAATCTTATTGACTTGAGCAAGCCCTTGGCCCCAGAGCAGCCTGATAACAAAGAACTGACATTTGTTGTTACTGTTTGAACCAGTGTTTCGTCAAGCAGAGACTCTGCACAGGGTGCAGGAAGCCAGAGATGTGTGCTGACAAGACCCTTTGACTATCCAAAGTGCAGGAGCGAAAAGTGTTTGTCTGATCAAAGGGAGCAAAGTGCATGAGCTCCTCTCTGTGTTCCAACAGCTGCTGTCCACAAACCCCTGCTCAGCTCGAGCCCCTGTGTGACACACAGCTCATGGTCAGGCTTCTGCCAAGAAAGGTGACTCGTTTGAAATATGAAGATTTTAAAACATGATTTTGGAGAGGTTGTGTGTTTCTTTATTACTCCTTGAACTCCTTCTTAAACTGATAATTTAGGATTATATAAAATATGTCTCCTGTGGGTAATTGAGTCCTGGTGAAGAGATATTCAGAAAACAAACTGCTTAGAAAAGCTGTTGGCATACAGGGACACTTAGTTTGAACTCCAGCCCCTGTTAGAAATAGTTTGAGGGACTATAGATAGATTTAATCACTTTACTTAATATGGTTCAAGTGCTCTGTTTCAGTTTTTGTTAGACAATTTTGTTTTCTTTGTTTCCACATTAAAGATGTTCAAAACTCAGAGTCAGTCTGCAGCAGAGGTGCTACAGCTCTAATGCTACCTTACCCACTGAACTGCTGGTTGCTGCCCAACCTGGCAGGACTAGGCAGGCTGCATCACGACACCTGCACCATGCCTTGCAGGAGGATGCCAGCAGCAGAGGAAAAAGCAGAGGGCTCCACAGCCCCATGGAAATGTCAGCAAAATCATTTCTGCTCCTGCCAAAATGCAACGGTGGCAGATGACATCCTCAGCAATTAACCCTGAGCACTCTGCCTCCACATCATCTTATTGGAGAATGTAAGCAAGCATTAACTTGTCAGAAAACTCATGGGGAAAGAAAACAGCAACATAAACAGGAAACTTCTTACATCATTTCCTGGGCTCCTGCAGGCAAGGAGGATCCACACCACCTCTTGAAGCAGAGATGTGCCCGAGCAGCACTGCTTCATGATGGAATAACAAGGGAGGGAGCCAACCTGAAGAGCTTGAGGCAGACCTGTTTCACAGGATGGACACTGCACAGACACAGCTCACCAAGCTCCCTGCTCAGTTAAGAGGAGAGGAACACGTGGGATGGAGGACACATTACTGGGCACCAAGCAGCCTAGGCACAAGGAGCGGTCCTCCTCATAGAAATGAGGGAAAGCTCTCTACAAGCATGTGCTACAAACAGACTTGACGGAATGTCACCAGCAAGGCAGGTGTTCCCCTCAGGCCACTTTTCCAAGTGCAGGGTGATCTATCTGCTGCTCAGCCATGAGTACAAGGTTCCTGCTACCACAGGACAGGCCTTTGGCAAACAGGGCCACTAAACCACCTGTCCTACACATGAGGCTGCCCCACTGGTGGTGTGTGGGATTGTTCCTGCTCCAGCATAGCCCTGGGGGAGCAGCATACTCAGGCTCTTGCTCCAGAGCCAATCCCACTGTGGGGCTGGCATTCAGCCTGCAGCAAGGAACATAGCCACACAGGAACCACACCTTGTACCCCAGGCTCTCTGCCTCCCACCTCTCCTCCCTTTCCTCCCCACCCATATGCTTGGTCCTGCCAGTTTGGGCAGATTTTCAGGAACCTAAATTCAGACACACTTTACATTTTGTCAAAATCAAGGCTTTGGTTCTTCAGCTGTTAAAAGACCTAGGAGCCATTACAAGCATCAGTTGCCGTTTTCTAAACAGAAACAAAGGCAATGGAGATTTCTGAATAATTAAAAAACTACTGAAGGAAAAAGATCTTTGATCCATTCACTAACATTCCCCTGACTCTGACATCCTGCAGCCAGGTCACACACCAAACCCTTGGAAATGGACATCCCCTTGGCATTCCATTTACTCCTGGGCTGAAAGCATCCATGCCTTTGCTTGTTTTAAAGAGGAGCAAAAGGGAAAGGAAGAAAAAGAGTATGACAATGGTTGTTTACTGGAGAAAGGACAGGAATGAAACGGAAACTGGGTAACACCTATAACAACACAGCTGTCTTTAAAAGAGAGAACTGAATGCTTCATCACAACCCCCACAGCCATCAGAGAAATCAGACAATGTCAAAATCAGCACTAAGAGGAAATATCTTCCCACACAGCTCTGAGTCCCTCTGTGGAACTGAACACTGTAGGGTGCTGTAGCACAAGACGAAGCAATTAGATCCCCAAGAAGACCAAAACAATACCCTAAGGTAAACTGGTGTTAGCACTTCCAAAAGATGTGCACGGCTTTCCTTTCCAGGGTGCTGTCTGAAGCTCTATCAGGGTGCTAGGGAGCACGCTCCTGGGACAGAGCTATCATAACTGCCCTCATAACACCCTGAAGCAACAATCAGTCTCTCATTAGGGAAATTGCTTATCTGGGGAAACAGAGAACCTGAGACTGTCCAAGTCTGCATGCTGCCCATGTGTCACAATGACTATTACACTGAGAAGTGCCCTTCTGCATACTCAGCATCATGCCTCCACATAGGACTGACTGGGTTCCAAAGAGGTCAAGAGAAGGTGGCAAGCTCACATAGCACACACTGCTCCAATTCCCCAGCTCACGGAGAGGAGCCACCTTCCCAGACATCAAGGAAAGGGAAGCACAGCCCTGCATGACACTGTCCTGTGCACCAGGACATCCTGTCACACCAAGGTGGCACCCAACATGGCCCCAACACAGCTGGTGCTGTGTGGTGAAAAGACCTTCAACTGCAACTCACAGCATCCAGGCACAGCTCTGGACTCATCTGCCATAGGACAGGCTGAAGGAGTGTGTGGAGGCCATGCTTAGGGTAAGACAATTGCAGACAGGTCCTCAGGGACTGCTGGCCCCAGGGTCAGAGCCGAGCTCCTTGTAAACAGAGATGAGGGCAGAAGAATCAGAGGCAAGGCAGCTTCCTCTCAGCCCCCTAGGAGAGAGCGACCCACATTCACCAGCATGATTACAACACCACTGTAATTGGATTAAGCCACAGGAAGACTCTTTTATCTTGTTTAGTTTAAACTGTGCTAGCGCTGAAGCTCCCTATTAAAGCACAGCCAGGCTATCTGGGGTGAGTGCGCTCTCTGCCCAGTCATTTAAGCAGAATGCAATTCTGTTATCACAACTCTCACATTGTCCCGTGCTCCTTTATCAGGGCAAGCAGCTAATTACACAGCCTGGCTCACACAGGTAATCAGCAGTCAGAAAAATGCAGTAAATGCAAAAACCTTCCAGGTCTTTAAGGAGGCTTTTCACGATGCCCTCCCTTGTGTCCTTACTTCAGTATGATCCATTTTCTTCCTTCTCATACTGAACAGGGTACACAATGATCCAGAACTGAAAAAGTGGGAGCAAAGCCTCAAATCAACTGGTTTCTACTCCTGATTACACAAGCTGTGTGACTCTCAAAACCCAAGGTGTGATGTAGCAGCACAGCTGGAGCAGGACACATAGAAAGGTAAGCAGATGGACTATAGGCCAAATCTTTTCATACAGAGCTCTGAAAGGTTACTGTTTTATGGTATTTCTCTGTTTGGGACACTAATCTATGGGGAGAAAAAACACACTGATGGCTACACAGCAAGTAACCTAAGGAACAAGCAGCTGTTAAGCAGTGACCTCCCTTTAGCCATTCACACATTTATTTCTGCTGTATCCAGCTGCCTTTTCCTGCTGCCCAGACGCATGTCAAAGCTTAGTTTACGGGTCTGCATTCTGTCCATCAAATCATCCTTGCAATTTCAGCTGAATGTGAAACTCTTTGCTTCCCACTCTGGAGCTTCTCATCATCATTGTGCAGTGTTGATATGTGGGATTAAACAGCTGATGTGGGATCCATTTATTCAGAGATATAATTTGTGCAGTACTTAGGACTCCTTCAGGATGAATGTTACTAGGAATATTAAATTTGCATGCCACAGTGGCCAGCTGTTCCTGAAAATCCTTCCTCCAGGTAATTATGCACCTCTGGAGTGGCACAGATGAAGCAGCATGACTGCACCCACAAACCTCCACAGAGGGAAAGCACTAAGTGCTATGGGCTGAGAGGTGGGCAGCTGGATACCCAATTACTTCTCAAAGAACAGCTCTGAAAGTAAGCCCTCTCTGGAAGAGATGCTGTTCCCAGCAAAGTAAAGTCTCATTAGTGCAGAACCAAAGCATTAGCAACAGTACCTGAAATAGCTCTACTTACTACATCATAACCTGTTGGCGCTCGGTTCCGGGATGCAACCACACCAACACCCGTGATGGGATCCATCGGCAAGTCAGGCAAGGCATCGGAGAGGTCTCGCACCTCAGGCATTATGGACTGATCCTGAAAGAAAGGAGCAGAATTAAAGGACTGCTCAGCAGCACACCCGGTAGAGACAGAGAGCACCGAGCGTCTGCATGCATGCCACAGAGCCTGTGCTGACACACCACAGACTGCCAAGTTAAACACAGGATTAGGCCAGACACACCTTCTGCACTTTCATTTGCTTTTGATAAGAGGGTACATTTGTGCAACGCCCAAGAGGTTTGAAATTTGTGCCAGCAGCCTCTTCCAAGATTTTTTTGCTTCTAGATCCTTAGCATGAGCTGGTCTGCATCTAAAAATGATGGAAATACCCCAGATTGTTCCCTAACCCCCTCAAATAGAGGGCAAATTTCACTTCCGAGTCAGTCTGGTTGAAGCAGCTCTGCCATTTAAGTGGCAAGAAACCTGCTGCAAACAGCTTCATTGGGAGGTTCCCCATCTACCAGGGGTGTCAGACACGCTGGGTGTTCCTCCATAAGCCTTTAGTCCCAATTGCACCCTTCTGAACCAGACCATTTCCATGTAACAGCACAGATGTATCTGGCGCTCTATGCAAAACTGCGCTTGCTGCAAGAGCCTCAACATCAGGGGAACACAGACGAAGCAGCACGGGATGGTCTGATGCAAAGCAGACAGAGGCCTTGAAGAGGCCCGAGCATCTTCCAGCAGAAGGGAGACATCACTGAGTTCGTGAAGGGAGGGAGATATGCAAAGGGGGATAGAAGCAGGTAAGACCAACCAATTTTGGAGAGATGCTGTTGCAGGAAGCAGGAGGAGAAGACGAGAGCTGCTGAAGCAACTCACTGAGGAGGAGGATGGGGAAAGGTGCCACTGCCTCAGCACATGGGCTCCTGCAGAGGCAGCCAGTTAGGGCAAGTCTTCTCCAGCTTTCAGGCAGGAATGCCCCAGGAAAGCGCCCCCCACGCACCCCGAGATAAAAGGGCAGTGCTTTGTGTAAACAAGCGTCACTGCTGTGCAGCCAGATAAGCTGTGAACCAGAGCTACCTAATTCAATACCCTCCTCAGAGCAATTAAACCCCAGCATTTCTAGGCCACATAGATGGCTGGTTACTTACTGCTTCTAGCAAAGGCAGAGGTGAGTGCTGGTGCCAGTGGGACCTGGTTTACACTTCACAATGCCCAGTCTGAACAAACATCACGCTTCAGGCAATAAAGAAGAGCAAGTCTGGGCCCTATGTAAATAATAATAATGTCACACGAGTAGCCAGTCTACCTTGGTGAGTCCAAAAGAACAGAAGCTAGTGACCAGTAATGGTGACAACATCACTGCCAATGAGCCAAACCCAGGGAGAGCTCTGCTTCAGCACCTAGACAAGCATCCAGCATGCTCAGAGCAAAGCAGATCTGCTTTCCTCTCTACACAGTTTAAGCCTCCGAGACACGAGTAGAAGTGCACCCTTGAAGTGCAGGGACTCGCCCTCCCCTCATGATGGGCTCCCTTGTTTTTAGGGTGGACAAGGAACAGAGGACCCCATCACGGAATACTGGTGGCACCTGGTACAGCCCAAGCAAACTTGCACCACTGCCTGCAACTCTCCACCACCTCGGCTCATCCAGATGCTTTGCAAATAATCCAGAAGTCACCACTTGAAACGTGCAGCACTGAGCAAGCAACATGAATTTAACAAAGAACTTCCAATCTGGCCCTCAGATAGATGCACATTTTCTGAATCATTTCCAAGTCACTCTCAATAATGTGATGACTTATTACACACTGGGAGGAGCTGGGAGATAATGAATGCTGATAGCAGCTTCTCTTAGGCCATTTTGAATTGAAATGCAGGCAGGTGACGATATCCCCCAGCACACCAAGAACACCGCACGGCAGGTTCCAGCATGGCTCTGCCTGCACCGCAGGGAAACAGATCCACCCAGCTCCCACCAAACCTGCCCCAGCACCAGCTTGTTCAGCAGAGGTAGGGGAGCAGGGGTGACTGGGATGGCACCCACACCTCACTTTAAGGAAGCAGAGGGGCTGTGCCCCATCTCTGGCCCTGGGAGAGCCCAAGCAGGCAAAGGGGCCCCTGGCAGTCCCTCCTCCACAGCAGTGGTGGTGGGGATTGGGATCTGCAGCTGAATGCTGCCCGGGCTCCTGCTCACCACACTGGGGCCTGCTGCAGGGAGATTCAGCTACCCTGGCAGGAAGCTCAGCAGCAGCAGAGCTGGCTTGGAAGAGGCCAAGAACAAGGCCTCAGGGGTCACCACCATAGGAGGCAGAGGGGGTGTTGCTGGGCAGAGCCCCAAGCCTAGAAGCACCCTGTCCTCAGCAGGAGGAAGAAGGGCACTTTTGTCACAGCCCTTTGTGGTCCTGTAGCAGTGGGAGGGGAAATGGCATCAATCCTCACTTTGTGCTGGCTCACACAAAGCCCCTCTATGAAGCACAAAGAACAGGGCTTTCCACCTCGAGAGGGCAGGAGACTGAAGCTGCAGGGTGAGATGTGCAGCATCACCACAGCAGGGCCCAGAGCAGCACCACTATAGCAAAGGCTGAGCTGAGCAACCTGCACTCATCACTGCTAGGCAAGCAGAGCAAATCTGGCAGCTTTTTCTGCATTGCGCTCAGACCACAGCCCCCATATCTGCCCCAAAAACGAACCTAAGGTGCATTCTGCTTTGCAGCCACAGGGCAGCAGCAGCCCCGCTCAAATGCATCTGCACCCTTGTCTGGCCACCACTGGCACAGCAAGGCCAACTCAAGAAATCTTCCTGCTGTGCATTAAGGATGCATCTGGAACAGATATGGAGCAGCAGCAACTGATTTGCACACTCAGATAAATGTTTTTGTGAACTCTGCACAGGTCAGAGGGGAGTCTCTGGCTAGGCAATCACACAGACGATTAGTTACATTGCGCTTCTCCCCCAGGGTATCTGCAAAGTTTGGTTTCTTTTCTATCACGCCTTTGAACTTCGAAATAAAAAGCAAACAGTGAAAGAACTGATTAAATTAAGAAGCAAGATTCTATAAATACTCTTGTTAGACAGTTTGTTATTTTAATGAAGTTCTCTTTAAACAACACAAGTTTGACCTATATGCCCGTCTAACAACATTATGGCGGCTGAGAACTCAAACCAGCTGACCAGGAGACGGCCTTTCACTATCCCGTGCTAGCTGAGCTCTACTGAAGGGCCTGCATCACACAGCCTGCTGCAGGGTTATTCTGGGAACAGCCCAAAACAATGAGAAGAACATTTTTCCCATTAGTTGGGAACGTGCTCCCTGGAGGTCGTTCCCAACTGCAGGGCCACATCCAGCCCTCGGCACGTCCCTGCGATGCAGAGAAGCCGGATGCAAGCCCTGTAGCAGGAAGCAGCTTCAAAACTGGAATCACTTGGACAAAGCCAGGGAGGCAAAGCATGTGTGCCCACCAGACAAAGTCACTATGCATCCTACTGGCACCGGACCCATGCAACATGAGGCAGAGGCAGGCAGGATGGCCACTGGACAAGATGCAGAGAAGAGACTTGTGGGTGACTCGCAGCTGCTGTCTTTATCCTGAATGCTTTCTGATCTCTCGAACAGGCCATGCCATGGCACCAAAGGCACAGGGGTCCTGGGGTCTTGATGACTGGCTGCAAGAAAGACCTTCAAGGGCTCCACCGGTCTCTGCTACAGCCTTATTCCTTCCGCCTTCATTCAACAGCCTGCCTGGAGTATGACAGCCTTTGATGCAAACTGGAGCATGGGGCATTCTGTCCTGTCCTGCCACCCGTGACTCCAGAGGCTGCCAGCACACAGGGCAAACCAGGTATGCGTGGCAGAGGAGAGCTAAGCAGGTGAGGACAGCAAGCAGTGATCTTTCACCAGAAAGCCCCACATGTACAGTCCAGATAGTCTGTCTGATCCGTCAGCACACCATGCTCACTGGTGCTCTGCTTTCGACCTCCTGCTGTCAAATACCAACTTCCAACAAGCACATGGGCTCTGCTCCCCAAGAGATACCATGGGACCCACGCCACTCTGGCAGTGCAGCTCCAGACAGCTGCCTCAGTACCCTAAGCCCTGCACCCTGCAGAGACAGCAAGACAAGGGCAGCTCATCACCCTGGATGGGTCTGTTGGGCAGCCCATGCCCACAGACACATACACCGCCCGTTCTCCCAGCACTCCCAAGATTTTCTGTTATGTCCTTTTCACTCCCTCTCACCCATTTTCTTACTAGTTCATCTGTGCCCTCATTAGTTTATCCTAGACATACTTTTCTCCTGGCTTCACTGTCCATTCCAAGTATTCCACTGAGGTGACAGACCACATACAGTAAAGGAACACATTTTAGGAAATGATTGTATTCCTGTAAGTTTGTAGAGTGTTTCTGCATGTCAGAGTTCCTCTTCAACAAGTTAGACAAGTTCAAGAGCTGTTGGGTACATGATCAGATCAGGTCTGATGAGGTATTTGTTAGAGAAGAATCATGCTGCCAAAGCAGGTCAAGCTCTGAAGTTAAACAGCAAAGGACTTGGAGAAAGAATGGTCTTATTGTTTCTTCTTTCAACCACAAGGCCTGCACTTTGACACTGACCTGCTCTTCCCACAGGCAGAAAAGGATGAGCTAAGGCAAAATGGAAAAAAATTGCCAACTACCTCACTGAGTTCCTGCACCTCGCAGGAATTAGCCCCACCAAACCAAAGCAGACAGGCTGCTAAAGCCCTTGCTCACATGCCTGGGCTATGGCTCCATCAGTGTGAAAAGGTGTCAGGCACAGCTGGCACAGCATGGGATGCACAGAAGTTACATTCTAACGTAGTCCTCCACACAGCCAGTCCTCCCACCGCGTCCGGGAACAGGACGCAGCCCCAGCCAATTTTCTATTTCTGTTCATGGAATAGGATGTAGTTCCAGTCAGAAAAACAGGAGACCATGGCAGCACACAGGGTCAGGGCCCTGGAGGGCTCTGTCACAAGCAGGCAGAATTTCAGTTTCACATTTCGCCTCAAACAAAGGTATGTCTGGTATCACCCCTGCACCCAGGCTCCTATCTTGAAACAGCTGCCCCATACCAGCTGCAAAATCTCTACAGTTTGAAAGTGAACTGGATGGAAACAGGAACTTAAGTCACGGAATGAGCAAAATGGAGATCTTGCATTGCTTCACAGCACTCCCAACTATGGGCAAACGTTTGTGAAGAGCATCCTATTTCAAACCAAAATAGGTTTCCATGCACATATGACCTTACACCAGGGCAGCAGAATTTCAGTGACATTCAGCTCAGTTATTTCTATCTTGGCAAACAGATGAACAAGCCCCTGTAGGCTGCAGGAACCCTTGAGCCTAGGATTCACTTTGTTAGTGCACCACAGACCAAAAGACTGAAACGCTGCGTTTCATTTCACACCTCCAGAAGCTTAAACTAAGCCTTCACTCCAGAACGCTGAGAAAATATAGCGGCTATCTTAGCTAAAAGTTACAAAGATGGCATTGTGAGCCTGCCACGAAACACAGAGGCTCCACTAAGGTGTACATTAGAATGTCCTCATTCAGACAAAATAAGACACAAGATGGAGAAACCCAAGTTTTAGCCTGACCGGCTGAACACCTGCAGAAGCCGAGCCTGCCTCACGTTCACTGAAGGACTCTGCTTATGTTACCATGCTCAAGCTGTGAACATCTCAGCTCAGATAAAGCACAGAAAATGCTGAAGCTTGGTAGATCTTTGAGAATCTTTCCAGAAATCTCCTTGAAAGCTCAAAAGCCTCGATAATGCAAGAGGTGAGCACTACAGCTCTGGCCAGCGCTGCAGAGAGCCCGCACTGCACCTCCAGATACACAGAAACCTGAGAACGGCTGAGAAAACAGGGCGCGGGAGCAAACCACGCCGAGAACAGCTGCAGCAAAAGACCACGCGAAACACGAGGGATTTGTTATTTTCTCCAACCAGTTACTATTAACATTCGTAGTAAGCTCCAGAGCAGGTCAAGGTCACCAGGGCTCTGCCCTACAGCTGATCACCGAGGACAGCCCCAGCAGAGACCTGTGGTCCTAGCTGAAGGACAAGAGCGAGCCCAGGACCAGACGGCAGCTCGGCCGCCCGCACGCCGGGCTGCAGCGCTGCGAAGGTGCGGCCTCCCCGCGACGCACGGCACTGGCAATGGCCCGGGGGACTCCCACGGGTCCCTGCACCACGGGCTCACTGGGGAGGCTGAGAGCGCAGACCGGGATCCAGGGCAGCCTCGAGTGGGTGGGGGTCCCGGCTTCCAGCCCCGCCCGGAAACCCCAGCCGTGCGAGTGCCCCTACCAGCGGAGGGACTGGAGGGGAGAAGCCGGGCCGAGCCCCGCTCCCAGACACGCCGCCCCGCTGGAGCCGCGAACGCCCGCCAGGCCCGGCCCCCCGTCCGGGAGCGCGGCGGCAGGGCCGCGCCGGCTCCGGGGANCGGCCCACAGTGGAACCGGCCTCGCGGGCCCGACCGGCGCTCCGCTCGGCTGCGCTGGCCCTGCCCCACCCCCGGGGCTCCGCCACCCCCCAGCGTGCCTGGCAGCGGGGGGTGCCCCATCGCCGCCTCCTCACCGTGTGTTCCACCGAACGCGGGGCGCAGGGCTCAAGAGGCCGGCTCCCGCCAGCCCCCCACCACAAGAGATAAAACTGTTCATCTGATAACGATTCCACTCTGGTGGGAGCTTCTCAGTGGGTTCTGCCGGCTAAAGGTCTGCCCCAGCCTCAGCCGTGGTCCTTGAGCCTCCCAAAGATGGGTCAGGTTAAAAAAAAAGAGCTTTTCCGTCATACTCTATGCAGGTGATAGGAAGCAGCTGCTGTGGACTGGTGAGGGGCAAGCTGTCAAAGCAAGCTACTTCTCTTGAGGAAACAGTCCTTGGGGTTAGGGGATAAGCAGTTTTGGTAGCTACCTCGACTGCAGTAAAAGATGGTGATGCTTTCTGATCACGTCCCGAAAAACAAAGAAAATACGGTTCAGAGAGGTCAGGGTTTGCTAGGGTAACCAGAAGCCATGAGTCCAGTTGTAGAATGGACCTGAGGGTCTGCAGAAGTCTGGTTTTGCTAAACAATATTGAATGCTAGTGATAAAATTGAGAACACACTTATTAAATTAGCAGGTGATGCAAATCACAGCATAACTGAAAACAGTAGTGTGGGCTTTAGCCATAATTACATGACCAAATTTTTCATCTGTCCTGCATTTTGTCTTGAGCATCTTACCTCAAAGAAAGCCATCAATGATAATCTGGAGAGCAGCAAGATTGGTGTTGACATCAATGCAAGACTGAAAGAGTTGGAGCTGCTAATCTAAAGAAAAAAATCCTGGGGTGAAGAATGAAATGAGGGCGACAAATGTGTTAATTGTCGAGTGGATTAAAGAGAGCAGTAACCTGTTCTACCATCCTTTGTGACAGAGAAAGAAATGATGGGTGTGAAGTTCAGCAAAGGTACAGTGAAGAACCTGACAATAGCAAAGAGTGAAACACATCTTGGAGAGTCCTTATTGCTGGTCAAGTTGAAAGTCCTCCTAAAAGCATTTAGCAGATATTACTCAGTCATTCCCTCGGGGCATGCGGCAGACAAGATGGTTTCCTGGGTCCTTTCTAGAGCTGGCTTCCTCTATTTTCTATGGCATGCTGCCTGCTCAAAGCCATGGTTTCCTTTGTGCTGGGAACACAGCCTGTGACTTAAAGAGGAAAAGGATCTCATTCTCATGATGTTACTCAAAATGCTCTTTTGTCCTGACAAACTCAGGTGGCATCTGAAGGAGTGGCAGGTTTAATCTCAATTGTTACAGGATGATTCCTTGTCTGATATTCTGTCTTTAACTATACCACTAATCCGCTGGGTTTTTTGCGTCTGCCATGCTTTTTTTTTGTTCAGATTTGATCATCTTTTGAGGAGCTCTGATCAGCTTATTTCATTCCCACATGGATAATTATTTGCTTCTTCCATCCTGTTTAGACTCTTATGTACATCCCTCCAGCCAGGCTAAAGTGAGCAGGAGCAGTTGAGCAAATGAGCCTTCTCTTTCCTTCCATGTTTGTCTCCAGGCTATTGTTGGACCTATCTGGTTCTCACTGAGGTAGGTAGGAGCTTGAACGACCAAGAGCTTCCCGCAGGCCCAGCTGCGGCTGTTCTATGTTTGTTGAGGTGCCTGCAAAGCTGAGTGCAGAGGAGTTCTTGGGTTTGATCCTTAGGGTTGTTTCAACTCCTTGCTCTTCATCCTGGTGTGGTCAGACTTACTATGAAGATAAACACTAGGAGCTTAGCTCAGTTCATGTTTGAGAGACTGGTGTGGAAAGCAACATACACATTAGTGGTTTTGTATTCCGGTCTGTGCAGAATGCACAAAGTATTCTGCAACAGCAGAATTTTGGCATCTTGCTTACTCCTGGATACGTCCCTGGGCTGGGACCAAACTTTTCTTCTGTCCTGGATGGTGCTTCTTTCCGGTAAAGCATTTTAGAGTGGTGTTTGCTGGTAATGGTAATAACTGGGTATTTTAAACTGTTCTCTCACAGTTCAACCAAGGTTTTCTGGCTTCCACCACATACAGCCCTGATGGCTGATGCTGGCTTCTGAGTCCAAAGATTAAAAAAAACCCACAACATATATTTTGAGTGATAAGGAATACAATGTTTTTGTTGTTTGTTTGTTTGTTGGGGTTTTTTTTTCCCCTTTCTTTTGATTTGGAGAGTAATTTAGAGAAAAGGAAAGATGATGCCTGGTGGAAATGAGAAATATATGTCCCATACATAATACATGCCCCAAATGCCCTATTACAAATACAACAAGATTTCCTGAACTGGAGAAGTTGTTAGACATTACAGTGTGCTAATGCTCCCCCATGGAGATGCTGATACTGAGAGAGTCTTTAGTGTAATAATATTAAAAATCCTAGAGTTTCAATAAGATCCTCCCTACTACCACAGTGGTAGGAAATGAATTGATTCCAAAGGAAGGCTTTAATTGCTGCTTAGTATCCACGAAATATTCCAAGACTGACTGCAAACATATCCCACCATGTCTGTGGCATGATCTGCAATAATGTTTTTTCCAAAGAGACAGTCACCTTCCAGCGCAGTTTAGCTGCTGCTTCAGTGTTACACTCAGAGAAGCTGCCCAAATGAGCAACCATGTCTGCCTCAGCTTGGGGCAAGCTCTTGGGCTTCTGTCCATGGAGACATTTAAACCTTGGCAACATTTGGAGTCTGGGGAGAGGCACCATTGTGCTCTTTCACAGAGCATAAGCCCAGGCTCTGAATCAGCAAATCCTTGCACATTTGGTATTAGGTACATGAATACTGGAGCTGGTTCATCTACCAGTGTAAAGTTACTCAAAAGCATAAGTATTTGCAAGTATAATGTTTGCCTCCAAATATTTTACATAAATCTTTTCCAAAATGCATTTATTTCTTTCTGTTTAATCAGAGCATGTCTTTTCTCATGAGTTCTGCACTCATATACTCTATACTCTGTCCAGTTCGTACCAGTGTCTTGTTTTCAGGACACTGAATAGGAGGAATTTAAGTCTGTCTTGGCTGGAGCTGTGGCTAAATGAACACAGCTCACTCATCCCTGAATGGATGGATGCCAGAATTTGCGTCCTCCAGAACAGTGTTGCAAATAAACGTGCGTGCTAGCCGGGTTTGTTAGCACTGCAAGACACTGTTTGTGTCACCCTGCTCTGTTCAACCACAGCAACTTAGCTTTGCTGGGAGGATGGTGATGGCTGGTGCCACTCCTTAGGGCTTGATGCTGGGGACAGCACAGCTTTTGCACTTCACAGTGGATCATGGTGGTGATGAGAATGCTCAGAGAGCCTTTCTAGCAGCCACTCCAGAGCTCACCCCCTCCTGCACTGCCCACAAAGGGTCCTACCTGCTGCACCTGCTCTCCATGGGATGAGCTGTACAGGCCTATGACAGTCCTTGCAGAAGGGCAAAGCCCATGTCACAATGTCTCCAGCCAGAGAGCACTTCGAGGGAGCAGCTAAATCTGCTCCTAGGTGAGAGGCTGGACTGAGATAAGAGACTACAGTTGAGCTCCACCACTCTATGTTTTAAGCATATTGTAACAGCAACATCTGTCCATTCCCAGACAACACCATAGTACCCAAAGTACACCAAGAGGCCCAAACTCTTTCAGCAGAACAGAAACAATACAAAGAGTCCTCATTTATTATAAGCAAAATCGGTGTTGAACTGCAACCTGCACCACTCCCAGCTCACTTGATAGGGCACAGTGGAGGTTCTGGGTGCTGCACTGGTGCCAGGATAGGGACATGCAGTACTGCAGGCTAGTGTGCCACAGCATGCTGCTCCTGAGGGAAGCAGGAACTCCTGGCAAGCACTGTCCAGGCTTCACTATCAGAAAGGACCTCAGTTTGCAGAGGGAAACACTAATAGACTGTAAAGGATCCTGCATCCTCATCCTGACTGTAAGCTCAAGCCCTTGTTTGTATAAAATCCTTTATGCTGCAGAAATTCATCTCTCTCTGTAGCCACATTTAGTGTAGCTGTGAAATACTGCTGCATGGACCATTTTTTCTATGCCTGCTTTTAGAGAAAAATCAGCTCAGTTTAATTTCATGCTGGAACTGCAGCAGGTTGAGGTTCAGCTGCTGCCTGGCTTTAAGGTTTCTTGGAGCTAGATTTAACCTGCTGCTTTATGGGTCAAAATGTTTCTTTGCAGCTACGATTTCCTTTCTGCATTTGCAGTTTAAATCTTGATAATTCTAAAAGGAATAAGAAGGTTCTTACATTTCCTTTAATTCAGGCTCTTCAGGAGGCTGTCCATGCACATCTATCCTCAATCACTGCAGGATAGCAAGTGATATAGAGAAAGAGGGAAGTGTGCAGCTGCAGACCCAGTCCACCCTGAGAGGGGGCTCTGGGTGGTTTTGTCTCTGGCATACCCAGGCAAGGCTTACCAGAAACCTTGAGAATTACTAAATGTCCATCCTTCAGTCCTCAGCAATACCCAGAGTCTGGGGCATGGCACTGTCCTAGCAGAAGATCAACCAGTAAAGCTAAACTTCCACTTTTACAATAGCAGCAAGTACTTAAAGCAAACAGGCTCCCTCTGAAGGTTTTTAAAAGACCTGCAAATGCCCCAGCAGGCCCCTGCTTTCTACTGGGATGTGTGGGGGTTGCTTTTTAATAAAGAGATCCTGAAGCATTTCAGGTAGTGAGAGTTATTTCAGGAACTCAGTGTAGTCAGAACCCCACAGATCACCCACCAGCTTTCATAGCATTTTTGTGTTTCATTTTACTTTGAGTTTAATCTTTTGTTCCTATTCAACAATCTTTTGTTCCTGCAGGGAAAATAGCTCACTGGTTTACTACTGCAGTCTTCCTCAGTTTTGGCTGTTTGATGTACCTCAGTGCCAGGCTGCAGCCCAAGCAGAGCTCCTCATCACCTGGACCCAGCACACCACAGCCAGGCAGATACTTTGCTCAAAGTCTAGTAGCCCTCACCTGTGAGATGCATTTTCAGTTCTTTGCCACTGTAGCACCGATACTTTATTCTGTCTCTTGGTTTTGGCTGGCCATGACACAGAGGAAGTGACTTTAGTCAAGGTTAAGACATCATATCTGAATTTAAGCTGGAGAGGGAAGTGGTACACAACGTCATTCCATCTTTAGGTTTGGGGCAATCCAAACAAATCTCAAGTGGCAACCTGAAGGCCCGAGCTCTTGGTTGGCAGCACAGCTCCCAGGTCTTCTGCCTGCCCCACAGCAAGGTTCTCCTGACTACTAGCCTCAGTTTCCTTCTGTCCTCCAATCGCAGCTGTAGCAACCTTGTGCCTGCAGCCTAGCGAGTGTGCACTGTAACCCCAAGATAGAGTGGGAAGTGGTTTTTAGATGTCTCAGGTCTGAGTCCATGACTTGCACTTTCAGCCAGAGCAGGACTGCAGCACAAAGCAGCAGCAGTGCCCAGCCCACTACTTATATATTATAGGTCATAATACTTAAGTGGCCTGGCTATAACCCTGTAACTAGTTTTCCTTGACAGAATGGGCATTGCTCAACACATACTAGCAGCTGTCTGTAAAACACATTTATGAATTGTTCATAAATTTCCTGACAGTGTCAGACCCAGTATTGAGGCTCCCATGCTGCTCCTGGAGCCCACATATAGGTGGGTGCCACCCATCCTACTCCTGCCACCAGGGGCGATGCTGGCTCTGGCTGCAACCCACGGGTGAGGAGCCCAGGCTGGACCCTGGGGACCAGGTGTGCTGAGCAGGTGCTGGGGAGCCTGGGGCAAGGCCCCTTCTGCCAGATGCTGAGCACACTAAGGTAGACCCCAGGGAGCCCAACTGCTCCAAAAAGAAATCATCCAGCTGGGATATCAGCATGGAGAATAGACAGCCACACCTGCTGAGTGATGTGTCCTCATTGAGGTTTCTGTTCTGACTTCTGCCCTACCTGGGGGCAGGAGCACCACCTTGGACCTTGAGGATTGGTGGACTGGACTTCCAGCAAAATAGAAACAGCTGTTGGCTTGCTCCCGTGTTTGATCCCTCATGTTGCAGCTCCTGCTGCAGCTGTCACCAAGTCCCAGGGAGATGCTGCAGCTCATGCAGGAGCCTGCACACAAAATGCAAATGCTGTATTTTGTGTTATAAGCCCCAGGTCAGCAAAGCACTAAACCTAATTCTTCAGTCTCAAGCATGTGCTTAACCAGCCCCTGAATCAGAAGAATGGCCACAGTCAGTAACTCAATGGCAGCCCCCAAGGAATGAGCCTGCTCATCTGCTTGTTGCATTCAGATAGCCCCAGCAGCAGCAGTGAAGCCACTGCCACATCCCTGCGTCAGCAGGGTCCCTCAAGTAGGACAGGTCCCTCCTGGGAACATATATGACTGTGGGACACACTGGGTTGATACCTGCACTGTCATCACATGCAGATTTGTTCAGAGCCTGGCCAGGCACTGGGCAGAGCCTGGGCAGAGATGAGCAAGAAACTGGAGGTGGCTGTGCATAGCAGGGTCCTGGGCTGCCAGCAATGACTCATCTCCCTAGAACTGGGGTCATCAGGCACATTTGCCATGGGGACAGTGGAGGCACACAACTGCTTGCACAGATCAGTGGTCTGCTGGCACCTCTTTCCAGGACCTTGCATGGAAACCAGCTCTGTCTGACAGCCAGCTTCCTTTATTTCTCATTCAGGAAAATATTGTTTGCAAGTGTGTTCACTGCCTGGAGCATCACACTCACAGGGCACAAGAGAGCAATGCCTGGAAAGTTACCAAAACAGCCTGTGCAGAAAATTGCTCTGCACTGTTATTTCAGGGATCCACTCTGGAACAGATAAAGCAATTTCTGGATTTACTTCTTGTTTTCCTTCCTATCCCATAGTTATTACTGAATAGCACTGATAATGTATAGGTTAAGTCCTCATGTCCTTGTTTCAGTTATGATATTCACAACACCCATACACAATGCCACTGTCAGAGATAATGATAATTCACATAGCACCCAGTGGCTGCTCTGGCCAGGGCTGGCATTCAACCTCACCCCTGTGAAGAGGTTCACAACATTCCTCATCTGAGAAAATGTTCCAGGATGGACTTGCACCAGCCTCTTCCCACAACAGGGAAACCAGAGCCCAAAGCACCCTATAACCTGCCTGGGTCACAGGAAGCCTATCCTGAGGTGCATGGGGCACTGGCACCATTTAATAGCACGAGGCTGAAATCCATGTTCATGAGCCCCATTTCAGGGTCCTGCAGCCAAGACCAGCCCCATTCTGCAGAAGTACCTCAGGACTGAGGCACAACTGCTGTTCCACAGAAATGGAGGGCAGAAAAAACTCCATGTGGCTTAATTACCAAGGAGAGCCACACAGCCAGATTCTCAGATTATGAATAATAGCCACAGTGAGATGGAAACCTTTGCTTGAATAACTTTGAATGATGAACACATTTGGGGAAATAATGTTTTCTTTACAGACCTCCTCTGACAAAATGCTGCTGCTTGCTTTGCTTTCTCTCCCAGGGTGGACACTGTCCTGCAGTGCTGTGCCATGTCTGTGCCATCGACTGCTGCCAACAGGGCGGAGGGAGCTGAACCCAGCAGCGTGATGCTTCCTGTTCTGCCAAGGTTTTCCCTGTGGATAGGTGCAGTGAAAATCCACAGATGATGGCTCTCAGGACTGTGAAGCTGCTGCCCCAGGAACCTGCTGGCAGCAGACAGCATTGGGGGGACTGTTTGCTTGGAGGAGAGCTAGCCTGTCAGTTAAGGGGTGACCGTTTGGCAGGTGGCACTGGGAACGTGGTCAAGGTTCAGTTGCCCTTGCAAGACTTTCTAGGTGCAGCCCTTTCTCCATTTAGCCATGCAGAACCCCAAAAACCACAGCCTCTCAGACTTCCTGAAGCAGGCCACAGCCAACACCCTTCATTCCTCTGAAACTAAAAGAGATTGTTCATGTAATAGTTAAACTACTGAAGCCAGAGAATTAATGCCCCCATTCCAGCCCAAAGGCATCCTCCCTGCCCTGATCCCATCACTGCAGCACATGCAGGAGCACAGCAGCACTGGGTAACAGCAAGGCTCTCATCCCTCCGTTGCAATTCCCAGGCCAGCTGGCAGCATTAGACGCTGCTGCTTGGCTCCTTGGCTGTTGCAGCTTGTGCATATTAGCACCCCAGTGAGTTTCCCATACGTCTGACAGGACTCAGTGTGGAAAACGATGCCAAAGTCAGTTGATACTGGACAATTAATGCAGCACTGGGAGATGAGAAAAATTGCAATCCAAATATCCTTAATGAAGAGCCAGCAGGAACAGAGAGAGCCTCCCCAGCTTCACCTGGCTGTCCTCAAACAAAAGGTCACTGCCCCAAGGGCATCACAGCACCCTTGGGTGAGGACAGAATCTGTCCAGATGAATTATGGAGCTGAGACTCAGCATAAGAAATGGGAGTATGACCTCAGAAATGAGGTCTCTCTGGGGAAACCCAAACCCACTGTGGCCAGTGGCTGAAGCAGAAGCCATGATTCGTCTGAGTGGTTCTGAGCCCACCACAGACAGAGCCTCCTGCACTGGCTGCTTCAGTGATGGCAGGGAAAAGGCTGCATGCTCAGCACCTGCTTAATGTTCTCCAGCTTTACCAAGACTTTAAACATCACTTCTGTAGGATCTGTTTAGGAAAAAACACTTAACAACCCTTACAAGGAGAGAGATAAAACCAAAATGAAGCACATCAGGCAGTTCCCTCATAAAGATTTCCCATAGCTGGGAAGTACAAGAGGTTGAGTATGGTGTGATAGGAGAATCTACAGATCACCCAGCATCACTAATGAGGAGCTATTCTTTGAATGCATGATTTAACATCCCATTTTATTTTCTTTCCAGCTTTGAGTTTAGTCCTACATAAGTTTTAAGGGTTTTGTTTTCTCAGAGCACATCCCAAGAGTGCAGACACTTCTGAGGTGGGACCTGCTCCCCTAGGAGAAATCATCAATTCCCTGGGGACCAAAGGGAGGTCCAGGCAGCCAGGGTGGCTTTGCTTTCAGTGTGCACAAAGTGCCTCAACAATGCAATAGTGAGCTGACAGTAAAATAAGAAGGGCTCTTCCAGCTCCTTTCTAGCTGAGAGGATGTTTGTGTCAAGCATAGCTTTCATATGGAAAATTGTGCATTTTTACAATGTAAATATGCTAAGAAAAATGCTTTGAAAGAGAAAAACCAAACCAAACCTCAGCTGAATTTAAAGGCCTGTTCCCAGAGTTTCTTCTTTTTTGCTCGAAGGTCTCATTGCAAGATGCTCTACTTCTTCCATCTCCTGGGTAATTGTGGGGTTTATTGCAGTAGCTTCTATGGTATTTAATTTCTTAGCTCTTCCATTCCTCCTGTGGTCATGACCCTGCCCTCCAAGGTGGAGAGGAATTGGTGCCTCAGCACTGCGCCAGCCTGGGTGCTCATGACAAGCACCAACAAGCATCTTCCCAGGGCTCAGCTGGGTGGGAGCAGGTCCCTCTGCCCCAGGGGGACAGTGGCAGAGCTCCCAGCTGCAGCAAGCACAGAGAGTGCTTGTGCAGGCTCCTGCATGCACACTCAAGCTTGTGCACACATGTGCAAGCATGCACACATGTGGAGGTGCTGGGGCTCTGCCAAGGCAGCAGGGCACGAACGCCACCCACCAAAAGCCCTCATGGTCCCAGATTCAGAAAAGCAGAGTAGCCCATGGTCAGGATCAACCCTTCTCCAGACCAGCCAGCAAGCTGATGGGATGAAACAGGTCTGAGACTAAACTAGGAAGTTGACCCACAAGTCAGATCCAGTGACTGCTGAGCCAGTCCATGGGGCCATGGAAGGACCAAAGCCAAGCCAGACGTCCACAGGATCTACACACCATAAGCCTGAGCCTCTTATGGCATAGCTCAGGTAGGGGCTGAGGGCCCAGAGCTGAGTTTAAGTGGACTCTTGGGGCTGGTCAGGGTTATTAGGGCAGGCTCTGGGTGGAGATTCCCTGAAGTACTGTCATCTCCTACAGGTATGACAACCTGTGCCCATTCTCAGTGGGACGGAGGCCACTGGGTGTTGCTCTGACAGCCCACCCAAAGAATCCCAACTACAGCCATGCTCAGGGCATCCTGCCTGCCCTCTCCAGTGACACAGTGACTGGAGACTCTGACCTTGTGTCTGTAATAACCACCTAAACTACTCAGAAACAAAACTTTGTGAAGCCCCCTCCTCCCCGCCTGGGCAGCTCACATACCTGGACAGCAGGAGAAAGGGCTGAGCAATGCCTGGTCCTGTCCTGCCCCATGTATCGCTGTTTTCATCTTAAAAGTGACAGTAAAACAGCATCTGCATTATGGGGACATTAGCAGAATAGCTGCCACAGGGTTGCCTCCAGCTTTATGCTTTTCAGGCAGAGGCCAGCAGCAAGAGATCAAAAACCTGTTTTTATGTTGCTTCAGAGCTGTGTCGGCTCAATGAGCCAACAAACCCTGCAGCGCCGGCGCGCGTCCTGCTAGTGCTGCTTAGCACTCAGAGCATTAAATTATTGACAGGATGCTGCTTGTGAACCTGCAGCACTCCTGACCCAGATACTCGTCGTCACTAAACCTGGAAGACAGAAGTCTCCAAAATGTCAGATTTGCTGAAATATTCATGTTGTAAATACAGATGGTATAAAATCTCCAGCCTGCGTATTTGCTTGTGTCAGCTCCAGTCCTGAACGCCACTGAGTCACAGCTGCTTTATTGAATTCAGACGCAATAGCGAGGAAGGCGACGCACGATCCTGAATGGGCTTTAGGTGACACGAGCTCCTTGCATACATTTCTGCTTCCAAGCAAAAATGCTCCTCACTTCTCTCTCCAGTCTGACACAGTATTAACTCTGCCTTCTCCATTGCACTGCTGGAAGCAAGTCAAAGCTGCAGCATTATTTCCATAACAGAAGGTTCAACAAGCAAATGGACATTAATCCTGAATAATGGATCCAGCATGTCAGGGACAAGCCTCTCCCACTCCTGGGGAATGCAAAGTCCTGGGGAAGGCAGGGGCTGCTGGCCCAGTCTGGCAGGGTTCCTGGCTAAGGTGAGTGTTCAGAGCAGCACAGCACAACTCTGCTTTTGCAGGAGTTAGTTCAGTCCTGTCGATGGGAGAAGAGCCTCTGTCCCCGCAGGACTGATGTAAGGGAAGCTCTCTGTGAAGGGCCATCTAAAACTCTGCCCTCTGAACTATTCATAAGCTCCAAGTTCAGTATTCTGAACTAGCTTACGGAGGAACATCTGTAGTCACCTCCTGGTCTTGAGCTCCACAAGCTGAGTTGGCAGTGTGTGGCACAGCAGTGCTTTCCCTCCACCCCAAAAATGCGTAGAGATGCATCTCCCTCAGTGGTCTTACTCCCACCATTAGCCAGAAATCTCCCACTTGGGATTTTCTCTAAACTCCATCACCAAGTGACAAAATGGGTGAGGCGATTTTGAGCTTTGTTTAGAGCTTGTCCAGCTGTGGAGTCCTCAGCACAGAAAAGACATGGACCTGTCAGAGCAGGGCCAGAGGAAGCCACAAAGATGATTCAAGGGCTGGAACTCCTCTGCTGTGAGGCCAGGCTGAGAGTTGATCAGCCTGGAGAAGAGAAGGCTCCAGGAAGACTCTGTGGTCTTCCATTACTTAAAGGGGCTAATGAGAAAGCTGGGGGCAGACTCTTTATCAGGGCCTGTTGTGACAATGAGTGAAGGTTTTAAGCTAAAAGAGAGAGATTTAGACTAAAGAGAAAGAAGAGGGTTTTTTGTTTGTTTTTTTTTTGCAGTGAGGGTGCTGAAACTGGCAGTTTGCCCAGAGGGGTGGTACAAGCCCCATCCTTGGAAACATTCCAGGTCAGGGTTCTGAGCTGATTGCAGGTGGAGTTGGACTAGATGGCCCTCCAATCCAAACCATTTTATGATTCTATGATCATGATTTGTCCACACTCACTTGAGCAAAAGTTTCATTCCTCCCAAACACAAAGGGGAGATGAAAGAGTCACCATTTCCCAGGAGACAGCTTTGATGGAAATGATGATAAGCAGCAAACTGGAAGCCTGTCCTACCAAATGGTTTCCCATGTGTGACAAGGGTGAGCTTGTGCAAGGTGAGGGATGCACACCTACCAAGAGGCACCTCCTGGCACGTGGGCTGTCCCATTCAGCTCTGCAAACACCCACAAGGATGTTTGCAGGGGTGAATGGAGCAGCCCACGTGCAAAAGCATATATGGGTGCCCTGCACAGCTAGGACCCTGGTCCAATGGTGCACGAGGGGTACAGCACCACAAGAAGCAGTGTGAAACCTTCCCTTGCCTGCAAGCAGAGGGTACAAAGCGAAGCACTCCAGCTGCCTGTGCCTTGCTGCCCTTGTGCAGTTGTCTGCCAGTTGTGTGTGCCGATTGCTATGAATGCCACCATCTGGTGTGCCACGTGGACATCATAATCTTTTCTTAATTACATTAGCAGTGCAATCAGTTACTGCATTACAAGGCCGGCGATGAGCTTTTAAATCTTGGTGGAAATCATAAATAATTGCACTAAGTACCAGGCGCCAGATGTGAGTGCCAACTTCAGTTGCTCTAGATAAATAGTAACCTTACAACAGTGTTAGATAACAGTCCAGTCGCTGCTTTTCATGGCTTAACAGTGGCTGCACTCCCATTTTTTTCCAGGCAGGTTCTATCCCCAGTGGTAGGTTATCAAAAAACACACCCCACAAACAGGATTTTTTCAAAATGTTAGAAATAACAGCATGGAAGAAACATATCTTCTGGTTTAATCTTCTGGTGAGTTCCAGGCAGCCCTTTGTGCCACTCTTGGGGTGGGATGGGGGCCAGCTGAAATCCAGCAGGATGAGGAGACAGCTGGATGGACCTGGTGATGGGGTATCCTCACCTAGCAGCAGCTGCAGTGAGAACTGCCCCACTGGGACATCCTAGGGCTGAGATGGGCTGCCCATGGGGTACGGCTGCTGGGGCTTGCCTCTGGGACAGCTGAGCCAGGACCGTGCCACAAAAAGCCTGATTTCAGGAATTTGTCTTTCTTTCTTTCTTTCTTTCTTTCTTTCTTTCTCTTTCTTTCTTTCTTTCTTTCTTTCTTTCTTTCTTTCTTTCTTTCTTTCTTTCTTTCAAAAATACACCCAAATCACTGACAAACTTTTTTGCCAACTTCTTTGGAGTGAGGAAACTCACTGAAATGACTCTGCCCATAAGTGATGTGTGAGCTGAAGGAAAAGCCTTCATCACACAAGCAGAAGAGTCTTATACCACCACCTGCAGCCCCAATGGGCTGCAATCCCTGCTGCTGTCCTGCTCCCAGGGAAGAACATGTATATCTGCTGGGAGGTTGGCTTTGCTACAGCCATCCATGTCCCCATGGCCACCTATGTCCCTATGGCCACAAGGACACTGCAGCTCAGGCAGCAGGCAGTTAGTAAGAGTCGGCACCTTGTCAGTGGCAGTGGGATTCTCAAGCTGCGAATGCAGTTGGAGATATCAGATGCCATTCAGGACCCACCCACTGCCTTTTACATCACCTGGCAGCTGCCATTTCCCCACATGTGTCCAGCTCTGTGCCAGCCCAACTTGCACCCAGCACAGCCCCCAGCTGATCCAAGGAGGCTGTCACATTTTTAGCATTGCTCTGAGATGGCAGAAAGTGGCACAGTGTGGTGGTGACAGTGCCATCGGTGTGACATGGAAAAGGCCCCAGGGGCTGCTGTCCCCTGAGGATGCTTACTCCTCTGCAGCATCCCAGAGGCTGCAGATGAGCCCCATCCAACAGGTCCCATGGAGAGAGCACATGCCAGCAGGTTGGGATCCATCCTGAAGGAGAACAGGAGCCCATATCCTCACAGTGTTTAAATAAGCAAAGTTTTTGTGCAAAGCAGAGGTTAATGTACTTTATTGTTCAATGTCATGTTTATAGTGGATTGTTGGAGGAAAAAAATGTGATTAATTGCCCAGAAACCCACGGATCTACAATTATTTGGTTGTTGTGAACAAATAAAGGGCTACAGTATTCATCATATTCAAATGAGGCAGTAAAATAAATGATGGCATGCCGTTTATGAACAAAACCTAGCTGTGTTCCCTCACAATCTGAAAATGTACTCGAAAAATTGTAAATGAGATACAGCCATTGTCGAGGGCTCACTGGTGATTTGTCTTTGTGTAATGTTTTGCAGTGCTGACCCATCACTTGCCTGTTTTAATTTATGTCACAATATGCACCTTCATTATGCACTTTATGAAAACGAAGTGCCAATTTGTAATAAAGACTTGTTTTCAATGAAATCTCCTCTTTTTGGTAGGTGTTCTGCTTTTCATTAGCACCCATTTCACCAGGCCTAGTTAAAGAGCACAGGTACAGACTAAATATGTCCGATCATTCATCATAATTTTGCTTTCCACTTTGTCACAGCTTGGGTATTTAAGGAAGATAGATGATACAAGATGTTGTCTCCTTTTCAGACTCTTTATGCTCTGGTAAGTGTGTCCGATGCAGAATTATTTTGCCACTTTATTATTTTCTAGTGAGTGTTTGTCACAGCCTGCTCAGCCTCTCGGTGCAATGCCGGTGTTTGCTGTCACTCACTGCTGTCTTAAGAGCTGGCTGGGGCAGGGCTTGGACCAGTGGAGCCTCCTGGCTCTCAGCAGCTCCACGCGGAGCTCAGCCCAGCACCATGATGCTGCTGGTGCTGCCTGACCACAGAAGAAGCCAAAATGTCAGTACTTGTTCCTTAGGGACCTGTTTTTTTCTCATCTTGGGCAGCCACATGCAGGTGGCACTAACACTTTCAGGCCTGTTTCATGGTGCTGGGGGCTGCTTGCCCTCCCTTGACTCATGTCCATCTCGTGGGCATTCCATCACTTCTCGCTGTCAAGCCCATCCCACATGTTGTTGAGTTGCCTTTTGCTGTCCAATGAGCCTTCAACATTTCATCCTTCTCTGGCCTGGCCCTGGGCTACCTCAGTGGTCACAGGTGATGGGATTGCTGGTGGTCTCCCTTCTGTCTCCAAGGATGGGCATGGGTGCCAGGTGCTGGGGTCTGCAGTTTGTGCTAGTAGGAACAGGGCCAAGGAAGTGCTGAGTGCCATCACTGAGAGAAGTCACTGTGATGTCCTTCAGGCTGGGTGCCTCAAGGCCAGGCACTGAGATGCTGACAGCAAAGTGTGGCCATCACCCAGTCCTAGATACCTCCAGGAACTGCTGGGGCCTAGCCATCTCTGGCATGGAAGGAAGCTGCTGACACTCACCAGAAAGGTCTCTCCATTGATATTGTTCTGTCACAGCTAAGCATCAATGAAGAATTTGAGGGCACTCCACAACTCTCTGACCATGCATGTCTTTACCCTAGAGAGCTGCACTGTGCCTCCAGCCTGGCTTCTCTGTGCTTTTGCATTGCTGGTACCTCAGTTCCCAGAGCAGCATATCCCATGGCTGCACAGACCATGAAAAGAACACTGGAGGGTCTTAGGCAAGGGCTCTCCTTGGGGTCTGCAGTTCCTCTTGCTGCTGGTTAGCATCTGCAAATAGTGGACCCAAATCCTGCACCTCCATTAGATGTCTCCAGTACTTGAGGAAGGAGCAGCTGGCTTTGCTTTCTGCTCCTTGGTGGACAATGATGTTACAAAGGAGGGCAAGCTCATCTCCAGGCTGCTGCACCAGAAGCACCAGAAGTGGATGAGTGTCTCTGACTCAGGGGCCCAGCACCACTGCGTTTGGAGCAGCTGGTGCCACTGGAGCACCACAGCCACATGCCTGTGCCCTTGTGCCAGCCTGTGAGCAGCCATCCAGAGCGGGAGTGCTAACGAGCTAACAAATGTCTCACAGGTTTTGATAATGAGCAGCACACCGGAGCCAAAGCCCTGCTCCCCTTGCCCACACTTTTCTTTGACTCTGGTCCATGCCAGTGCCGTGGCATAGCCCCTGCCCGTGCACCAGCACGGGGTGGACCCAGGCACAGCACAATCTGAAGGCTCTCCCACCCACTCGGCCCAGTAGAGGTTCTTGGCCTCAGCTGCTAAGCAGTGTGTTGTGCTCGGCGGGAGCCCGGGAGGATGGCGGCTGTGGATGTTGCCCGACGGCAGGGCTGGCTCTGCCCCAGGCTGGCACGCAGCGGCGGTGGCACAGATGTGCGAGTGTAGATAGAGCTGGTGAGCAGAGGTGCCAGGAGGCTGGTGGCTGTGCCAGGGCTCATTGTGCTGCTGCGCAGGCTGGCAATCATCTGCAGCCAACTCGGGGCAGCAATGCTGGCTCTTCCCAGTGCAGTCCCAGTGGCTGCACGCAGCTCGGGCGGCTTTGTGCTTTTAATCTGCTTGTCACCACATTCCTCTGGTCCTTCCCAGATTCTGCTTCTCTGGCATGTGTGCACACGCTCATCAGGACTCATGATGTAGCACCAGGTATTTTCATACATTCCTGCTATTGCCAGAGCCTTTATGTTCCAGGCACCTTGACATACAATGGCTCTCTCTAGTGAGCAGAAGCAGAAGGGGAGATAGCTGGGACTCCCTGAAGGATTCTTCTGAAGTCTGGAGCCCTCCTTGATATTTAGATACTTACCAGCAGATGCACAGGCAGTGCCCCATAAGTCATGGGCAGGAAGCAGTGTTTGCTGCACAGCAGAGAGGAGCTGTAATACATTTTGCTATTGCCCACATACACTGGGTCTGCAAAAATTGAGAGCTTTATATTTAAACCCCTCAGGACAGGCTGAGCAAACAGAGCCCCACCAGTCTGAGGAGGTCCTTGAGCCAAGAGGCACTTTGGGACTGAAGGGTTGGGCATTCTTGTCATACTTGTTTGGGTTCCCCTGCCATGCCCTGAGCTGGAAGCACAAGGCTGGGTGGTGTGAGGCAGCTTGGGGGAGAGCTCTGCCCCCGCTGCAAAGGCTGCAACCACGAATCTCCTGGCCTGGGCTGCTCAGCGAGAATGTAGCTTTCCTTAAGGTGATGCTTTGTGTTAGGGCAGGTGTCACACTGGGAGTGGGTCTGGTGCTGACCTCCAGGACAGGTCAGTTCCTAAAGCTCCTGCAACTCCTTTGTGAGCAGAGCACAGCCTATATGAATGTGTTAATTCCATTTCTAAAAGTAAGAAAAAGCCCACCATCAGTATAGCTTCTAGTTCTGCTCTTTAAGTATCATATAATTTAGATTAACAGATATTTTGCAGATGCCACTGAACTTGACAAGATATAATTATTTTTAACAAGAAAAAGTTGGTTTTTTTGACTGCTCTCTGAATGCAGGGCTGTTCCCAAGCAGTGATCGTGCTGTGCATTGTGCCAGAGAGAGAAACTCGTGTGGCAGAGCTGTAGAGGCTCCTTCTCTATTTGCAGGGAGTATTTATGCTAATATTGGTGACTCCCAAAAATGTCCTTGGAAAGGCTGTGCAGCTCCTCTCGGGGCTGAAGGCTCTGAGTGTTTCAGACTGCTGCTGGTTTTGCTCCTGGTTCCCAGGGTCACCGATGGGGTTTGCACGACGGGCACAATGAAACCCTGTCAGAAGCCAAAGCTATGGCTGAGCAGAGCCTGCAGCTCCCGGGAGCGAACGACCCGCAAACTAATCCCGACCGAGGAAATCGGGAGAGCCGGGAGAGGCGGGGGGGAGGAACACACAGAGGATGGGGAAAGGAGGAAAACGCAACACGTCTGTGGGTGACCCGCGCACCGAGCCATGCACGCCTTTGTCACCCCCTGTCCCCCAGTGCTGTCGGTCCACACAGTGTCCCTGGTGTCCCGCGTCTCCCGCGGGGTTTCGCTCCGCTCGTGGCGAGCAGCGCCCACCAGGTGGCGCTGTCGGAGGCCACTGCGTGCTCCGTGCTGCGGAACCC
Organism: Ramphastos sulfuratus; assembly: GCA_013399055.1. Taxonomy (NCBI): domain Eukaryota; kingdom Metazoa; phylum Chordata; class Aves; order Piciformes; family Ramphastidae; genus Ramphastos; species Ramphastos sulfuratus. The sequence goes on from WBNM01005719.1 coordinate 139,643, forward strand.
AGGCCCCCTGGACCCACCTCGAGCCATGCCGGGACACCCCCAGACCATCCCGGGAACCTCGGATCCCATCCAGGCCACCTCGGGCTCATCCGGGCCACGTTGGGATCTCTCCCTAAGCACCCCTCCGGACATCCCACACTTCGCCTCCGGAACTCACTCCGACTTCCTGGGACCCTGCTCAGACCCCCAGCCCTGTCCCAGTGCTGCTTGCCAGTGCCCCTCGGTCTGGGAACGCATCACCTCCCTCAGCTCTGTGGAGAAATCTCAGGTCAGAGTTTAGGGACAAAACCTGGTCAATTAACATGTCCCAGTAGAAAAGATCAAGATCTCCAGTAAAACAGAAGAGTAAAAATTATATCCAGAGAGTCAGGTAAAAAAGCACATTGTGTTGGACAAGATGAATTGAGCTTCCAAATTTTGGGTGATCCTAATGAAATCTCAGCCTGTGATTTGTCCACAGCTTCACCCAGACGCTGGGGAAAGCCACAGCGTTGCCCCCTCTCTGCCAGCCTGTTTCCCGGGAAGGTGGGATTGAACATACGGAGTATTCTTTTATAAGGACCTCCAGATAAGCATGAGCAGTGACACCTCCCGCGGCACAGAGGTGATCCTGGAACAGGCAGCTTTGAGGGGGTTTCATTTTCTGCAGCTCACCCGCAGGATTGCTTCAAGTGTTTTGCATTTAGATCTGTCTCTCTAACAACCCGGATGAGTTGATGACAGGCAAAACCAGCCCTTCTAGGGCAGAGACAAAGCAAATCCTGGGATGATTCCCAGAGGGCAGGGGAGAAATGGGACCATTCCCACACCCAGGAAGGTTGCAATCAGCAGCAAATAGAAATAGCGAAATACAGCTGTACACTTAAGACTGGTGCATGTGCAACTAAAACTTCCTTCATCATCAGTGTTCAGCCACATCCCAGTCGGTAACAACACTGAAATGATATTTATGTTTATCATCTGAATGATTAAATCTAAAAGCAGCAAAGGAGGAAGAAGCAGGAGCAGGCACACATTCCTGCATCCACCATGTGTCACCCTGGCTCTGGGTCCCCCAGCTCTGCATCAGCCATGCACAGCCTCCCAAACTCAGTCCCGTTCCATCCCATCCCCTCCATTCTGCCTGAGCACCTTCACTGTCCCAGCAAATGCCTGCAGGGAGAAACTGGTTTGCCTTCAGTGCAAATAACAGGACAGAAGTTCTGATTAAATACACTTGTGCCAGCTGTCCCCCAGACTGGGTCACCCAGGAGCTTCCCTGGAAGGGGCAGAGCTCAGTACCCATCCTCACTCCATGGAGCTGTCAGGCAGCAGCACACAGGAAGCAACATTTTCCTTTTCCCTTTTATTATTATTTTTAAGGAGAGTAGTTTTCCATCAAGGAAAGAATTTTCATTGAAATGGAAATACTCTCGGGGATGTCAGTTTTGATGACACCTTTGATGGGAGAAAGATTAAACAATTTTTTCCCCTTTTTTTTATTTGGTTGAAAATTTTGATTTGATAATGTAAAATATTAAAAATAAATACATTCACTATTCTTACTCAAATTACTTTTGCTTAAAATTGCACACAGTATTAAATATTTAGCATTATAATATATAGCATGTTGTATTTGATAATACATTTTTATTCATAATGAAACAATTCAATATTATCAAGAAGGCAGTTCAGATGCTTTAAAATTAAGGACTGGGGATTTTTTTTTCTCCCTATTCTATGGTAAATACTTAAGTTTTGCTACAGCTTAAGAGGAAAATGCATTTTGAAGTGCCAATATGTTCCAGAGATCACAAATGCTGTTCTCTGATCATTTCAATTCCCAGTTTTTACTTTGGGTTTAGGGTTCTTGCATATCCCAAGGCCACTTCAGTGCCAGCCTGTGGGCAGTGAGAGCTTCCCATGTATTGAGGTCTTGCTCTGTCCCTCTCCACTCAGCTCATTTTAGCACCTGCCAGGCTAAGGAGCAATGCTATGCAGAATGATCTCAAACCATTGCTTATTAATAAACGTGTGTTATGTGAGATGTACTGTATTGATTTAAACCCACAGGGCAGCTTTGGGGCGAGAAGGCTTAATTTATAGAAATGCTGATGTCTGATAGCAATAAATAATTAGGGCGATTGCAAAAAGAGGGTTCATAGGGCACTGCCCTCCAACTCCAGCTGGCTGCTCTTGTCCTGCTAATAAATTGGTTAATAAAAGGAGAGAGAGAAAGCCTGGTTTCAGAGGTTATAAAAACAAATGACATTTTTTTGTTTAGTGGACAGGAAAGAAACGGGAAGGCAGGGAAGTCAGCTGGGTGCACCAGGAATCACTTTGTGGCTCACAGTCTGAATTCCTTAATGACATTCTCATTAAAAGTTCTTGCTGCCAAATGCTGTTTGCTTTCGCCTTCAGAACTGTCTGCATTAATAATGAGTAACTCTGCTTGGAAGTTATTTACATAAAGTATTGTTCTCATGTCACTGTGCCGACAGCCGCACCAGGCTGGGGAGGGGGCCAATACCCAAAACCACAGCCATGCAAAAAGAAACACCAAATGCTTTGAAGGTGCTGTTCCTCTTGTGCTCAAGCCAGCAATGACCTGAGGACCCAGTGGCTGGGCTGGAGAAAGCTGTGCAGGAGGGTGGAGTGCACAACCCCACCTGAGCTCCAGCTCACTACAGCCAGAGGCTCTGGGCAATGGCCACCTGCTGCCCTGAGTGGAGATCTGTAGGTGTGAAACCTCACAGAAGACCAGGAGAGATGACTCCTACACTCTCAGGGGTTGCAGTAAGAGAAACAACTTGTTATTATCTAGAACAAAATTGTAAGACTCTTCTCATAAGCAAACTGCATGCAGTCTCTGCACCAAGACTGCCAGCTGAGCTGTGAGGTCCTGGCACTACCCAAGGCTCACGCCAGCTTTGTCCCTCCTTCCATCTCATTCTTGAAGGCACAGCTTACCTTCTGCCTACCAACCAGAGTGCCCACCCTGCCACACACCATCCCCAGCCCCTGAGGCAGCCCCACACTAGCCTGAGCCCCAGAGTCCCCACTCTGTCTGGGCAGCCCCCAGGGCTCCAAATTCTACCCAGGCAGAGAGTAGATCCCATACTTTGCCCTCCTCCCATGCTGAATTTCTGTCTTGTTCAGTTTTGGCTGCTAGTCTCCTGCTCCTGTGTCCTGGCTGCAGCTCTGCCACAGACCAGACCTCAGTGCAAGGGCTGTGTGCCACTTTGGGACAGACACTTAATGCTTGGCACCTTGGCTACTGCCCTGTGGGTTTTTGAGGAGCAGGCAGCCAGATGCTGCAGCTTGTTCACATACTGGAGTAGCCTCATATCCAGGGCTAACCCTCCCCAGCAAAAAAGAGGAATCGGAAAAAGAAATCCTCAGGGGGAAACAAAAATGGATTTGAAGAAAACAGTAAACCCAATGTTAATACTTCTGTGAAGTACACAAAGCTATGCCCAGCCCAGTGTTCCTGACAGTCACAATAGGCAGCAAAGCAGTCCTTGGGCACAGAGCGGTGAACAAGTCCCTCCAGGGATGGAGCAAACCAAGAGGGGAAGGAAGGGAAGAATCAGAAGGATTCCCACTCTCAGCAGACTTCCCCCTTTATGCTGGGTGGGATGTTTCTGGTCTGGGATACATTTGCAGCCAGCTTGGGGCAGCTGCTCCAGTTGACTCGACGCTGCTGATGGCCTGCAGCCCTCAGCTGGCCAAGGATTCCATCCCAGCCAAGTGAGGACATTGTGTTCCTCTGCTCCAGGTGTTTGCTGTAGCTTTTGACTTGGGAGAGGATCTCTGTGTCTGAGGCTTTTGAACAATGCCTTCAGGTTCCTTCTGCATGTCAACCCAAAGCATGCTGCTCCATCCCAGCAGGAGTGTATTTTGTGGAATGTGGGACCACGGCACTTGCTGGGACAAGAAGAAGCTGAGCTTGCTGAGGATGGCCCAGCTGTAGCACACAGGCACTGATGAGGTTAATGGTTTCCACCCTGGGAATATTAGAGTCAGCTCTGCCTACTAAGTATGGAAACTTTTTTGATTTAATGGAGAGTTTCGAAGGTTCTGTAATGGATAAGAGTTTTAATTGGGATGGTTGTGAGCAGGAGTCAGGTGAGGTGGGTGCAGTTACCCACAGTAATGCTTCTTTCTTGCATCACAGCACTGGAATGAGTCACCAGAGTCAGTGTACAGCACCTAATAAAGTGATTTAAGAGTTTATCAGATAGCAGCACTGCCTCTCACTGGAGAAACTGCACCTTCAAGCTGCCCAAATGCACAAGCATGAGGACACGATGTGGCACATGTTTGCCTTTCACACAGCTTTCTGCCCCCAGCCATCACCCCTGATGTCTGCTGTTGCTCATACACCCTGTGCTGCCCTCTGCCTCACGCAGCTGGGGTGAGAGGCAGAGCAGCGAACGTGCCCACTCCTGGGGAAAGCATCCCCTACCCTGCAATTACAGCAGGAGGATGCGAGGGAACAAACCTTATTTTAAAAGGTTATGCAAATGACTGTTGGCACTGACAACCTGCTGAAGATCCATCCAGGTCTGCATCCACCTCCCCTAGAAGCCCCTACCTGGTTTAATGTCACACAGTGCAGTTCTAACTGGGACTCACACATCCCTCGATAATATTATCATGTATTATTATAAATTACATCACCAATTACTTGCATTACACCAAAACCAGCAAGCCCCATGAGAAGCAGGAGACCCTTTCACCAGGCAATAAACCGATGCAAAATGGAATGCCAGCCCTCACCATCTGAGAGAACAATTAAAGTTGGTCTGGAAGAGGAGTTGGTTCCTGAATGGGAGAAGGAGAGAACATTCTGGAATTGTCCCTGGAACAAAACTATGTGAAAAATCTAGCTTCAGGTCGGCAGAAATCACCTGCTTCAGGAAAAGCTAAACACTTAATCCCAAACTTCTATTTTACCTACGTTTTTAGTGCAAAATTGAAATGAAACATCAGGTTGAAACAGAAAATTGAAACGTTCCGCTCTGAAAAGGTTGAGGCTGAATGTTTTGACCTTATCAGGAAAACTTCCCCCCACATCCCTAATTTTCCTTTCCACAGAAATTTTTGTCAAAGACAACACAAAACGTCTTGTTTCTGACCAGCTGACATTTCCTGACAAAAGTGGTCCAGCCAGGAGCCTGCCAGCAGCCCCTTGGTTGGCTGGACAGTGGGAATCACCCTAACCTGAGAGCAGAGCAGAGATGCCCCCAGCGGCACCCAGCCTTGTCTCAGCCCCAGGTGCAGGATCTGCCAAGCCTCAGACTCAACTTTCTACAGCTATGCCAGGCTCCTCTGCTGCAGGACCCCCGGTGACTTTTACCTGCCATACTACCCCTGCTCCAGCAGATGTTTAGGATGTTAATCCCAGTAAATTTTGATGCATTGTGTTTACTCCTGATTTGACTGGCAGAGCCGTGCCCATCCCTGCGGGCAGGCTCACACATCAGCTCCCAAGCACACACCGTGGCTGTCGCTGGCTCGGCCGCAGCTGAACACCGTCGGCTGCCTCCTCAGCTGCCTCTGAGCCAAGAAACCACCTTCTGGGTCCTGCAGGTGTTTTCCCTCCTGCTCATGGCACACCGCGCCCGACTGCCTGGGTCGCTGCACGCTTGCTGGTGATTCTCTGGGTGCTGCAATAGTCACATAGCACCGACACGGGGTTTGCTCGTTGCAAACCATGGCCTGGAGATCTGCCACTTCAGTTTCCCCTGTGGTGCCAGAGGTTTATCCACAGCATCACAACCCCTGCCAAGCCAAGGGTGCTGTGCAAACAGCGCGGGGCTGCGCACTGAGGGCTGCGAGCTGCCCCCACAGGCAGATGAACACTGTTGGATATTCGCATGCTGTCAGCACCTAACCCTCGTGTGCAGTCAGGGGCGTTGATGGCATTGGGTGGGTGCCTGCACAGGGGCACCCACGGCTGGGTTGATGGCGGATCCAGGCAAATACAGGCTGAAGCACACATGCAGGGGCCCACGTGTGCAGGTGGGCAGCTCGGGCACACACACTTGTGCAAGGCATGCACAGAGCTTCTCACCACTGTGCAGGCAGCTTGATTTTCCCAGAGGCGTTCGCTCCAGCCTCTTTGCCGCTCAGCATCCCAGCGCTGCCCAGGTCCCTCGGCCCTGTCGCGGCGCTGCTCTCCCTCTCCTGAAGGAAGCAGCGCACAAAGGGCCATAAGAAATCGCCCAGACGCAGTGAAAGATTTTCATGGCAAGAAATCAAATAAAATGTTCGTAGTGATGAAGTGAAAAATAAAACATGCTTTCAGAAAATGGTCCTTTTCTTCTCCATGCCTGGGAGGGGGGGGCCTGAAGGGGAACGCAGACAAAGGTGCCGAAGGTCTCAATCATCTCACCGCTTAATTATTCCATCTCTCGGAAGGCATCTTCAGGCAATTAGAATAATCATTCATGCCTGTGCTTTACCAGGGACTCTTGCATTCTTCCTGTGAAGCATCAGAGCTGGATTGTAATTTTTTTTTTTTAACTTTAGCGGTGACCTGCAACTAAAGGAAAAATAAAAGTTTTTTTGAAATATTAGTTTAATAAGACATGAGAATAATGTTAAGGATATGAGCCTCCCTTATTTATTATTTATGTGTACAGTGTGATTTAGAGATGCACTTGAACCAAACAAGTCACTACCAAAGAGTGGATCTATCTCTCTATATATATATTAAAAAAACCTACAATATTCGCCTGGAGATTCTGTCCACATATTCGGAGATTGTGATTTAACATACACAGTTTATCAAGGCTGGTGTGCTGCACAGTGAGACTGGAGTTTTATGTAAGGGTATAAATAATCAATGCACATAGCAACTTTAAATTACTGCTAATGTGTTTTACTTATGTTCCCACTAGAACGATATGTGAAATAACAGGGAGTTGCTAGGCACACACTTGACAAATAATATCCATGAGTTTCCATTTTTATTATTTTTATACATTTCTTATTAAACCAAGCGGTGGAGTTCAAGCCCAGCAGCCAGCCCTTACTGGTGGATTAGGCTAAGTGTGTGAAATGGGGGGGGGTGGGGGCTAATGCTGCGTGGCACAGCTGGGTGCCTGCTGCAGGGCTAGGCTGTGACACCAACTGCTGCATCCCCCTCACTGCTGTGTGCCCCTCTCTGGGCTTCATTCTGGCAAGTGGGCCTGGAACAGCCAAGCTCTGGCTCCAGCCAAGGCAGTTCTGCAGCCCCAGCAGCTCCTGCTCCCGCACTCCTGGAGGGTTTTGCTGTTTGCTGCTCCCCTCCTCTGGGCTGGATATGGGCAGCTTCAACCAGGACCTGGCTCATGGAGATGCTGCTGCTGGCTGCAAGTGGCCCTGACAATATTTATGTTGAAGTCATAACTAAACTAATTTATTTCTTTCAATTTCAAATCTGTGTCTTCCCTACTTTTCCTCCAGCTGTTGGGAAGGGGAAGCTGGGGCTTCCTGCCCCTAGTTTTGAGCAGTTCTGTGAAGAAGTCACAGCAGCAATGTGATTCCTCATTTCAAGAAGGAGGATGTGGGGATGCTCTGATGCAAACTATTCCCTGATGGCTCTGGACTAAAGCCGTGACTGCTCTGGCCCTGGGTGGGTCCGTGCAGTTGTAGTGATAGTGTTCAGGGCAGCAGTGAAGTCCAATAGTCCCACAGGCTTCATGGTTCTCAGGGGCAGCTCAGGCTCCCGTTCACTTGCCATTTGAACTAGCAGGGGTTTCTTTCTTGGCAACTTTTTCATCCCCGTTAGGATTTTGGCACATGGACCCAATTTGCCTGGTTTGCTTCCATGAGCTGCCACATTCAAACCATAATTCATCTTTTCTCTTCTGCCATTTACTTTTATACAGTGTCTGTAAATGTCTTTGCTGGACTAAAACCTGGACCCAAAGGACTGGATTCTGTGATTTGTCCAAGGATAATGTGCTGTGGCATCATACAGGCAGTGGGCTGACCCCAGGAGTGGGCAGCCCAGCACCTGGCAGAGCCATGCCAGCACCAGGGCAGAGACTGGGAGACAGAAGGGGTGAGTGAACCAGGAGAACATCCCCTGCTTTATTTTGCCCCCAAAATAGACAAGAGGCACCAGCTAGCCTGTGGCTCTGCTGAGGATCTGAAGCTGCCAAAACTGCCAGGCTGTGGAGCTGGTGCCTGCTGTGGGAGCTGGGCCAGGCTCAGCTTGCAGAGGCTTCAGCTCAGGGTTTCTCCTGGAGGTGACCTAGTCCTCACTCTGCTGGGAAGGAGTTAAGTAAAGCAGCATCTGTTGGAGGAGTTGACATGCACACACCCTGATTGTAGGAGCAGAGCCTCACAAGGCAAGCTTGAAAGATGCCATCACAGAAATCCAAATATTAAACAGGGCACTGGCAGGAAAGACGCTTGAATAGATGGGAGGAAAGATTTGCTTTAAAGCATGCAATCATCTGATACTTGGGCACTGGTGCTGTTAGGAAAACCTTTTCTGTGCTGCAATAATTGGCATATGAGAAGCAAAGAGCCTGCTGCTCTGGGTCTGCCCACCCTGCACCCACAGTGGTCCTGCACTAAACCCCAGCAGGGAGCTTCGCTGCTTTCCATTAAAATTATTTAGCAAACAATAACTATTTCTTTGTAAACAAGTCCTTAAGTGTTTATTACTCTGTCACCACCAAAAAAACATACAGCTTTGTAGTCCACTTAATGGAAGAAAATTAACAGAGTGTTTTAAAAACCACTCCACTGAGAAATGTTAAAAGGCAAATGGATTTCCCAAGGGCTGGCAGGTCAGGGCTGTCCCTGGCTTGCTGGGAGCAGATGGGCACTTCCAGTGCCATTGTCACGACCCATCTCAGTGATACAACCTTCTCTTGCTGTGCAGATGAGCCATCAAGAACCAGCAGCCTTTGCACAACACGCTCACAAACCAAGCAGTCTCTTGCAAGACAAACAGAGCCCAGTCCCACACTACTAATGGTAATGGAAAAAACTTGCATTAACCTCAGTCACACTCAGATTCATCATTATGGGCCCTAAATTAAATGATTGTCATATGAGACCAGTAGCTTACAGGTCCTTTTTGTCATGGGTGAACTAACAGCTGTCAATAAAGGGTGTAGCTGGGCTATGGAGCTGGGAGCAAGGATATTAATTTGGTTAATAGGATTGTCAAGATTTTATCTGAAAATGCATTTCCAACAAGTGAACAACTACAACTGCCCACAACATCAAAGTGTGGCTGTCCCCATGGGTGGGGACGAGGATGCTCAGTCTAGGTCAACACCCAGGCAGCAGCTCACACTAGTCCCAGCCAGGATGCAGAGGCACAGCTGCTGGGCCAGATGCTGTGACACAGTGAACACAAACACACACACACACACACACACACACACACTTCTGCACACACAACATGGAGGAAAGACATCCTTCAGCACAGAATTTGGTACAGGGAGGGGAGAGGGAAAAAAACCCTCTATTCAAGTGAAAAGCAGCTTTGGATCTTTAATTAAAAAACAGGGTTCACAGCACCAGGGCATTGACTTCCACTAGTTAATCTCCATCACTTCATTTCACCACCAACTTCCATACTCTACAAAACTGCTGGAGACAATTTTTATTGATTGCTCTTCAAGCCGTCAAAAGCGTCCCTGGCTGATCATATGTTACCCCCAGACACCTTGTGCATTTCAGATAATAACTTGGTGCTCTAGAGAAGAAATGAATTGGATGTGCAGTCAGTAACTGTCCAAGTGAATCATGTTACTATATGTCAGCAGCCCAGGCTCTGACTATCATTTTAACAGAGAGAAATCCACTATTTTCATGGCTGTTTGAAATTATTTTCCAGATGAATAAGATATAACAACAACTACTTACAGTAAAGAATAATATGGGGAATCTATTTGCTACTTGGAAACAAATCTTTCAAGTATAATGCTGCTTAATATTACTTAATCTGTAACTGCAAACATGAAATTTTGAAACTAGCTTTCAGGTAGTACAAAAAAACCTCACGATGGGAGCGAGCGGGAAGATGAAGTTGGTGTGGGTGCTCGGTGGTATTTTGTGTCTCATAATGGCAAATAAAATAATTCATAGAGAAAATGGAGCATTACTAAAATACTGCTGACAGAGACGAGTGCCAAACATCAGCAGTGACAGTTTATTTTGCATAAACAATTATCATGTACCAAGACTATTCCCTTCTTTCAGGTGTGTTTGTCAGTGTGTGTTTAGTTCGGGATTGCTATAAATAACCGCAAACGGATTTTGTGAGGGTAAAAATAAGCAAACAATTTAGAAGCTTTTCTCAAGCTGGTAAACTCTTTAACTGTATTGCCCTTCCACTTTTTTTCTGGAGCTGTACTAACACTGTTTGATTTGGTTTCACACAGTACTCAGGTCATCCCTTTGGGCTCTGCTGACAGACAACTGCTGTGCAAAACTCCTGATAGATGTTGAAACCAGACTGGGAGCATTTTCGGGGATGCCATTTTGAGAGTGGACAAATGTCCTGTGAGGCCATGTCCAGGTGTATGCATTGCCACTGGGCTGCAATCTTCAACCCTTGCTTCATGGTGTCTCTTTACAAGCACTTTTAAGAAAGAATTTCATGTATCCCAGAATGGAAACAACATATAAAATACCTACATTTAAAAATACAGCCTGTAACTTTTGTTCTTTCATGCCTGGTGGTGGCTCTGGGCTTTGTGGATCTCAGTTGGGCAGTGCCAGGCACTGGCACAGGGCTGCCAAGCAGGGGGCAACTCTCCCACCCTTTGGTGGATGACCTGCTGGACCATGCATGCTCAAGAGCAGAAGCCAGAGCCATCACTGCCTGTGAGGCCAGGCTCCAAGCACCTGCCAGGCACCCTGAGCAGGCACCCTGCCTGGCACCCTGCCAGGCACCCTGAGCACCTGCCAGGCCCTGAGATGGTGACCACATTTTGCCCATATCCAGGGCTGAACTGCAGCAGTTGCTCTATCACCCAATGGTCTCTGTCCATCCAGGAAGGGAGATCAGGAAAAGGAGAGGAGATCCATGGATAGAAATGAAAACAGATTTGATTAAGCAGCAAAACTAATATTAATGCCAAGATCATAGAATCATAGAATCAACCAGGTTGGAAGAGACCTCCAAGATCATCCAGTCCAACCTATCACCCAGCCCTATCCAATCAACCAGACCATGGCACTAAGTGTCCCATCCAGGCTTTTCTTGAACACCTCCAGGGACAGTGACTCCACCACCTCCCTGGGCAGCCCATTCCAATGCCAATCACTCTCTCTGTCAAGAACTTCCTCCTAACATCCAGCCTAGACCCNTCAATCCCCTCATCCAGATCATCAACAAAGATACTGAACAGGATCGGGCCCAGCACTGATCCCTGGGGGACACCACTGGTGACAGTTGCCAACTGGATGTGGCACCATTCACTACCACTCTCTGGGCCCAGCCCTCCAGTCGGTTCTTGACCCATATCAGAGTGAACTACACAAAATAAAGTACACAAAGTTATACTGAGCCCAGTGAATGTACAGCAATCACAAAATCCCAGGAGAGCAATCAACAGGAGCAGAATGGTGGAGAACCCCCTCCAGGGATGGGGGAGAGAGGGAGGAAGACAAAGAGAAGAAGACAAGAAGCCACTCTCACCCAACTTTCCCCTTTGTACTGAGAGGGATGTTTCTGGTCTGGGATACACCTGCAGCCAACCTGGGGCAGCTGTGCCAGCTGACTTGGTGCTGTTAATGGTCTGCAGTCCATGTCTGGCCAAGGATTCCATCCCATCTAAACCAGGACAGGTGGGCAGGGCTCCCTGGCCCCAGGAGCCTGTGTGGGACAATGCCACAGCTTTGGGCTTGCACCACTTGCTGGGGCTCCCAGGGCAGCACCTTGCAGTGTGGTCAGGGCATTGGAGCTGTACCTGTGCTTGCGGTGGGGACCCCTCCCACGGGATAGTCCTCTGGCACTGACAAATCTACTGCAGGAAACCCCCACCCAAGGCAGAGCCGAAGGAGCAGATGTCCCTTTCACTGCCTTATCTCCTGCTTTACAGAAGACTAATGAGAGGGATTATTTGACTGATACCAGCCTGCTTTCCCCGTCCATCACATGTGGTTTCCTCTCCAAGGGCTGCAGACTCTGAGAACAGCTTTGCAGACCCCTTTCAGGCATCTGCCTATAGGCTCCCGACTGCCTTGTTCACCCCACTTATTCATGGGAAAGAGCCCCAAAAGGACATTCCCTTGGGACACAGCTCTCAGCCGTTTCTGCAGAGCCTGCTGAGGGGCTGAGCTGATGGGCAGGGCTGAGACTCCCAGTGCCTGGCCCCATGGTGCCATGTAACCCTGCTTAGTCCTAGGGACAGTTGCCAGACTGTGCCTGAACTGGGGTGGCACATCCCAGGACGTGACAGCCAGTCGGGGCTGAGTAACATTTTGCACACAGATGTTGTCAGAGGTATGTGACATCTGTGAATTAAAGCAGCAAAAGTGACAGAAAGAAAGAAAATGTTGTTTGGTGACTTGGAAGGGGTCCAGTGATGGCTGCAGCTCTGTTATCAGCAGGAGCAGAGGTCAGGTCCACTTTTAATTACCATTGTGTATTAGCTCATTGTCTTTATTATGGTCAAGTTACTACCATGAAAGGGTTAAATAAGTCATAGACAGAACTGTCAAAAAATAGAAACTTATTCCTTTGGTGGTTGGGGAAAAAAAAGAACAACAAAATTGAGGCAAACCATATTTATTCTGGTGAGTTCTGGGATTTTGATGAGTCTGGAAACAGATTTATTTGCATACATGAAAGCAGTCATCCCAGCTGGATACTGGGAGCCATTTGCCCTGCCTTACTGGGATGATCCAAGGCCAGTTCAAGAGCCTGTTCAAGGCAGCCAGGCCTTTCTCAATCATACTTCTATTTTCTGCAAAGCCCATCCCAGCACGTTCCTGGGACATGGTGCAGACCCTGCCTGGTGGGAGCAGGGCTGGGACAGGCACGTGCCAGAGTGTTGTGGATTTATCACGACAGAACACCATCAGCTTCCCTCTCTCCTTCAATCTGTTCTCTGGCTTCTCAGCTTCCTGCACCAGTCCCTGATGTTCTGTCACAGGCTCCCCGTGGGAGCTGGAAGCAGAAAATGCTCCTGCCACTCGCGATGGCTAAGCCTGTTTGTGTTCCAGCTGGTAAGTCATAAAGAAATGGTAAAACACAACCCCCTCAGGGCTGCTGGGAGCTGGATCGAGTTTTTCCATCTCTCCCCAGAGACAACTCTTTATTCTCACACTGACAAAACTAATGGCCTCTCCAGGTCCGACAGTGACAAAGCAGCCGACGGTGTTGGCCCCACCAGCCGCGGTGTCATGTGTGACGGGTCCGGACCCCTGTCCTGGTCCAGGGTCAGTTCTCTGCCCAGATCCTACTCATAATGACTCAGGCCCAAGCTTCTTGCTGCTAGAGATCACATTTCCAGATAAATATTTAATTTTTAAGAATGAAATCTTAATTACTACACCAGGTTTCACAGGGAGACTGTAATGCAGGTGCCCTCTTCATGCTCGGGCAAACAAGAGCAGTTGGGACACCCTACACCTGCCCAGCTCCACCATGGCACCCCCTGCCAGCAGTCCCCTGCTGCTCACCACTCACCACAGTGGGTCTGGGGTCTGCTCTGTGAAGGTCCAAGAAAAGCCAGGTGGGTGCTGCCCTGCCACTGCTGAGGAGGCACCACCACCACCACCTGTGTGCCCATCTTGGGGTTTCCCACACCCAGTGTGTTCAAGCCAGTGCCACTTGGCGAGGCCAGGCAGGTGGATGCCTGCACACGGTGTGCTCCTCCATCATTTAATCTGGAGTGATGCATATAGAAATTTAGATCAGGCAGCTTGACATTCCTGACTGCTGAGGCTGTGAATCGATGGCCTCTCTACTCCCTGCCGGGGAGATCGATTCCCCAAGCACAATGGATTGGTTTCATCACTTTGGTTTCACCTTGTCAAAGTCATGTCTGATTTACTTTAGTCTGGAGGGCAGATTTTAAGTATTTTACTGCATTTTGTAATCTTGCTGTGTGTCTTGCTAATCGCTCTGCCCTCGGTGTGGCAGGAGTGTGCCTGGCACCCAGTGTGGAAAACAGACACTCCACAAGTGGTGTTGGCCTTTTCCCCAGGGCATTAGAATGCATCAGGTTTGCAAGCCCTGCTGCAATGCTCCTGTCTTTGGGCATTTGGCTGGGCCAGCACTGTGGCCATAGGACCTGAATTACCTAGCAGGGGCTTGGACCAGTAAAGGTAGTGCCCCGCTGCTGCCCCACTTCAGATCCCACCACTCTGGCAGTGAGGGCAGTGTCTGGCCTGTGCCTGGGCTCCAGCTGTGGTGGGGCAGTGGCTCCACTGCAGAGTGGTGGGCTTGGTTTTGGGGTGTGATTTTCACAGGCTGAGGAGCAAGGAACAATTTGCTTGATCCAGGCAGGACAAGGTGAGAGCATCTCTGGAAGTTGGAAGTGAAATGTTACCAGCAGGAGGGAAACACCCCTGAGGCTACCATGTCACTTTGGGGAGTCCTGGGGCTGTGAAAGGAGGCTCAGTCCAGGATTTGGTCTGGTCAGGGAAAAAAAAAAAAAAAAAAAAAAAAGTTTTGCATCCTTTACCAAGAGGAATGAAAATAAAAGATGCTAGTGGGGCTAGCATGGCTGTAGACACCTTGGGATGGATGGCAGCCAGTCCTGAGAGCTTCCTAATAGCTTGTTGTTAGCAAAATTATTTTCCCAGTGCTCGATTTGGCCCAAATTCTGCTTTGTCCAATTATACTCCTGGGTGAGTTTCCTGAATGTAAGTATTGATCACCCCTCAGACAGGTTTTCTGTCTGTTCTGTGCATTACCTCTGCTCTTCTTCAGGTAATCAATTATATTTTTATAGCTATGGGTATTAATCAATATACAGTAGCTATCTTAATTGATTTGTCTAAGGCCTTCCATCCGCAGCCCATCAGTTACCTGGAAGGGTCAGGGCATGTGTGCGGTGGCGGAGTGGGTGCAGGGTGTTCCCACGAAGTGATGTGAAGCAGGGTGCCAGGAGGGCACCAGCCCTAGGCCCTTTCCAAACGCCTCTGCCAGATTCCTCCCACAGTCCCTGTGCCTGTCGCCACTCTGCCTCCCTCCCTGCCGCTCATTATCATTATTTATCTGTTACGGTTGCGTCTGGAGGCCACAGGAAGGGTCAGGGAACATTCATACAGAGAATTAGCAGTAATATTTCAGGAGGGAAATATATATCTCCTGTTTTAAACAGAGCTAGGAGGGGTAAGTGGGCTGGGAGCTAAGACCAAGCTTCTTGCTCCTCCCTCCTCTTGGTCCATCTATCACCCCAACAGGTCCTCCAGCACCATGCTGTACGGGGACACGCACACTGCACACCACTGGCACTTCCAGTGATGCTGGTTCCATGGATCACTTAAAGTTTTGATTCTCACATGAATGACAATAAGCATCTATAACTGGAAAGGACCCTTGAGATGCTCCTGCTCTCTAGGGTGGTGCAGAGTGCTCATTTCACTGATGCAGAAGTGCACTGACCCTGGGAGCGCAGCCCAGCCCTGCTGGCCTGCACTAGCCCAGCAGGACATGAGCTCACCACTGGCACTCAGCTGGGTGGAGCAGCAGGCTGGAGCCAAGCAGGAGTGCAAGGGTTAATTTGGGAAGATCTGTGTTGATAATAAAGCTGCTTTTTTCCTGGCGATGATATGATCGGAGCAGGGTTGCTATGGCAACAGTGGCTCTAGAAACCCCGACCGCTGCCGGCTGCTGGGTCTTCCCAGGCCGGGATGTGCCCACCGACCCATCCTCTGATCACCCACCATCCCCTGCCCACCCACCTGTCCTCTGCCTACTGCCCCATCCTGTGCCCGCCCAC